>JAFEMH010001435.1:0-474330 GCA_022495995.1 Adenophora triphylla var. japonica
TGTACTTGATGGGGTCCATTTTCGAGACCAAATTCCACGAGGGTGGGTCTTTGCATATAATGCTTCAATTTGCCGACTACCCGGACCGATCTACAGGTCTCTTCACATGCTTTGAGTAATTGAGTCTCACTCCCTGCAGTAACTTCCTTGACAAAGTAAATGGCATTTTCTATCCCCGAGAGCTCTTTTTTTTCCTTTGAGCAAGCACAGCCCCATTGCCCAGTGTACGTAGTGGTAGGCACCAGATAGAGCGAAGAGGCTTGTCTATGTGGGGGGCATAGTACCGGGGATGTACTAAGTATGCCTTGATACGGTCAAAGGCATCTTGGCATTCTTCGGTCCATTACGTGTCCACATTCTTCTTCATGAGCTTGAAGATGGGCTCGCACATAGTGGTCAAGCTGATTGGCGAAACGGGCGATGTCTTGCAATTCACCCATGAAGCTCTTGACTTAAATGCGGGTTTGAGGTGGCCTCCTATCCATGATGGCTTTTGATCTTTCGGGGGTCAACTTCTATACCTCGCTCTGTGACCCATATACCCAAGCACTTTTCCCCTTGTCACTCCGAAGGTGCATTTGGCAGGGTTTAGTCTCATGGAATGCTTTGTCTCAACCTCTCAAAGAATTTTCGTAGGTCAACAAAGTGCTTTCTTACCCTCTCCTTTGGAGTGGATTATCATATCATCTACGTAGACCTCAATCTCCTTGTGGATCATGTCATGAAAAGCGCGGTCGCTGCCCTTTGGTAAGTAGCCCGGCATTCTTGAGCCCGAATGGCATTGCTTTGTATAACAGTAGGTTCCCCATGGTGTGGTGAAGGCTGTCTTTTCTTGGTCTTCCTCGGCCATCTTGATGCAGGTTGTAGCACAGCAAAACCATCAACGAAGGATTTGACTTCGTAGTTGGCGAGTGGAGTCCACCGGGATGTCTATGTTTAGCGAGAGGGTAGTCGTCTTTGGGGGCTGGCCTTGTTCGGATCTCGGGAAATCCACACGGCGGCGCACCTTCCCATTGGCCTTGGTTACGGTCACGATGTTAGATAACCATGTCGGGTATTCAATGACTACGATGAACCCTACCCGCGGTAGCTTCTCAATTTCTTCTTTGACCTGTAGAGACCATTCCGGCTTAATCTTTCTCGGTTTACGCTGCGCCTAGCATCGGTGCTAGAAGGATTACTGTGTTCTACTATCGAAGCTGTCTAGCCCCGGCATATCCTTGTATGACCATGCAAAACACGTCGACGTATTCTACGGCAGCTCGATCAATCTGTCCCTTTCAACCCCACTGGAAGAAGCTGTCCAATCTGTGTCTCTTTAGGTTCCTCAATAGTACCCAAGTTCACACTTATCAAAACCTCCTCGGCGGCTTGGGCCCGGTTTTCCTCTTTTACGAAACACCTGCTTAAAGATTTCTTTAATGTATTGTTCGTTTAGTGTGTTTGCATCTTGTTCAAATGATTCATTATTAAGCTGTTGTTAAGTTTTGAGTTAATTTATCATTTGTTAAGTTGGCAATAAGAGGATAATCGGAAAGATTTGTCATTTCATTCAAAATAAGGGGAAAGATGACATCGATTACATTTTCATAATCCTCGGGCGTGAGGCCTTCGGATGACTACGAGGGGCTGGAATTCAAAGATTCCTGACTCGGCCCGAATAGACAACCTTCTGACTCTGGACCCTACGCTACTTATTGACTCGAGGTGGACTTGACAAGGGTTGGACCGGGATCTCACTCCTTCTTCTTTGTTGCCACAGGAGTAGCAGTCTTGCCGGCGTTCTTGAAAGTTGGAGACTTCGAACTGATCAAAAGCTTGCCGGAAATCATTGACAGGCCGTGCGTGGAAAGATGGTGAGGGGAACTAAAGTAACTTGTTGCAATCTTTCGGCTAGCTCTTCCGTAGAGGCTGGACTCATTGGACTAAAGTGTCGGCTCATTTTGTCGACGCCTTGCTAGCTGATAGGTCATCTTTTCCTTGCCAATCTTTGATACCACCACCTTGTCGGTATAGCCTATAGGAGGGTTGGCTTGAATGATGCCGATAAAGTCTTCTTCGGGAGAGACTTTGATCCTTCCCCGATTGGCCAAATACTCTATAGGCTTTACGTATTCGTCTTCTAGATCTGCTAGCTTTTTGTTGAATCTTACAATGGCAACAAACTCAGAATTTTCTACTTCAAGAGGATCACCGATCATAGGGATATCGAGGTGGAGCGTGCTTGGGGTGACGGGTTCCTTGACGAGGTTCCTTGGCATAACCGGACATAGTAGTCGAACTTGCCCGAATGCTCTCCCAAAGTTCCTACGCTCTTGTCCCCGGCTTCGTATCTTTCCTTAAGCTTCTGTGTGGACTTTCTCTTCTTCTTCTTCCTTGAAGGAGCGTCCTCATTGATCCATTCTTGATACTCATACTCTGCTCTTCACAATCACATACATCATACCGAGATGTGAGGCTTGGGTTGAGCTGGGATAGCCCCTCCAAGCTTGCTTGGTCATTACCGTTGTGGATTACCATGTTGGCCATTTTGACACCGAAAAGGCGACAAAGCGAGGATTACCGCGGCGTCTGAGGATTACTGCGCTAACAAGTCGGCTGACCCGGTGTTCTCACCCACTTCTTTCTCGGCTGCGGGAAAGGGATAGGAAAGGTTTAGACTCGGGGTAGGTGTTTAGGCTAAAGGCTCAGGCAATATGCAAATTAGAATCTTCAAGTTACTTAAAACAGTATCTTTTATTAATATCTAGTTGGTTGGAAAAGGGGTTATGCCCTTCTTTTTTCATAACTACTCTAGATCCTGGATCAGTGGGTTCCGTCACTACGTCTATAAGCCCCTCGTATTCCACGTATTTCGACCTCCCGGGGTGGGCGGCCAGGGCGAGGGTCCTATAGGGCACGCGGATCCCACCGACCGAGAGTAAAGAACGCTCCTATCGGGTCTAGCGGGCCATAGGACCTTTCAACGCACGAGCGATACGGATTATAGTCAAGGCAATACCGGGAAAGTATCGTCTCTACGCCTTGACGGATCTTTGGCGAGTTTCGCTTGAGCGAATGACGGTTTCTGACTTTCGGTAATGTCCGAGAGAATAATAGGCATGGGTCGGGCGGTAAAAAGCCGGATGACACAGTGTCACAATGAACTTCGTTGCATACGCAGTGCGTGAGTCGGAATCGAAGTCAATGCCGGTCAAGATCTTGCCAATTTTTCCTTGTCGGAATTTTGGCAGAGCTTCGCTTGAGTGAAAGATCTTTTGATTTTTGGCAAAGACTCGGTCTTGACTCTTACGCATTCCGTGCGGGTCAAGGTCAATAGTCAATGTCGGAGTCAAGATCCCACCAATTTTTCCTTGTCGGAATTTCGGCAGAATTTCGCTTGAGCGAAAATCTTGGCTTCCGTTATGAGCTAAGGCTTGACCTTTACGTGGGTATGCAACTGGGCTATATGACACGGACTAGACCAAAAACCAACCAAAAGTCACGGTTTTTTTAAACGTGTGACACGGACTGTGCATTGGTCGACACTGGCTGCCATGGGGAGGTTGGGATGATTCCGTGCGCGCCGGAGCATCGTAAAGGCTGTCCGTGACTGCAGCTGGAACCATCCTCGGGTTTGAAGGACGTGCGTGCAAAAGTGTACGGGATATATCAGTGCGCGTAGTGTGCGGTCTCCTAAAAATGCTCCTTTTGGAGTTAAAACAGAGATTTTCATAATGTGTTTTAAAGGAATGATTTTCGGGACGGGGAAAATGCAACACATAAGCACGTAAATTTTAAGGAGCCCCGGTCGAGTATGGAGCTGAGTAGCCCCAGCCGCTAGGGCGCCAGATTAAACATGATTTTTCCTGGTGGAATTGCCACTGAGGTCGCCCGGTCAGAAGCCAAGGAGGATTGAGCCGTACGACTGCATGGATCAATTTTCCAGGTTCCACTCCTTTTGCTATTTTTCGGGTTGTTTCCCGTTTCAAAGTATGCACAGATTCCAAGATGCAAATGATGCAATGCATGGTAAAGAAAGCAAGCACGATTAATGAAATCGGCGATGGGAGTCTAACCCGCTCAAAGGGAAAAGCTTTCTTTTATTTTTTTTCCAAAATTGTTTTTTTTTTTCGAAAAGGGATACTGGTACGTGGATTGTTAAACCACCGGTTATCCCAACTCCCACGTCAGGGAGTGTACAGGAAGGGTAAGTGGTTTCCACCTATATACCGAGTATCAATTTTTTTTGTTTTGAAAATAAAAGCTTTTCTCCTTTGGGTATATCCCCAGCGGAGTCGCCAAACTGTGAATGTGTGCCCAAAATTTTGTGTTGGATTCACGAGAGTTTGAAGACATCCGAGTTTAATTTGAAAAACGGAGTCGCCACGCCATTTTGATTACCTCAAAACTTTGAAAAAAAGGTTTTTACTTGGGTTCGGAGGTTAAGTTACCCCTTGGGAAGAACGTTTGGCGTTCACCCAAAGTGCCTTGCCGGAGCAAGTCTCCCAAGATTTCAGTAATCGTGCTTGCTTGCGTGCTTTCTTGTGTGCATGTGTTTGAGAAAAAAAGGAGGGAATGTCCCAAGTCGTCTTCCGGACGTACAAACCATTTGTTGGTTGTCGCTCGGGATTCCTTGGAATTTTATGTATTTGGGATTATGATCCCGTCCTCATCTTATGACTTGTGATCATCGCATTTTAACCTCGGGACCCTTGGGACTTGCGTGATCGAGAGAATGACTCTCTTTTGGTCAAAGATGAGGTTCTTTAGAAAAGGAGGGTCCTTAGCCCATCAATCCTACGCTTTAAGACGGTCGAGCTGGTATAGAGGCTTCATACTCTTTCTTAAGCGATAATCGGAGATATAGGGTTCAAGGTGTCCCTTTCTAAAGAAATATGGAACCTTCAATGGAAGGAACGATGTAAAGATAGGATCTTTTACACCGGTCCATTCCTAGGTTGGGGGAAAGGGGGAAATGCATGATGAAAAATGACACTTTAATGAAAAGATGACATTTTTGGGTTGCAAATGATGCACTTAGTTTGAAGAAATAATCTTTATTGCAAATGATGCATAAAGATTTGATTTTTATGCAAATGATGCATCTTTGTTGAAGAAATTGGCATTCATTATGCAAATGATGCATAAAGATTGCATTTTGAAAAGCATATGATGCTAATTTATGGTAAAGACATGGTATTTAAAGCAAATGATGCTTGAACAAGGGGGTTTTGAATGCAAAGGATGCATTTTTATTGAAAAGATTGAGTTTTTATATGCAAATGATGCATAAAAATGACATTTTTATTTTGAAAATGGGGGTTTTAGGTGCAAAGGATGCACCTTTATGAAAAAGACTACATTTTTATGACAAATGAGGTCTTAATGCATGCAAAAGGGGAAGGGGGTGATAAAGATGTGATCTTTAACTATGAATGCCAAGTCCCAAGCAAGATATATGAATGCAATGAGCAAGTATATCAATTAAAAGCAAGGTTAGGGCGTGCGAGGTTACCAATTGCTTCCTTTGCTTCTTTGGTCGGAGCTAGGAGGAGAGGTTGGTCTTGGATCTTCAAGGAGGAGGGAGGGAGCTTCTTGGCCTTCTTCTTCACCTTCTTGAGCCTTCACCAATATTCTTCACGTCTTGGGAGTGACTGAGTGTATTGCTATGGATTGTGTGTATTGTTGTTGTTGTTGAAATGGGTAGAGGAGGGCTCTATTTATAGGCGATCACCGATAAGGCTAATGAAGCCGTGCGGCTAGGGGCAGCGAGCTAATGCAGCCGTGCGGGCTTATCCATTGTGACTCAGCATTTCTAGAACCATGCAAGGTGGCAATTTCTAGAACCTTCTTCCTAATTAAGAAAAACGTGTTTTCTTAACTAGGAAGGCTCCCTTCAGCCCTTAATTTGATTTGGACTGTTCCAGAACATTTCCGGAACACTAGGAAGGTCCGGGGAATTACCGGGAAACTTACCGAAATTGCCGGGAAATTTAACCGGAAGGCATGAGCCAGATTTGGGTACTTACAGGAAGGCGATCCTAACGCCGGGGAGAGCGATAGGAGTGATGTTGGTGGGGGCGTTGAGGCTCGGAGGCGGCGGGCTTCGCGCAATTATCGGCCCTCGAGATTGCACTTTATGTTGTACAACCAGTTCGATTTCTATGCGGGCTTGACTTATCACGGATCCACCGGTCTTCGTTCCCGCGTCGGGATAAAGGTAAAGAATTTTTATTTTAACAACCGAATATTTTATGCATGTACAAAATATTTATTATTTTAAAATGCGAGTAATGACACGTACCTTTGCTGTGTTTACCTGTTTAGGGGAAGAAGATGAAGGGACGGAGCTCCCTTAGAGCGGTTGGTGAGTTGTGGGCACTTCTGCCGGCTGGTGAGGGTAGTCCTCGTGAGAGGGTATGGAGCTTGGGGTTGGGCCCCTTTTTTGACATGGTCTCGCTGATGGGCCATACTAGGAAGTGTACGGCAGTGGTGAAGGCGTGTCGGGAGTTTTGGTGGGACACGACGCACACTTTTCATTTGAGCTGGGGTGAGGCCACGATCACTCCCACAGACTTCGCCGTCCTTACCGGATTGAGATTTACGGACGTAGCACTGCCCTTTGATGAGACCCTTCATTCTGATAAGGCTCGTCAGATTCAGCTGTTTGGCGCTAGCGTAGGCTCGAGCAGAAATTTCGGTGTAGACGCGGGGAGGCTGTATAAGCTTGTCATGGCCGCCATTGATCAGTACAGAGTTGGCCAGTATGGGCTGGACGCGCTCGTCCGAGGATTTCTTTGGTACGGTCTTTCAGTGGCCCTTTTTCCCAACTCGGGCCCAGTATGCAGATTCTCCTTGTTGGGTGCTTTGTCTGACTTGAGCTTAGTGCGGGACATCTCTTGGGGAGGGGCCGGCTTGGCTGAGCTGTACCGGGCTCTTGATACTGTTTCGAGGTCCAACACCTCTTCTTTTGATGCCTTTCAGTTTGTTCTGGAGGTATGCCTACTTTCATCACTTTTACTGTCTTTTTACTTGTTACTTGTCTTTCTGCCTTTGTAAATATCAGTCCTTCGTGTCTTTTGCAGGCCTGGGTTTATGAGATTTTTGGCGTTGCGCCGTTCACTTTACGGGACCAGACTCGGGATGTGCCCGTTTTGCGGTACTGGAGGAAGGAAAATCGGATTGAGGGGTATCCGAAGACGGTTCGTGAATCCGATTTGAGGGCCGTTCTTGATGGTCCTAGTAGGCCCGAGTTTTTACTCTATCCTTGGACACCTGAGGCTTCTGAGACAGTTGGCGCTGTTCGGGATGTGACTGCTTCCCGCAGATTGCTGGTCGGGCTGCTTGCTGATGAGATGTATTTGGGCGAGCGGGTGTCGAGGCAGCACTATGCGTGGGCTCCGCTTTACGCGCCCCAACATCCTCCGAGGAACATGTGGTATCCGAACCGATTTCCTAGGAGGGATGAGTATCTGTTTGGGGTCCCTGCTCATCAGTTCCAGCTTGGTATGGACTATGCGGATTTTGTGGCGCTTTATTTGAGATCACCGCAGGTGGTGAGGCGCGCCGCGGCCGCCGAGGCCGCCTGGTATGGGGAGCAGGGTCCTGTTATTCCCGAGCCGATGGGTGCTGCACCTCCCGAGATAGTGGATATGCCTCCATTTCCTGATCATTTCTATGTGCATATGGCCGACGGGGAGGTGCGGGTAGACTTGGCACCTACAGAGGCCGATGAGGTGGAGGGTGCTCAGCTTCCTCCCGGCGGTGCTGGCGGGGTATGTCTCTTATTTCATGCTCTGATTACTGTGTTTTAGCTATGGTGTAACTCTCGCGCTTGATTTTTGCAGGTTACCCGGGAGTCCTACGTACGGGCTGTGAGGCAGACCAACATTCTGACTCGTCTGTTGAGGAGTGCAGTGTCGACACTTTCCTGCCAATCCCGGAGATCAGTGGATGTGGATCCGGCGCAGTGGAGACAGCGCTCTCGTGGTGATGGTAGCTCGACATCCGGATTTTCCCGAGGTCGTGCCTCGACCTCCCGTCGTGGCCATTAGGACTTTTCATTTCGTAGTACCTGTAGTGAAAAAGGAGCATGCAGACTCTATATTTTATGCTGACTCACTCATGTATGCAACTGATTTCTGTATTAGTCTATGGATTTAATATATAAAAGTTAGCCTTTTTTCATTTATGAACATTTTCTATTTTTGGACATTATCTATTTTTGTACACTGCTTTGAACAAACGAGGATAATATTGTAACAAAATAAAACAAAGTAAAACTGAAAATAGAAAATAAAAATAAAAATAAAAAATAATAAAAAGGTGGAGCCTTGGAATCCTTGAGCTGCTGAAGCTGTGCTGTACTTGGGGAAGCCAAAGGGTCGATCGGCCTTAAATTAAAGGTTCGATCGGCCCAAATTTAAAGGTCCGATCGGCCTTATACTGAGAGGCGGCGGTTGTTCTTCCTGGAGAGGGTCGATCGGCCCTCTGATGTCCTTTTTCTGCACGGATTGCCCTAGCAGTCCTTTTCCTGTACGGACTTTAATACCAAACCCTATAAAAGCCCTTGTCAGCCGACGGTTACAAAGCACAATTTTCTTTTCTTTTTTCTTCGCACTGTTCTATTCTTTTCCTGCTGTGGACAAACACAATGAATTCTCACCCCTCTGTTTTGATGGAGAAACAAAGCAATTTTGAGAGTGATTTGGCTGTTTGGGTATCCAAGGTACCTCGCTCCGTTCGTCATGCCTTTGACAAACGTTTTGGGGTAAAGTGTATTTGGTCCCTTTTGCCCATGCATCCCAATTGGAATCTCTTACATGCTGCAGCTGTTTTTTGGGACGAATCTAATCACGTCTTCAACTTTTCTTACAACGAGATTACGCCTACCTATGAGGATTTTCTTGCTTTGTGCGGGGGGGAAGATGTCAGTTTGATAGCAGTTCCTCAGGATCGAGTTCCGTTGGTGACAAGGGTGGCTAAATTTCTTCGTGTTCCCACGGCTGTGGCTAGGGGCTTGGTTGAGGGTGTAGACATAGATATCTGTGATTTGCCGGGGAGGTTCGCTCATGGTGATGACTTTGACTCGGATTTTGCTTTGGATTGCTTGGCCCTCTGCTTGTTTTCCAAGGTTCATTTTCTCCTTATGTGGGTGTAGCTACCAGTGGATGCTTGGATATGGTTGATCAGGCCCGTTCTGGGAGGAGCATCGTTCCGGTTCTCTTGGGTGAGACGCTTCATGGTATATCTCAGATAGCTAGGGGTGCTCCACTCATGACTAGGGCGATGCCAAATTAGACCACATGGCTTGAGGATCGACTTTTTGTTCTAGAGATTCCCCCTTCGAGTGTAAAGCCTTGGTTTCACGGTTGCAGGAGGAAGGTTGGTCCGCTTTCTGGCTTATCAGAGCGGGAGTGGAAGATGTATTTGGCGGAGGTGGATACCGACAGGATTCATTGGCGAGTACAGCATTGGGGTCTCTCCTTTATCCGGAGCCTTCAACTTGGGCAATGCTTGATTCGTGTACCAGCTTTTGAGACCACCGCTTTTTACTATGCGGAGCGGAGTACTTCGTCGGTATGGCATGGAGCAGATCCGTCCTCCAACTTGGGGAACTTCGAGTTTGATGATTACGCAAGGTTCTTCCAATGGACGTTGGTGTTTCAGTTTTGATGGTAAGCTTATGGAGTTCTCATGGGATGCCACGAGTTTATCTTGCGCAGCGGACCCTTAGCACTCATTTGTCACATGCTTATTTGACATGGTATGAAGAAAACATGGGACCGATGAGGGAGATCTTATATGACTTGAGACGGAGATTGATTCCTAACATATCTTCGAGCCGTTTTCTCAGAGACAGGGAAGCTTTGGGGATTTCTTTAGACACAGTGGAGGAGCATCCTCCCAAGAAGATTGAGCGGAAGTTGAAGGGCAAGGCGATCGAGGCGGTTCCCCCATTGAAGAAGAAGCATTCGCCTTACTTTAAGAGAGAGAGCAAGAAGAAACCGACTCGACGAGCCGCCAAGAAGAAGAAGGACGGAGATGAGGGGCCTAGTGCCAAGGAGTAGACCTATATGTCCGAGTATCCACCCACAGTCATATGCAGACACATTAGTTATTTATTTTGTCTTTTATTTTTTTAGTTTCTTTTGCAAGTTATGTAGTCATTAGTATAGTCGAGCTTAGACTCATCAAATAAGTGTAATCATGCATTGATTGTGGGAATGCAAAAGTTTATTGCTTTAATAAAAACAGATTGAATTTTTATTTATTTTTTGGACCGCGCCGATTAAGGCTGCCTACGTACGTTCCCCTTTTACAATGAGAACCAAGGGGCTCAGGTCGTCGTAGTTCATTTTCATCAAGCTAATACTTTTAGAAAGGGAAGATAGAAGCGGGACGATTTTTATTTTATTTGTTTGCTCTAACTTTTGCCTAGACCGCCCTTTACGGGTTTTCAATCTAGCGAGCTTTTGAACGCACCCTTTCTTTTGTTGCTAGACCGCCCTTTACGGGTTTTCAATCTAGCGGGCTTCTTTTTGCGTTTTTATTATTATTATTATTATTATTATTATTATTTTTTTTTTAGAGGGGAGGAAGAACTTAATTATAGTAGCGCCTGAGTTTGCTGAGGTTGGTGGGCTCCTTGAATTCGTTGCCATCCAAATCTGCCATTTTAACTGCTCCACCCGAAAACATCTTCTTGATCACGTACGGGCCAGTCCATGTAGGGGCCCACTTCCCAAGAGGATTGAACTTATTGGGAAGTTGCTGCTTCAAAACCAAATCTCCTTCCTTAATGTCTAAGGGCTGTACCCTTTTGTTGAAAGCCCTTGCTGTCCGTCTTTGATAGGCTCGGATGTGTTCCATGGCTTTGAGTCTGCGCTCGTCAAGTGTGGCCAACTGATCATATCGACTGCGGAGCCATTCAACTTCTGCTACTTGATTCTCTAATAAGATTCTCAAAGACGGGACTTCCAACTCAACCGGGAGCACTGCCTCCATCCCATACGTCAGAGCAAAAGGAGTTTCGCCTGTAGCTGTACGGACGGAAGTTCTATATCCCCAAAGTGCCAACGGTAATCTCTCGGGCCAGTCCCTACCTCGAATTGCTGTCTTTCTGATTATCTGCTCAATCGTTTTGTTGGCTGCTTCGACTGCTCCGTTGGTCTGAGGCCTATAAGGGGAAGACTTGTGCCGGGTAATCTTGAACTCTGCCAGTAATCTGTCACAATCTCCGCCAAAGTGGGACCCATTGTCCGAGATGATCTCATTTGGTACCCCATATCTGCACATGATGTCCTCCTTAATGAACTGTGCCACCTTCTTGGAAGTCAACACCTTGTAAGACTTTGCCTCGATCCACTTGGTGAAGTAATCCACAGCTACTAATACAAAACAATGCCCATTGCTTCCCGGCGGTGTAATCTTGCCAATCACATCAATCCCCCATGTCGCAAATGGCCAAGGGGTTACCATGCTATACAACTCGTGAGGGGGTACATGGTTCAGATTGGAACACATTTGGCATTTGGGACATTTCCGCACAAACTGGATGCAGTCGGCTTCTATAGTGACCCAATAATAACCCAACCGTGTGATTTTCTGTCTCAACATTCTGGCATTCATGTGCGGACCGCATAAGCCATCGTGTACTTCTTCCATGATCATTTCTGCCCGTTTCGCGTCTACACAGAGTAATAGGAGACCATCGTAATGCCTTTTGTACAACATATTATCCAGTAGAACAAACTGTCCGGCCAATCGCTTCAACGCCTGCAAGCTTTTGGCTTTCACGTCTCCTAGAAAAGACACATCACCCTTCTTGAGATACTCATAAATTTGTGCGTACCACGGATCCTTATTCTCCTCGATGTCAGCTTGAATCTCGCAGCAGTAGGCTTCGTAGCGTGGCGGGGTTCTCTCTCCGACCAACTACGAATGGTTTTACGGACATTCCGTGAGGATTTCGACCAAAGAAGCCGGTGTAGCTAAAGCGTCGGCGAATCTATTTACGTCTCTGGGTAGATAATGGAATGTCACTTCCCTGAATTGCTTAACTAGCTCTTCCATGTGAATGCGAGTGCTGCTTTGCGGGTAGGGGTCAACAGTCTTCCACTTCTTAGATGTCTGATTGATAATTAAAGCTGAGTCTCCATATACCTCCAACTCCTTTACATTACGCTCCAAGGCTGCTTCTAAACCGACTATGCATGCTTCGTATTCAGCTGCGTTGTTGGTGGTTGTAAAATTCAGTTTGATGGCGATGGGGGTGTGCTCATCTTTGGGATCTACCAAAAGGATTCCCACTCCGTTGCCTCTCTTGTTTGCGGCCCCATCAAAGAATAGTTGCCATCTCTCTTCTGTATCAAGGCTGAAAATCCCCTCGTCTGGAAACTCTGGTTCAAGCCCCTGTTCTTCTGTGCTCGGAAACTCTGCTAAATGATCTGCCATGGCTCTCCCTTTAACTGCTTTTCTCGGCACATAGGTGATGTCGAATTCCCCCAGAAATACTGACCACTTGGCTAACCTCATGGACAGAGACGGCTTGTCGAACAGATACTTAATGGGATCCATCTTTGACACCAGTAGAATCGGGTGTGCTGACAAATAGTGCTTGAGTTTATTAACCACCCAAACTAGCCCGGTGCAAGTCTTTTCCAACGCTGAGTAATTTAGCTCACTCCCCTGCAGCTTCCGGCTAACGAAATAAACGGCGTTCTCCACCCGAGAATCCTTGGCTTCCTGTGCCAGCATAGCCCCAACGGCTGTATCAGTTACTGTTAGGTACAATAGCAACGGTTTCTCCGAATGTGGGGGGCGAAGGATGGGGGGATTGACCAAGTACCTCTTGATTTCCTCAAAGGCTTCTTGACACTTCCAGTCCCAATCTACACTTGCGGTCTTCTTCATCAGTCTGAAAATCGGCTCACACATAGTAGTCAATTGATTAATGAAGCGGCTGATGTACTGTAACCGTCCCATGAATCCCTTAACTTCTTTTTCTGTACGTGGTGGCCTCATCTCCATGATGGCTTGAATCTTCCTTGGATCTGCCTCAATCCCTCGTTCGGTGACCATGTAACCCAGGACCTTTCCTCGAATAACTCCGAATGTACATTTGGCAGGATTCAGACGCATGGAGTGCTCGCGCAGCCTGTCAAAGAACTTCCTCAAGTCAATAAAGTGCTGACCGTCTGACCCTTTGGAATGAATGATCATATCGTCGACATACACCTCAATCTCCTTATGGATCATGTCATGGAATAATGCTGTGACCGCTCTTTGGTATGTAGCCCCTGCATTTTTCAATCCGAATGGCATTACAGTGTAACAGTATGTTCCCCATGGTGTAGTGAAAGCCGTCTTCTCCTGGTCTGCCTCCGCCATCTTGATCTGATTATATCCTGCGAAACCATCTACAAAAGACTTGACCTCGTAGTTAGCAGTGGCATCTACTAGCATGTCGATGTTGGGCAACGGAAAGTCATCCTTTGGGCTAGCCTTGTTGAGATCTCGGAAGTCAACACAAACTCTAACCTTGCCATTCGATTTACTGACTGTCACAATATTAGATAGCCACGTCGGATACTCAATAACTCTGATAAAGCCCACTCGGAGGAGCTTCTCTATCTCTTCTTTAACTTGCAGAGACCATTCTGGCTTAATGCGGCGCAATTTCTGTTTGACGGGCTTGGCGTCTGGTGCTAGTGGTATTCTGTGCTCCACTATCGAGTTATCCAGCCCCGGCATATCCTTGTATGACCATGCGAACACATCCGAATATTCTTTAAGCAGCTCGATCAATGCTTCCCTTTCTGTCCCTTCGAAGAAACTTCCAATCTGTGTCTCTCTCGGATCCTCTTCCGTTCCCAAATTAATACATGATAACACCTCATCGGCAGCTTGGGCTCGACCTTCCTTTTGATTGATAACTTGCTTAGAAATTTCTTTAATGTATTCATTGTTTAGTGTGTCCGCTTCTTCTAATGAATCATTATTAACTAAGTTAATTTGATTAAGTTGAGCATTATTTTTAGTTAATTTATCATTTAAAAGATTGGCTATGAGGGGATACTCAGAAAGATCTAGCTTTTCATTCATAGCGAAAGGGAAAACAACATTTGCGACTAAGTCGTAGTCCTCTGACGTGAGGTCATCAGACTTAAAGGAAGACTCAAACTCAAAAGAAAACACATCAGACTCAAACAAAACAGATGACTCTGAAGAAACAGAGGACTTGGGGGAACCAATGGGAGACTCGGCAGGAGGAGGCATCAATCCTAGCTCTTCAACCATGTATTCCTTCGTGGCTACGGGTCCGCCAAATACGCACCAATTCTTCAGCTTTCCAACCATGGGTGTCACCAACGTCCTTGGATCAACATTGTCTGCCTGCTCTGCTCCAATGACTGCAACCATATCATCTTCTATATTCAGATTTCCCAAATGCTGTAGCAGGGTCTGACCATCCCATTCTTCTGGCTCCTCTGCAACTGCAATGTTTTCAACCGATGGCTCATCCAACGATACCTGCCCTAGCTGATCGGCCAACTCATCTTCAGTCTTGATGGTGTACCGGCTCTGGACTGTGACAACCTTGCCTCTCTTCTGACGTGGATCCATGAGAACTGTTTTCAGCTTCGACCTATCGAGCTCCGTATCCCTGAAGATTTCGAAACCTTTCTGCAGTCTACCTGTGTGATCGAACCAAGGCTCGTTAAACTCCATGCAGGAGAACTCCTCGCCTTCCTTGACAAAGTAACTGTTGAGGGAAAGGCGGTATGGTCTCATCTCTGGCTTCTCGTAGGGTAGCTTTGCCCTCTTGAGGTACTCAATTCTTTTCTCTTCAGCCCGATCTTCAGGGGTAATAACATAGCCTAAACCGTGCCTGTTGCGATGATCAGTAGCTTCCATTGCTCGCGTAGGTCCTTGGAGATGCTCACCCAGCCCCAGTCCTGGTACAAATCCCATGTTCCTCATCATTCTGACAGCTGGTCGTACTCTATCCGATGTTTTTGTGAGGTCTACCGCGCAAACTTGTGCTTGTGCTATTAGCTGAAAACCGCTGAACATAGAACTACCCTCTTCATGCTGAATTTGCAGAACCGGCTTTCCCCCAGTGCTTGACCCTTGAGACGTTACCAAATCGCTGTAGATGACTGTCACTTGGTTGCCCGACTGGAATTTCACACACTGATGCAACGAGGAAGGGACTCCATTCATCTGATGCAACCATGGCCTACCCAGCAGAATGGTGAAAGTGGAAGGTATTTCTATGACTTGGAACTCGGCAATCATAGTAGTGGTCCCGCAAGTAAGAGGTAAACTGATTATTCCCAACACTGACCGGCTAGTAGAGTCGTATCCTCGCACGGAATGAACTGAAGGTCTCAAATCTTTAGGACTTAGATCAAGGACGTCCATCATCCTGGAAGGCAGTATGTTCACCGCAGAACCGTTATCAATGAAAATACGCGGCAACCTTTTCCCGTTGACCTCAATAGTAATGTGTAGTGGTTCATTATGATCCGATCCAAACTCCGGCATATCCAACTCTGAAAACGTGATAATATTCCCAAAGTGTATGTTGCCGATCATCTGCGTTACATCTTCTGGCTTTGTGTCAGATGGTACCAGAGTCGCAGCAAGATTTTGTTCCAACATCATCATGTGAGCATACGAGGACGTTAGCAAGGACCATAAGGATATATTGGCTTGGGTTAGCTTCAGTTGAGTGAGAATAGGGTCCTCTTTATCGGGATTCACTACTTCAGTTTTCAGACCAAAGACTTTCTTCGCCCCTTTATCTTCTGCTTGATATACCCTTCCGGACCTCGTGAGTAGATTAACCCCATTCTTTTCCATGTCGGATACTTCTGCGTGAATTTCGGCCAACGAGAGAGGTTTAGGACTCTCTTCCACATAATCATCATTTAACGAGGCAACTTCTCTGGACAGTTCCTCAAAAGACAGCATATAACAAGAAAGTTCTTTATAAATTGAACTCAAATTACAAGCCCGACACAAGCGCTCAGCATCGTCACAACGGACTCGGCGGATCGGTGAGGTCTTCCTCTACCATAGCAATATCACTACCAACTATCTTACTAGGATTCTCTATCTTCCCTTCAATGATGAGCTTACGCACGGCCCTCTTCAAAGCAAAACCAGCATACTCGGACAAATCTGGCACAAACAATCCCTTTCTGACAATAGCTGAGAATACCTCCTCTGTTGACAGCCCCAGTTTCTCAAAAGCATCTTCCATCTCTACCAAACTGATAAAATTACCTTCCACCATGTGGATCCTATTGTTGGGGAGAGGATTCCCCACAACATTTGGAGACTTCGGCTTCTCTACTTTGCCTTGCCGAATCAAGTCTTGCACTAACCGTTTGAGCGAAGGCGTGTCAGTAGTGTGACCCTTGTATTTGTGGTAGTGGCAATACTTAGAAGCGTCTAAGCCTTCCCTTGGGTTTACCGGTTCATAATTCTCAAGCGGCTTGACCAAGCCCTTCTTTACTAGTACTTCAAAAACCTTGCCCATTGGCATTCCAAAATCGTCAAACACTTCCCTCTCGCGGTGAACATTGTTATTCCCCCTCATTACAGCTTGAACATCCAAAGCAGCTCCCCCTTGCACATAGTTCACTTGCCCCACTGGCTCTTTCTTTGCTGCAGCGTTGGTGGGAGCTCTATAGCGGAACGAATTATTAACAGCCCCAGTGTCCTTCGGTGGAGTGATTCCGGTGATGCCACTTTCGTATCGTACTCCCGAATCCACCATTTCCCTAAGATTGGGGAAATAACCATTACCAACTGCCAACTTGTGTCCGGGCAACAAGCACTTGTAAAAAATCTGTTTCTGTTCATTCTCCTTGGGCGGATACTGAATTTCGCTCAACTTATCATTCCAACGCTTGTAAAAATCATAAATTGACTCCCCATTCTTTTGGAGCGTGTGCTCCAAATCGGCTCGATTAACTTGCCAATCCATGTTTGCTTGATACTTTTCAGAGAACACCCTACTAACCTTGTCCCAAGTATCCCTTTCCTCTTCATTCAACTTCAAAAACCAACGGAGAGCAGCCCCTTCCAATGTGCTATGGAACATTCTCGCCATTTGTTCTGGTGTACAGTCTTTAGCCCTCATCGCCAACGTATAGCTGTCTAGATGCGTCTTTGGACAAGTAACTCCTCCAAACATGGCCATCTTGGGCATCTTGAAATCTTGAGGTAGGGGTGCAACCTTGCTTGGATTAAGCATCTTAATGGGGGACACACCTTGCTTTCCCATTTGTTCGGTTAACAACTTCACTTGCTCAACCAAGGCTAACACAGTTGGGTCCACAGCAATGTTGGGATTCTGGATGGCTGGGGGTTGGATGATGGTAGGGGAGGTGGAGTAGGTAGGAATATGGTGGCCGGAATAATTGAAGGGTAAAGTGGGAGGGGGTAGGTTAGCAAAGTGGTCCTTGGGTGTGTCGGCAGGAGGTTGATAAGGTCTTTTGGATTTGCTCGAGCTCCCATACATGACTGGTGGTGGAACATTATTGTAGCTGTTTGGAACGTAGTTGGGTAGAGGGAAGGTAGGTGCATTGGGGTTGGCAGGATTAGGAGCATTGACAGTTTCATCTTCAACATCGACAACTTCATTCCCCATCAAAATAACCTTGTGTCCCCTTTTACTGAGCTCCTCAACAAAATGATCCTTCAACTCTTGATTGTGATTCTTCAAAGTGCGATTCTGCTCTTCATGTTTCTCAACCCTCATGGTCAAACCGGCAAAGTATGCGTGCAGAGCAGGCGGAATGTCATTGAAGTTGGGGTTGACTGGACCTTCCATTGAAGTGACTGGTGTCGAGCCGGTTGCAGAGGCAGCAGGCGTGCTTGGAGTAGTTGATGGAGGCAAGGTTGTCATTGTTGAATGAAGAACACGGCCCGACCTTAGCTCTGCGGAAGTATCAGACAAGACTCGGTTTTAGGAGAAAGGGTTGACTCAATGCAGTGTACTAGCTTGAATTTTTTATTTACAAAAGCTTTGTTTCTTTTAGACCTACTAGGGTTGGAAGGGATACCCCTTTTTCGCAACTAACTAAATATCCTAAAGTGGTGGATCTTAACGACTAACCTTCTCGTATAGATACTTAATATAATTTTTACGAATAGTACCACAAACCCATGATAGGCCAAGATCTTTTAACAATATATCACTCAACCTTACATAGCACGTCCTTTGAAAGGAAATCAATTTTTTTAGTGCCCTTAATCTCTCGATAGATCTTGACTTATCATTGGTTCGTAGCGACTTAACATAAAGACCTTATTAATTGTCTACATAAAAAAGCTAGTCAAACCAACCGGTCACATGGAGTGTATTCCTAGTAAAGTGGGTGACACAAGGGTTAGGTTTCAGGTTCCCACCGTGCAGCCGAAGCGCACTGATGAGTGGATGGCCAAGTGAGACTCGGAAGGGAGGCGACATGATCACCACACTTCCCGCACTTTGGCTTCTCCGATGGGTTAAAGGGTGTCTGTGCAGTGTGACACGGACTCTAGTGGTAGTGTGAGGTAAAAAGTCTAATTCTTTTTAAGGAAAAAAAGATTTATTTTTATTTACATGAGATGCATGCATGCAATGCAACAGTTAAGAATAGAAGGAAAAGAAAAAGAAAGTAAAAATACAACACCATACAAGAAAACGAAAGTCTGACCCACTTAGTTTGAA
Source organism: Adenophora triphylla var. japonica (assembly GCA_022495995.1). Taxonomy (NCBI): domain Eukaryota; kingdom Viridiplantae; phylum Streptophyta; class Magnoliopsida; order Asterales; family Campanulaceae; genus Adenophora; species Adenophora triphylla. The sequence continues at coordinate 18,716 of JAFEMH010001435.1, forward strand.
AAAATTTCAAAACAGTCCCCAGCAGAGTCGCCACTGTGAATACCCCGTCCCGATGCAACGCGCATTCGGAGGTTTAAAATAAATAATCATATAATGTCGAATCGAAATAGGATATTCATTTAGTGACACTCGCTTTTAAACCATATTAAAATATTAGTTTAATTTTGAGAGTCGCCACGCCACTTTGATATAGCCCAAAGCTTTGAAAAAAGGCTAAACAGTTAATTGGGTTCGGGGGTCAAGTTACAACAGAAGAAGAAACGCTATCACTCCTATTGCCCGACGGATTGGTCTTTCTAGCATGTGGGGTGTTGGTTGTGTGAGGTGTTTACAGGAATAGATAGAAGAAACGGGATCATGCATAAGGAGGAGGGGAGAGAAAGAATTAATTAATGATCACACCCTAGAACCTTTGAGTTAGGCCCTCAGAAGGTGCACTAATCAATGTTCATCCTTGGGGGATTGTTGATCATGGGATAATTATAACTAAGGTGGAAGGAAAGAAATAGTTCCTAGATCCATTGGGTTTCTTTGGGCGAAACCTTAGATCATCCTCGGCTATTGCATATTTAAATATATTAAAACAGTCCTAAATCTAGCATAAAGGAACAATTAAAATATAATAAGCATGCAAATATAATAAGACAATAGTAATAATAGGGAACAAAAAATATTAAAAAGAGTCTTACCAATTGTAGCAAGACTTTGGGGTCGAATCTAGGGCGATTCGAAGAGAGTAAGAAGAACTGTGGGTAAAACAAGAGTAGTCTCGTTTCTCCCGAGTGAATTGTGTGTTGAAATTGGGGAACCGGTCACACTTATTTATAGTGCTTCGGTACTTGGGCTGGGCGAACTGAAGGGTCGATCGGCCCTAAATATAAGGGTCGATCGGCACTGAATAGAGGGACGATCGGCATAATGATTGAAGGTTCGATCGGCACCGAATAAAAGGGTCGATCGGCCATACAGCGAATAAAGGGCCGATCGGCACTTTGACCTGGCATGCTTTCCACGCAGGCAAATGACGGCGGGTTTGACCGATTGGTTTGAGGGATTTTAGGGTTTCTATTTAATTACACCGGGCCAGGTATTTAGAATACCTTTTTTCGGACCGGGTACTAACAGAGTACTAATACCATGTTGTTGGATTGATATTATTCAATAGTGTTTGAAATGTAAGTTGCACTATTGTGATTGTTTAACATGAGTAATATTACCATGTGTATTGATATCCCTATGGTGGATTTATTTTCAAGTATATATTATGTGCTTGAATGTGTTTCAATCAGCTGATGTTTAGGGGTATAATGGAATACGATCAATTAGGGAAATTGTTCTATAAGGTGATCAAATTACATTATACTTGTGACTGTCCCCTTCTGTGGCCACAGATTGGGGAGTTTACTCCCACATTGTACGACTTATTGTTCAGACGGGAAAGGTAAACTGAGGTAACGTAATGTGTTTACTTCTTTACCAATGTGTTGTGAGCAACCTTGTTATGTGTTGCATTTTACTTGGCATCTTGTTGCATCATAATAGCTTATTGAGATTTATTCTCACCCCTTCTCCCTTTACTGTTTTAGATAGCACTGAGACAGGTGGACCAACCCAGTGAGGACGAGAAGGAGTTTGGACTTTGTTCTTATGGGATTGTCAGGGTATGTTAGAGTTATTTGGTTGGGATTTGCTTGTGGATATTACTCTTTTGGGGAAACAACTTGTATATTGAACTAGTTTTGGAAACCTTTACAATTGTGTTCATTTTGTAACTAAACAGGTTGTTATCTTTTGAAAGTTTGTTTTATAACTTGCCTCCAAGTGGAGATGTCTTGAGTTGGTTTTATGATTGAAATGTGAAAGTTTGTTTTATCTTTCAAAGTTAAACAAAAGTTTCAAAGTTTAGGTGATTTAGTTTAGTAAGGGGACTATCCCGCTCGGGGCACGAGCTAAGGTTCCGGGTTGGGGTGCCCATAGTTGGTATCAGAGCTGGGTTTAGAAGTCAAGGATAGATGTCTAGTCTAAGGGGGAGTGTGTGATAACTGACGACGAGTGTTTGATGCAGGGGTTTGTATCATGGCGAGAAATGATGATGATCAGCATAGAGCTCCAGAGAATGAGGTTAATTTCGGGGTAGGTGGTAATCCGAACGCAGAGATGATGAACATGTTCAGAGTCTTCTTGCAGAATATGGCAACTCGGGGACCAACTCCGAATCAACACGAGGGACGTCAAGGCTATGGTTTAGAAAAGTTTGTGAAGATGAATCCATCGAGTTACAATGGAGATCCGGATCCGTTAAATGCAGAAAGATGGTTAGAGGCGATGAGCAAAATCTTTGCAGCAATGGAAAGTTTTGATGAAGGGAAGGTTAGATGTGCTGTATACAAGCTTGAAGGGCCAGCGGAGCACTGGTGGCAAATATTGAAGGGAAGTTGGGAGCGTGACCATATGCCCCAGACTTGGGAGAATTTCACCCAGAGGTTTAAGGAACACTTTATTCCCATGGTTACCCGTGATAAGAAGGAAGTAGAGTTCTTGAGGTTAGAGCAAGGAACTATGTCGATGGATCAGTATTCAGCAAAGTTCACAGAGTTGGCTAGGTAATATCCTCACTTGGTACCGGAGGAGGAGAGAAGAGTTTATCATTTTGTGAAAGGGTTGAAGCTCGAGTTTAGAAAGCAGTTGTTGACTCATGACTTCACCGACTATCAGGCGGCAATGAATAGGTCTTACAGGATTGAGAATGACATAGAGGAGCACCGTGGAAAGTCGGAAAGTAATGGTGGCAGCAAGCAAGAGTATCAAGGGCAAGGCTCCGGACAAGACATGGGACAAACAAGGTTTTCAACTCCATTGAATGTACAAGGGAACATGCCGCAGTTTGAGTAGCACATCCAGTTGTGAGTGTGGGCCCAAAGATCGCGGCATTTTTCTCTTTTTTTGTGAGTTGAACCACTTTCTCGTGTGAAGGGGCACCGCTTCACATCGGTTTGAAGACATCCGATTTAAATTGAAAAATGGAGTCGCCACGCCATTTTTATTTTCTTAAAACTTTGAAAAAAAGGATTAGGGTCTGGAGGTTAAGTTACTCCTTGGGAAGAACATTTGGCGTTCAGCCATGGAGCCTTGACGAAGCAAGTCTTCCAAGATCCAATTTTTGTGCTTGTTTTGTGCTTTCGTGTGTGAGATGTGATTTGAAAAGGGAGGGAATGTGCCAAGTTGTCTTTCGGACGTATAAACCATGAGTTGGTTATCGCTCGGGATTCCTCGGATTTTGATATGTTCGGGACTTTGATCCCGTGCTCATCTTGGACTTACGATCATCATTAAGTGACCTTTGGTCATATGTGATCGAAATAGGGACACCTCTTTTTATAGTCCAAGAATGAGACTCTTTAGAAAGGAAGGACCTTTGCCCATCAATCCTACATCTTGAGACGATTTGAGCTTGATAGGGACATTTGTGCTCGTCTCAAGTGATGATCGGAGATGTAGGGGCTTAAGTTCGTCCATTTCTAAAGGGACTTCAACTATGGCATCTTTATGTGGAGGAAACGATGTAAAGATGAGACCTTTACACCGCTAAGCCCCAAGAGATGCTTCAAGTACCAAAGGGACTAAGGGGAGGGGTATAAAGATTGGATCTTTATACTCATCCTATGCATTTTTATGCCTTAGAAAGGTCACTAGGCAATCCTTAGAGAGTGATCCAACCATGAGGGACATGGGGGAGTTACATTTAAAGGTAAAGATGACATTTTTATGCAAACAAGTGTAATGAACACTATGAAAAGTAAGACTAGGAATGTAAAGGGGAGACCTTTAAGGCTTTCCTATGTCCTTTAAGAACCTTTTAGGTGGACAATTCTTGGAAGCAAGGTCAATGAGAAGGGGATGACATTTATGAAAGTAAAGATGACATTTTTATGTAAAGATGACATTTTTATATGATAAAGATGACATTTTTCACATCATCATTTGAGGAATCCACCCTATAACAAGCCATTTATGGTCTTTTGTTCATCCTTGGGATGGATTCTCCATGAATCCCGTGTGATAATGGTAAAGGGGATATGATGATCTACATAGTAAAGATTTGATCTTTATGACAATAAATCACATATAAAGGCAATAAATAGCAAGATAAATAGCAAGTAGGCAATAGAACAAGATAACAAGTATATTTCAAGGATAGAGGAAGGAGAGGTTACCAATGGTGGTGCTCTTCAATCTCCCTTGAGGTTTTCCTAAGGAAGGAGTGGCTTTGGATGGATTTTGGAGAGGAGGGAGGTGATTTTGAGAGGGTTTTGGTTTCTGCAAATTCGTGGTTTGAATTTGGCAGAGTAACAGTGCCCAAAATTTTATCAAAATGAATAGAGGAGGCCTCTATTTATAGGAAGTTTTGTGCTTCCTAATGAAGCCGTGCGACATTAACCATTGGCAAATGAAGCCGTGCGGTCTTATCCTTTAGTAACTCAGCCTGTTTCTAGAACCATGCAAGGTGACGTTCTAGAAGGCCTTTCCAGCGAGGGACTATGTGGAATTTTAATTCCTAGCAAGTCCTTTGCCCCTTGGAAGGTTTGGGAAAGTTCCCAAATTGCCCCTGAACTTTAGGAAAGTTCGATGAATTGCCGGAAAACTTAACCGGAAGGCATGAGACAGATTTGGGTACTTACAGAAGCCCCTCGTCAACGTCACTTGCAGGGCGAGTGGGGTTGTCGATAAAAAAAGATCCAATCTGGCGAACTGCCGAGACGGATTGGGTGACCAAGGCGGTCGAGTGGCTGAACCTTTGGAAGGCTACCTACGTATCCCGGAGGAATCAAGCCATGATTGTAGTTTGGAAAAGATCCACTGGGGAATGTCGAAGAGAAACTGGTCCCTTGCTAGGAAGATGGAAAGAAAGTGACCTAGGAGGTCGAATGGTTGATCCTACTGGGGATATGCCAGATGAAGGGAGTGACCGATGTGGTCAGATGTCTGGACCTTCATGAAAGGCTACTTCACCACTAAGGAGCGATGAAGGAAAAGGGTGACCAATGTGGTCGGATGGCTGGACCTTCATGAAAGGCTACTTCACCACTGAAGAGCGATGAAGGAAAAGGGTGACCAATGTGGTCGGATGGCTAGACCTTTATGAAAGGCTACCTACGTATCCCGGAGGAATCAAGCCTTGGTCGTAGTTCAAGTCTCACTAGATAGTTAGGAACATGTCTAGGATCCTTGAGATTTTGACGATTAATGGAGGAGTCACCTTACTTGACAATTAATGGAGGTTGTCACCTGACTTGACAATTAATGGAGGTTGTCACCTGACTTGACAATTAATGGAGGTTGTCACCTGACTTGACAATTAATGGAGGTTTTCACCTTACTTGACAATTAATGGAGGTTGTCACCTTAAGAAACTAAAGCTTACATCTCTATCGAGGAGATAGAGGTAGCTAAAGTTGAAGAACTAAAGCGTACTTCACTATCTAGGAGATAGAGGTAGCTAAAGTTTGGAAAACTAAAGCGTACTTCACTATCTATGAGATGGAGGTAGCTAAAGTTTGGAAAACTAAAGCATACTTCACTATCTAGGCGATAGAGGTAGCTAAAGTTTGGAAAACTAAAGCGTACTTCACTATCTAGAAGATAGAGGTAGCTAAAGTTTGGAAAACTAAAGCGTACTTCACTATCTAGGAGATAGAGGTAGCTAAAGTTTGGAAAACTAAAGCGTACTTCACTATCTAGGAGATAGAGGTAGCTAAAGTTTGGAAAACTAAAGCGTACTTTACTATCTAGAAGATAGAGGTAGCTAAAGTTGGGAAAATTGAAGCGTACTTCACTATCGAGGAGATAGAGGTAGCTTAATCTGGAGAAACTAAAGCGTACTTCACTATCTCTTTCGAATCAGAGATAGAGGTAGCTTAATTTGGAGAAACTAAAGCGTACTTCACTATCTCTTTCGAATAAGAGATAGAGGTAGCTGAAGTTGGAGAAACTAAAGCGTACTTCACTATCTCTTTCGAATCAGAGATAGAGGTAGCTGAAGTTGAATCTTGACAACTCGGGGGCTGTCACCTTATTTGATTTAATTCTAACAAAGATAACGGAGATCGAAAGAGATAGCGAAATGTTATTCCTTCATTCGGGAATAACGGAGATCACGAGAGAGGTCGAAATGTTATTCCTTCATTTGGGAATAACGGAGATTGAAAAAGGTTGAAATGTTATTCCTTCATTCGGAAATAACGGAGGTTGAAAAAGGTTGAAATGTTATTCCTTCATTCAGGAATAACGAAGATTGGAAGAGATAGCAAAATGTTATTCCTTCATTCCGGAATAACGGAGATCGCGAGAGAGGTTGAAATGTTATTCCTTCATTCGGGAATAACGGAGATCGCAAGAGTGGTCGAAATGTTATTCCTTCCTTCCTTCGGGAATAACGGAGATCGAAAGAGATAGCGAAATGTTATTCCTTCATTCGGGAATAACGGAGATCGCGAGAGAGGTCAAAATGTTATTCCTTCATTCGGGAATAACGGAGATCGCGAGAGATAGTGAAATATTATTCCTTCATTCGGGAATAACGGAGATCGCGAGAGAGGTTGAAATGTTATTCCTTCATTCGGGAATAACGGAGATCGAGAAAGGTCGAAATGTTATTGCCTTCTGGCAATAACTGAGATTTTTTAACAAGAAACGTTATCCCATTTGGTGATAACGGAGATTTTTGAGAGAAGTTTATACGATTTGGGAAATTTATACGGTCTTCCGGACCGGGTAATTTAAAGCCTTCCGGGCTACGGATAATGGTTTGGGAAATTTATACGGTCTTCCAGACTGGGTAATTTAAAGCCTTTCGTGCTACGAATAATGAATTTGGAAAATTTATACGGTCTTCCGGACCGAGTGATTTAAAGCCTTCCGGGCTACGGATAATGATTTTGGGAAATTTATACGGTCTTTCGGACCGGGAAATTTAAAGCCTTCCGGGCTTCGGATAATAATTTTGGGAAAAACGTTATTCCATTTGGAGATAACGGGAAATTTCCCGGAGGAGACGTTATCCCATTTGGCGATAACGGAGGATTTTTTCGGAGGAGACGTTATCCCATTTGGCGATAACGGAGAATTTCCCGGAGGAGACGTTATCCCATTTACCGATAACGGAGGATTTCTCGGAGGAAACGTTATCCCATTTGGCGATAACCGAAGGACTTCCCGGAGGAAACGTTATCTCATTTGGAGATAACGGGAAAATTTTGGGCAAAAGTATTTCCTATTTTGATTTGGTAACCAATTAAGGTTTTTTTTCTTTGTGCATGTCACATAAGCCACGGACTGACTCTTTTGCGGAAAGGTAATGTGAGTGGAGTTTTATGAAAGAATGTGTTTGGATGCATGTGTTTGGGAACTGTTTGAGACAGGTTTCGAGCAGGTGGGGTTGTATCCCTTGGGTACGGACTGAACTGTTGTTGTTGCTGAGATGTTGCCAAGGTGGACCAGAATTCCCTCTTGGGTTGAGACTGGGTTTAAACCTCGGGTTTTGATTGACACCTGAAGCATGACACTGAAAGACTTTTAGAACCAAAGACTAAAGCAAATGTCGAAGTGACCCAATCTCTCTTCTAGGGGTGGATGCGACTTATCGAAGCCCCGGTCTGAGGAAAAAATTCTGTGAAGCCCCAAATTTCATTAAAGCAAGGAAAAATCCTTTTATCGGCAAAGCCTCGACTTGAAGAGATGACTTGGTAGAGCTCCGACTGATGACCTAGCAAAAGTCCAAATCTGATTGGTACTGCAAAAGTGATCCTGAGGTTGATCTGACCAAGACTGAATTCGTTTTGTGACATAGTGAGGAACCCGATACGGACCCCAAAAATGGCTAAAGAAGTCCCAGTCTAAGGAAATGGCTTGGCAAAGCCCCAACCTAGAAGAGTTTCAAGGCAACTTTAATGCGAATTGTAGCAAAAGGAGGAAAACCTATCCTTTCGTACTTACTCTCTTATTTTCTTTAGTCACTCAGTCAACCGCAAGAAGATGTGGAAGAAGGGAATTTTAGAAATTTGTACATGCAGGGGCATATTTTTTCGAAAGGTGGGATTAGATCCCGATTTTGTGTTATTTTGATGGCCTTATTCGACGTAGGCACAAAAACACGCTTTGGGTTTGACTCTTTTGAGAGAGTATAAGCGTAGAAAAGTTGATAAAAGTGTATGGAAGCCCCTGCTGACAGAAAATCAGTGTTTAGCACTATTTTCCCTAAGATGTAGAAAGAGAAGACTTGTCAAGACATCTAAAAACTTGTTTTGTTTACAATGATCACAAGATTTCTTGAAACCCTTTATTAATTTTTGGGTTATTCAACCACTAATCTCGATATGAACAAACATTTTGATTAATCATGAGGAGAAAGTCAACCGATGTCGCGGATCAAAGTTGGCTATGTGTGAAAGAAAGGTCAGTGTATAGAGAGGTCATTGATGAGATCGGGTTTTGTGGAATTCGGATATGTTTATGGGAAAGGTCATTTGATGAGACCGTATTTTTCTGGAATTAGAATATGCCTATGACCGGACCATTTCTGGTTGCCTACGTTCCCCTTACTGTGAGGAGCTCAGGTCACCGTAGTTCGGCTTCGGTTGAACTGTGTTTGGTTTTGGGAAATGTGATTTGTGATTCCTTTAGTAAAAAGGCTCAGATGAGAAGGTTGGATGATGAGGCGTGGGCCTCAGGATGATTCCTTGACCAAGTCATTTTTGGGCGGCTGCGTCAATTGCTTCTTGATTTTATCTTTCATTGGGGACAGACAGGATTTGCATATACCTAAGGGCTTATGAGATGTTTCTGTCTTTGCTTTGACCGCTCCATTGTTTCATTCTTTGAGCTTTGACTCTTTCTTTTTTATGTGCAACCCTGTTTTTTGCCTAGGCCATCCTTTTTCAAGGTTTTTAGCCTAACTGGGTATTACTCCTTTTGCACTATTTTTTTTATGTGCAACCCTGTTTTTTGCCTAGACCGTCCCTTTTTCAAGGTTTTTAGCCTAGCTGGGTATTACTCTTTTTGCACTCTTGTTCTCTTTTTTTTTGTTTTTTTTGAAGCATTTGAGGGCAAAGGCAAGCTCCTAGGTTATTGTCGACATGGGGTCAATGTTTCGATGCTGAGTGACCATTTGTTGTTCCTTGATGTTGCCGCCATCGTTGACTTGGTCAAGGTGATGATGAGGACTTGATTTGGGAGGCATATGGCTTGATGAAGGCTTTTTTGAGGTAAGAAAAGTGTATGGCTTGATGGAGGCCTTTTGTGAGGTAAGGAAAGTGTATAGGGAAAGCATTGGTTGATTTTTTCACACCGATTAATCAGAACGTTAATTATTTCGAGAGATTATTTGTTGAGCAATGCAAGTGATCATATAAAATAAAACCATTTCATTAAATGTAATGTAGGTGTGCAAATAATGTCGTAAGTCTAGCATGAAAAGAAAAAGACTCTTTTATAGAAGATTTAAGATTAATTACAATGTCCGAGGAGGACTTGATTGAAAGAGGAAAGTACTAGAACCTACGAAAGTTGACTGAGAGACTATTTTTTTTTCTTGCTTAAGGATAGGTAACCCCTAGCCTAGCTACTCTTCACTTGTTAGACTGCCAGGACGTTTGAGCTTTCCATTTTCTGTTAACTTCTGGATTCCATATCGCAAACCGAGGCAGTAATCAGTTACGTGCCCATGATACTGGTGGAAGTGGAGGGATTTGAGGTCATGGAGCAGCTGGAGAAAGTACAAGTTGTCCAATGAAATGGGTCGGAAAAGTCACGGGTACGAAACTTGGCGACTGAGCATACTGATGGAAGGAAGTGAACCTGGGAGGACTCTGAGAGATATTGGGATCTGTTTGGGAGGATTTAGCGTTGCGCTGGTTGTATTGAGTAAAAGGGGTAGTACTGGCTGGTTGTGTCTTCGGGCCTTCCTCAAACTTAGAACAAGTTGTCCTGTCAAATTCACTCACTTCGGGCACTTGGATTTTGCACGGCTGAATCACTTCATTACCTGGTCCGACATGTTGGGCCGAGGGAGTGCTGGTACTTATCATGAGATCAAGACTTTCTTGCATTCATTTCACTTGCTCCATCAGCATTGCCACATGGGGGTCAACGGGGACTCTCGAGTTATTGGAACTCGCAACAAGACTTTTATCAGTAGAGGGAACCACAGCCGCAAACTGGTGAAACTGGCGGGTGAATTCACTAAGTCCAGTATATGGCAACTGAAAACTTGAATCATCCGAATTTTCTTTTAGCAACTCATGATTGTATTCAGGAGGGTATAGAGGCATCAGAACATAGCCACATGGCTCAAACTGATTATGTGAAGCTGGAGCATAAACTGGCAGGTACTGCTGAAACTGAGGAACAGGTGTGATGAAGCCCAGTCCATTCTGAGGAGCTGAGGGCGATGGAGCCCTGATGGCCTGAGATGTTGGAAAGGATTAAAGAGGAGTAGTCCTTGGCAAGGGATCATATGTGGGTGGAGGAAGGTATTGGCTGTAGGATGGAGGGTATTAGTTATAAGATGGAGGGTATTGGTTGTAGGATGGAGGAGCTGAAATCTTTGTTTCCGGGGTTTCATCTTCGACCATGACCAGAGAACCATTTACCTCAACTTTTACCTGAACCCCATGGCGGCGAAGAGCATCGATGAGCATGGCTTGTTTCTCTTCATGAACCTTATGGGCATTGTCCAGAGTTAGGACTAACTCTTCCTCTACGGTCATCGGATTACTCGTACCCCTACTGCTTTTTGTCACATCTGCCATTCTAAACAAATGATTCCGTTGGACTGTCTGAACTTGGGGTTTCCGCACTAAAAAGCCAGTGACCCGGTATTTTCACCCACTTCTTTCTCGCTGCGGAAAAGAGATAGGCAAGGTTTAGACTTAGAGATGGGCAAGGTTTAGACATCGGAGGTAGGCAAGGTTTATACTCGGAGGTAGGTGAGTTTTAGACTTAGAGGTAAGTGTTTAGGCTGAAGGCTCAAGTAACATGCACTTATTTGCTTAAATTTTGCTTAAAACACATTTTCTCCTAATCCTAATTGATCGAAAAGGATTTGACCGTGAAAGGTCGAGATTTGAAAATTGGACCGTGAGGGTCTTGATTGCAGATTTGACCATGAAAGGTTGGGATTGCCTATTTGACCACGAAAGATTGATATTGGAAATTTGACTCTGAAAGGCCGAGATCGGAGATCAGAGATCGGACAAGGTCACAATTAGATATTTGGCCGTGAAAGGCCGAGATCGGAGAGCGGAGATCGGATCGTAGAGGCCGTGATTGGAAATTTGACCGTGAAAGGTCAGGATTGAAAATCGGAGATCGGACCGTGAGGGTCTCGATTGGAGATTTGACCGGAAAAGGTCGGGATTGCCTTTTTTGACCACGAAAGATTGATATCGAAGGTTGGACCGTGAAAGGTCTCGTTTGGAGATTGAAGATCAGACCGGGAGGGTCTCGATTGGAAATTTGACCGTGAGAGGTCGGAATCGAAGAGCGGAGATCGGACCCTGAAGGTCGCGATTGGAAACTTGACCGTGAAAGGTCAGGATTGAAAATCGGAGATCAGACCGTGGGTCTCGATCGGAGATTTGACCGTGAAAGGTCGAGATTGGAGATCGGAGATCGGACAAGGTCGCGATTAACGATTTGGAGATTGGACCGTGAAAGGTCGAGATCGAAGATCGGAGATCGGACAAGGTCGTGATTAAAGATTTGGTGATTTGACCGTGAAAGGTCGAGATCGGAGATCGGAGATCAGACAAGGTCGCGATTAAAGATTTGGAGATTGGAGATCGGACCGTGAAGGTCACAATCAGAGATTCAAGAAATGGGACCAAGCAATTGTGATTCTATTAATTGTTCAAGTTTACTTAAAACAATGTCTTTTATTTATTTCTATTTGGTTGGAAAAGGGGGGGGGGTTGCCCTTCTTTTTCGCAACTACTCTAGATCCTGGATCAGTGGGTTCCGTTACTATGTCTATAAGCCCCTCGTTTTCCACTTGTATTTCGACCTCCCAGGGTGGACAGCCCCGGGTGAGGGTCCTATAGGGCACGCGGATCCCACCGACCGAGAGAGAAGAACGGTCCTAGGGTCTAGTGGATCATAGGAACTTTTAACGCGCGAGCGATGCGGATTATAGTCAAGGCAATGCTGGGAAAGTCTCGTCTTTCGGCCTCAACGAAATTTCGGCAGAGTTTCGCTTACAGATGTTTTCAGGGTGGCTACTAGAAGCGTTCCCGAGGTTGATCTGAATAGTAGCAGGATGAGGAGCTTTGTCTCCTTTGCTGGCGCCCTTGGCCTTGGCGGCGCTTGTGGCTGTAAGTTTGACTGACGGCACGGGCCGGTTGCTACTGGGGCTGGTAGTCGGAAGTGATGATGAGCTCTGAGCTCGATTGGCCAGGGCCTCGTTTGCCATTAGCAGGCAGTCATCGAGGGTGACTTTGGCATTGCAGAATCTGATAATAAGGACCAGATCCTTAGTATCATCGGGATATCTGGAAAATATGATGTTGACGAAGTCGCCGTCAGTCACTTGATCAAAGGGGTTCTTTGTCGTGTCAACCAGTTGTTTCCATTTGCTGGATAACTGCCTGTATTGGAGCCCTGGTCGTAGGTGACATCATCGGAACTGGTGTCGTCCTCGAAACTGAGCATATGTATATAGGGATCTTCCCGCGGATCTGCCGCGTCCTCGACTCTGGAGAGTCCTGATTCGTTGTCGTCTGACGGCTCAACCTAGACATAAGGACGCCTCGCGTCCTGCCGCGATGTTGGAGCTGCTAGAAAAACATCGTGCCCTTCTGTAAGTGCTCCAATTTGAGCTTGTTAGAATTTTCGTTAGAAAATTAACGAAAGTTATAACAATTCCTAACAATTCCTAACATTCCTAACATTTCTAACAAAGCAAGGGCAAAGTGGGCATTGTTATTTAAGGATAAACCAAGGAAAGGAATCAAAAAAGCAAAAGAAATAAGAAAAACCAAAAATAGAAATGGCTGGAACAAAAACTGGCTGTTTAATTTGAATTTTCAAAAGATTATTCCTTGTGTCCAAAGCCTGAAGCAGCATTTAATGAACAGTGCACGCTGTACTTCCTATCCGCGCGGACATGTATGTAAAATTCAGAGGGCAATAAATTGAGCCCTCCAGTCTCAAAAATAAAAGAGAAGAACACATTTCCTCAACTGCACTTTGGCAAAAATAGGGAGAAAACAGTGAGAATTCCATAGAATTGTCACCTTTTTCTCCACTATTCAACCAAAATCACACTCACTCAAACACTCTCATATTCAAGCCTTAAACACTCTTTCATTCAAGCCTTCAAACACAAAACACAAGGAAGATAGGTATAACCTCCCTCTCCTTACCCTAAAATTCATCCATGCATGCATTTTCAAGCTACAAAATGTAGCTCATTCATCTTCTTGCCCTAGATCCAAGAAGATCACCATGGAAGTTCATCTCCATGGATGATCTTCTACAAGGATCTACATTATTTTCAAAGTGTTCTTACTTTCTTGCAAAGAAAACACATTTTCAAAACCCTAAAACTCATTTTCATACATCAAATCTCATTTTCAAAGGATAAAATTCCCCTTCCCAAGCAAATGAAGTGCTTAGTCCTAATGTACCCCAAGGATGGTTTGATATAGTTGATTCACCACTAAAATGTCAAGTTATCACTAATCAAAACCTAGGGAAATGGGGACAAGCATGGATGCCAAACCCCCCTTTAAAATCACATTTTCTTTCTTGAGAAGTTGCTGTCCAGTAGCAATTTTCTAAGACCCCAGTCCATGGTCTAAATTTTTGGACACAGATAAACTTGGAATTTGGTGTTGACTGCAAAACACTTTTTGTAGCCAACATCCATAGATTTCCAGACATATTTTTATTGTATTTTTTCGTTGAGTAAAACTCCCTTTTTAAAATTTTCTTTTGAAGGTCAGATCACCAGTCTCTAGGAGTCCAGATCTCATATCTGAGATTTCCAGAGGGTTTTGGGTCCTCAAATCTTCTCTAAAATGGAAAATTCTTTCACAGAAATCTTATATAAGGTGTCTGAAACAACTTTCATTCTCTGAGTTTTCTCAGATTATGAAGTTTTGAAGCCCTTAAATCTATTTCAAAATCAAGTGTCCACTGCCTTTTTCATTCTGGCAGAAGTGTTCTTCAACTTCCAAATATCTTTTGAGTAACAAAACTCAACCCAAAAATCATGGGATCTGTCCAAAGTCTAATAAAGAATTCCCAATTTTTACTTTTCTGAGTTTCAACTTATTTTGGCCAAAACACACACACACACACACACACAAATGATTTTCAGCTTGGAAGACTCGTTTTACGAGGCATTCCGGGTGCACACTAACGTCCTTCCCGGCATGTAACGTGACCTCCGAACCCAAATCTCTAATCTCGGGCATTTTTCAAAGTTTTGGCCCTTAAAACAAAAATGGCGTGGCGACTCCGGTCTTTTTCGATAGGTTTTTCAAAGAAACGAAAAATTTCAAGTTAAAGTCCTTTCGAAAAAATTTTGGCGGGCACATCATCACACCTTCGCTCGAGAAGAGAGGCTCAGCGGGCAATTCCTCATGGAGGACGTCCCATACGACTTCCATATATTCATCACGAGTGTGACGATGCTTGTTGACCTTCATCACGAAGATTTCCTCGCCTGGCGGGGCCAGAGAGTAGGATTGAAGGATGCTAACAAATCTTTGATCGGAGATAGGGGGTTTACGTGCCCGCACCATTGCGATGCTCAGGGTTTCTTTCTAGTCTGCTTCCAAGTGTCGGAAGCGGCAGTTGAACTTTGTTGCATACGTTGCGTGAGTCAAAGTCAAAGTCAATGCCGGGTCAAGATCTTGCCAATTTTTCCTTGACGAAATTTCGGCAGAGCTTCGCTAGCGCGAAAGATCCTTTGATTTTGGCACGGACTTGGGCTTGACTCTTACGTATCCCGCGTGGGTCAAAGTCAAAGTCAATGCCGGAGTCAAGATTCTGCCAATTTTCCTTGGCATAATTTCGGCAGAGTTTCGCTTGCGCGAAGGATCTTGACTTTCAACATGGGCTAAGGTTTGACCTTTACGGGGGTATGCAATTGGGCTGTATGACAAGGTCTAGACCAAAAACCAACCCAAAGTCACAGTTTTAAAATGTGTGACATGGACTGTGCATTGGTCGACACTGGCTGCCATGGGGAGTTTGGGATGATTCCGTGCGCGCCCGGGAGCATCGTAATGATGTCTGTGACTGCAGCTGAACAACCACCCCGGGTTAAAAGGATGTGTGTGCAAAGTGTATAGGATATAATGGTGCGCGTAGTGTGCGGCCTCCTAAAAATGTTCCTTTTTGAGTTAAAACAGAGATTTTCAGAAATGTGTTCTAAAAGGAATGATTTTCGGGATGGGGGAAATGCAACAATTAAGCACGTAAATTTTCTGGAGCCCGGTCAGTCTTGGAACTGAATAGCCCCAAGCTGCCTAAGCTGCCAGATTAACCTCAGATTGTGTCCTGGTGGAATTGCCCAAAGAAGCCGCCCGGCTAGGATCTGAGAAGATCAAGCCGTACGACTGGATCAAGCAATTTTCCAGGTTCCAAAATTTTTTCATTTGCAGGTTGTTCCTCGAATATTTTGGCACCTTTTCAGCTCCAGAAAGCTTCTTGTTCAGTATTCAGAATGTGCACAATCCCAAAAACCAAAATGCATGCAAAACAAGGAAAGAAAAGCAAGCATGAAAATTGGATCCGCGGCGGAAGGCTAACCCTCGTAAACATTTCCAATGCTTCTTATGAGAAAAGAAGTTTGGAAACGTTTACATATATTCCCCAGCGGAGTCGCCAAACTGTGAATGTGGGCCCAAAGATCGCGGCGTTTTTCTCTTTTTTTGTGAGTTGAACCGCTTTCTCGTGTGAAGGGGCACCGCTTCACATCGGTTTGAAGACATCCGGTTTAAATTGAAAAATGGAGTCGCCACGCCATTTTGATTTCCTCAAAACTTTGAAAAAAAGGATTAGGGTTCGGAGGTTAAGTTACTCCTTGGGAAGAACGTTTGGCGTTCACCCAAGGAGCCTTGCCGAAGCAAGTCTTTCAAGATCCAATTTTCGTGCTTGTTTTGTGCTTTCGTGTGTGAGATGTGATTTGAAAAGGGAGGGAATGTGCCAAGTTGTCTTCCGAACTTATAAACCATGAGTTGGTTATCGCTCGGGATTCCTTGGATTTTGATATGTTCGGGACTTTGATCCCATGCTCATCTTGGACTTACGATCATCATTAAGTGACCTTTGGTCATATGTGATCGAAATAGGGACACCTCTTTTTATAGTCCAAGAATGAGACTCTTTAGAAAGGAAGGACCTTTGCCCATCAATCCTACATCTTGAGATGATTTGAGCTTGATAGGGACATTTGTGCTCGTCTCAAGTGATGATCGGAGATGTAGGGGCTTAAGTTCGTCCATTTCTAAAGGGACTTCAACTATGGCATCTTTATGTGGAGGAAACGATGTAAAGATGAGACCTTTACACCGCTACGCCCCAAGAGATGCTTCATGTACCAAAGGGACTAAGGGGAGGGGTATAAAGATTGGATCTTTATACTCATCCTATGCCTTTTTGTGCCTTAGGAAGGTCACTAGGCAATCCTTGGAGAGTGATCCAACCATGAGGGACATGGGGGAGTTACATTTAAAGGTAAAGATGACATTTTTATGCAAACAAGTGTAATGAACACTATAAAAACTAAGACTAGGAATGTAAAGGGGAGACCTTTAAGGCTTTCCTATGTCCTTTAAGAACCTTTTAGGTGGACAATCCTTGGAAGCAAGGTCAATGGGAAGGGGATGACATTTATGAAAGTAAAGATGACATTTTTATGTAAAGATGACATTTTTATATGATAAAGATGACATTTTTCACATCATCATGTGAGGAATCCACCCTAGAACAAGCCATTTGTGGTCTTTTGTTCATCCTTGGGATGAATTCTCCATGAATCCCATGTGATAAGGGGAAAGGGGATATGATGATCTATATTGTAAAGATTTGATCTTTATGACAATAAATCACATATAAAGGCAATAAATAGCAAGATAAATATCAAGTAGGCAATATAACATTATAACAAGTATATTTCAAGGATAGAGGAAGGAGAGGTTACCAATGGTGGTGCTCCTCTATCTCCCTTGAGGTTTTTCTAAGGAAGGAGTGGCTTTGGATAGATTTTGGAGAGGAGGGAGGTGATTTTGAGAGGATCTTGGTTTCTGTAAATTCGTGGTTTGAATTTGGCAGAGTAACAGTGCCTAAAATTGTATCAAAATGAATAGAGGAGGCCTCTTTTTATAGGCAGTTTTGTGCTTCCTAATGAAGCCGTGTGGCATTAACCATTGGCAAATGAAGTTGTGCGGTCTTATCCTTTAGTGACTCAGCCTGCTTCTGGAACCATGCAAGGTGGCATTCTAGAAGGCCTTTCTAGCGAGGGACTACGTGGAATTTTAATTCCTAGAAAGTCCTTTGCCCCTTGGAAGGGTTGGGAAAGTTCCCAAATTGCCCCTGAACTTTAGGAAAGTTCGGGGAATTGCCGGGAAACTTAACCGGAAGGCATGAGCCAGATTTGGGTACTTACACCAGTATCAAGTCAGTATGGGATTATTTGCAATTTTTGCAAGAAGGTTGGGTACACAGAAGATAGGTGTTGGAGTAAGCAAGGTAAATGTATTGAATGTGGAGCATTGGGACATTTTAGGAGGAATTGCCCAAGGTTGCAGCAGGGACAAGCTTCGGGTAGTGGACATCAAGGTGGTCAACTGAGGGGTGGTACAAAGAGAGATAATGAGGGAAAGCTAAAATAGTAAGTTCAAGGTCGAGTCTTTGTTTTGGGTAGTGGAGAGGTAGATTCCACAGCACTCATTAGAGGTATATTACCTGTCTCTGGAGTTAAAACTCGTATTCTTATAGATCCCGGTTCATCTCATTAATTTGTGGCATCGCATTTTACTTTTACTTTGCATAAATTGCCTGAGATTTTGTCTTATGTGTTGGAGGTTTCTACTCTTATGAGAGAGTACCTCGAATGTTTTCTGGTTTACCACGATGGTGATGTGGTTATATGTGGGCACGTATTGCTTGTTGATTTGGTATAGTTACCAATTCGTGATTTTGATGTTATACTTGGCTTGGATTGGTTAAGTAGTTGTAGTGCATAGGTAGACTGTCGTAAGAAGTGAGTCTCCTTTTCTATGCCTGATTTGCCTATGGTTGAGGTTGATGCGGATAAGTCATTATGTGGTATTCATGTCATATCTGCATTAAAGGCCCGAAAGTGATTGTCTAAAGGGTGTGAAGGTTAATTGGCTTATGTGTTAGACTCGAGTAAGACGTCACCCGAAATATATCATGTACCGGTGGTGAGTGAGTTTATAGATGTGTTTTAACGGAGTATTCCATGCCGCCATATAGGGAAGTGGAATTCTGTATTGGTTTAATGCCAGGTTTAATGCCGATATCAAAAGCACCTTATAGAATGGAACAGGCTGTGTTTATGGATATGATAAATAAAATTTTTAAACTTAACTTGATAGCTTTGTGGTAGTTTTCAGTGATGACATTCTTGTTTATTCAAAGACCCGAAAAGATCATAAAGATCATTTACGAATTGTGTTATCTGTTCTTAGTGAGAAGCAATTGTTTGTGAAGTTTAGCAAGTGTAAAGTTTTGGCTCGAGAAGGTTTCATTTTTGGGTAATAGTGGATAGATTAACCAAGTTGATTCACTTTGTACTCTTGTCTATGTTGAGGAAATATCTCTATGATCCTTCGTATGTATTGGGTTCTCCTCCCGAGGATACTCAGGTTGATATGACTTATGTGGAGGAGCCGTTGAGGATATTAGGGTCACAAGTTCGGGAGCTTAGAACTAGGAGTATTCTGGTTGTGAAAATATTATGGAAGAATTATACCATTGAGGAAGCTACTTGGGAGTGGGAGTCGGAGATGAGTGAGAAGTATCCATTGTTGTTCGAGCGTTCAAGTAGGTAAATTTAAAATTCGGGATGAATTTTCTTTAAGGGGGAGTGAGTGTCACGACCCTAATCCTAGGCACTATTTTAAGTATGTGTTGAGCTCGTGGGGGTGGGGTGCGTGGCATCTCATTTATGCATTTTATGCTATATTGTTAGTTTTACGTGTTCATTTTGATATCTTGATAAATTATTTGATATTTTAGGATATTAATAAATTAACTTTAATTATTTAATGACCACTTGAAATAAATGAGTGTTGTATAGTTGAAAAATGAATTGTTGAAATTTAATAAATAAATGTATAAAGTTATCGAGGTGCTTAAGTGTCAAGGTTGGAAGTTAAGGTTGTAGTTGTAGCATCTAAGGAAAGAGAGGAACTTAAGTAGAAAATTGTTTAATGTATATCCTTATCTCATTTTCCATGGAGAGATTTTAATCAAAGAGGCAGCCATAATCTCTTTCTTTTCCTCTATTCCATTGAGAAAGCTTAGGATTCCTCCGTACTTCAAAAAATTCTCATAAATTCATTCCTTGTCTGTTCTTCGATCCGTCTTCACCAAAATGTTTGGGAAGCTGAGAGGATCGCGTCTAGCCGATTAAAGTTTTTCTTATTTTCAAATTATTTTGGTAAGTTATTATGTCCCTTTCTTCTAATTTTGTTCATTGATGTATATATGTTGAAATGGTGAAAGTGTTTATGTTTCATGTCAATTTTGGCCATTATAATTGATTTTGAAATGAAAGGAAATAGGTTTTGGATGAATATTAGGAAGTGTTGATATAATGGTTTGGTTAGAAGTGTAAAGGTTGATATACAATTATTGCATGACACTTTGGTATATTTTTCTTAAAATTGGAATGAGTTGAAATGGGTTGGAATGTAGTATATTGAAGTTTTGGTATAGTGTTGTTGTTAAAGTGAAAGAATGGAAGTATCAATGTTTAAAGTCCTTTTGGGAACATTTTTCTTGGAGTTGAAAGAGGTGGAAATGGTTTTATAGGAGTATAAAGAAGTAATGATATATTGGTTTGGGTGAGGTTGAAATGGGTGAATTATAAATGTTGTTAATTATTATGGTTTCCTTTAATTATTGCTCATTCAATGTTTAGAGTTGATATTATTGTTGTATAAATGGTTCTTGACATTTTGAAACATTTTCTTTGAGATGGAATTTTAGTGGAATAAGTTGAACTAGGTTTGTTATGGGTTGTTGTTAAGGTGGAAAGATATGAATAATTTAAGATTAATGTTATAATGGTTGTATGTATCATTGGGTATATTTTACTTGGAGTTAGAATGAGTTAAAATGAATTGGTAATGAATTGAAATGATCTTGGACTAAATATGGAAGTGTTGCATGTGGGTTAGTACCTTTTACTTGGGGTTGAAATGGGTTAAAATAGTTTGGGATGTAGTATATTGAAGTTTTAGTATGGTTTTGGTGTTAAAGTGAAAGGATTGAGGCATTAGTGTGGAATGCTATTTTGGGAGTATTTTACTTGGGTTGGAAATGATTGGAATTGGTTCGGAAAGGGTTGTTAAAGTTTTGGAATGGTTTATGCTGAAGTTGGAATTGTGGTACTGATGGTTGAGATAAATTAGTTTGAGCAAAATGGCCAAATTTTCCAAGGCCTGCTGATGTTAAACATCAGTGCTGATTTTCAGTGAAGGGCACGACTCGTGCCCTATGTCACGAGTCGTGCCATGCTATCGTGCCTAGTCGTGCCTTGGGGGGACGAGTGTATCAGACTGGTTGTTTAAGGGGGACGTCTCGTGCCTTGGGGGACGAGTCGTACCCTGCCCTGTTTACCCTTAACCAGTTTTCAAGCAATAAAAACATAATCTACCTAGTATATATTTAACTCCATTTTGACTATAATCAAAGTATAACAATTGAGCTATCCAATGGTGTCTTAACTTGTTAAAATGAATATGAGGAAGATGTTTAAATATTGTATTGAATAGGGTTGAAAGGCTGGATGGGAATTTAACCAAAGTTGATCAAAACTTGGAAATTCAATCTTGAACTTTTATAAAGTTTACTCAATGTTGTATAGTGAATATGTAGGGCTGGTTTGTGATACATTGTACCCTTACTTGGTTACATATTCATGGTTTGTTTATTCAATAAGTGTTTGAAATGTAATTTACAATATTGTGATAGTTTTAACATGAGTACTAATACTATGTTGTTGGATTGATATTATTTAATTATGTTTGAAATGTAAGTTGCACTATTGTGATTGTTTAACATGAGTAATATTACCATGTTGTGTATTGATATCCCTATGGTGGATTTATTTTCAAGTATCTATTATGTGCTTGAATGTGTTTCAATCAGCTGATATTTAGGGGTATAATAGAATATGATCAATTATGGAAATTGTTCTATAAGGTGATCGGATTACATTATACTTGTGAGTGTCCCCTTCTGTGGCCACAGATTGGGGTGATAGCTTACGTATTGAGCCAAAACCCTTACAGATTGCTAGTATCTTAAATGGTTCTCTGAAATATAAGTCTTATAAGATGTGAATATGCCTAAGCAGTTCACAAATGAAGAGAGTTTACTCCCATGTTGTACGACTTATTGTTCAGACGGGAAAGGTAAACTGAGGTAACGTAATGTGTTTACTGCTTTACCAATCTGTTGTGAGCAACCTTGTTATGTGTTGCATTTTACTTGGCTTCTTGTTGCATCATAATAGCTTATTGAGATTTATTCTCACCCCTTCTCCCTTTACTATTTTAGATAGCGCTGAGACAAGTGGACCAACCCAGTGAGGACGGGAAGGAGTTTGGACTTTGTTCTTATGGGATTGTCAGGGTATGTTAGAGTTATTTGGTTGGGAGTTGCTTGTGGATATTACTCTTTTGGGGAAACAACTTGTATATTGAATTAGTTTTGGAAACCTTTACAATTTTGTTCATTTTGTAACAAAACAGGTTGTTATCTTTTGAAAGTTTGTTTTATAACTTGCCTCCAAGTGGAGATGTCTTGAGTTTGTTTTATGATTGAAATGCGAAAGTTTGTTTTTTCTTTAAAAGTTAAACAAAAGTTTCATAGTTTAGGTGTTTAGTTTAGTAAGGGGACTATCCCGCTCGGGGCACGAGCTAAGGTTTCGGGTTGGGGTGCCCACAACTCGTCCCTTGAATAGATTTTCTAGTTTTCTCATCTCTTAAGCCCCGCTTTGATTCTTGTCGCGATTCCAAACACCCTAGAACTTTGCCTTGACTTTGTCGGCTTTCATTGATTTAGAGATGGTGTTCTTGAGCTCTTTGAGAACCAAATTCAATTACAAGGTAAAATCACACAATTACTCCCTCGAATTACATTGTTTCTCAATAATTTCTCACAATACATAATTCACTCAAAATACATCAAACCTATACTAAATACATGAAAATAAAGAATTATAGGGATGAAAACATAAGAAATAGATAGTATAAATCAGTCTTATCAAATACCCCCACGCTTAGACCATTACTCGTCCATGAGTAATAACCTAAACTCCAATCTAACACCGGTCTAAAACAGAAGCATGGAGGGTAAATGATTTCTAGTCTCCTCTAATCCGCGAACACAAGTCAATGAAAAATAATAACCATCGGATTAATAGAAACTCCGTCTCCTTATAACACCAAAATATAAACATTGAAAATAATGACCTTAGCTTGATATCAACTCCCATAATAAAACGGTATCCAAACTAAGGTCCACACAAATAAAAGCCAAGGGGAACTAAATATGTCCTATGTTTCTCCCATGCTTGGCTCACACTACATACACCCACATAAAAAGAAATCATTGTTAAGGTTACGATCCTTAAACAAAGATTTACCTCGTGAAAAGCACCAACACCCCTTATAACTCCAAAAATGAACGAGGGTTTCTAAGTCCTAGGCACCACTATCCAAACATTCTACTCCATAGTGATCCTACCCAACACTCCAAATCTCCCTCATGTCTCCAACTCCGGTGATATAAAAGATATTATACCCTTCACTTCCTCACCTTTTGCCTAGGTACCGTTTCCGGTATTCACCTAGCCTCTCTTTTCTTTTCTTTATGACTTTTGTGTTTTTTTTTTTTTTGAAAACAAAAACAAAATTTACATATACTGCAACATTCATCCTTCCCCCCACGCTTAAACTAGACATTTTCCTCAATGACACTAAACAATAAAAACATGGGGAAAAGGGCACCAAATAAATTAAGTAATGGGATGGGAGGCCCCACAAGCATGGGCCTCATCAATGTAAGGGGGATGAAAATAATCTTCACAAGTTACCTCTAGAAGATGATTCGGATCAAGGACATGCCTCCCTGTTGGAGACCATTTCAGCTTCCCCTTCTTCTTTTCTTTTGCTTTCGTCCCCACTCTTGGTGGTTCACCTTTCTTCTTCTCATTCTTCACTTGTGGAGCTTCAATATCTATATCATTTACCTTGGCCCCATCCTTGATAATCGGCTCACTCAAAACCATGACACAAACCTTGCGCATATTCTTGGGAAAAGTCTTATCACCAAACACATTAAAACTCACCACTCTCCCATCAAACTCCATAGTTAACGAGCCATTCTTCACATCAAGCTTCATTTCCGAGGTAGACATAAATGGCCTCCCCAAAAGAATGGGAGCCTCATAATCATTCTCCATGTCAAGAATGAAGAAATCCGTCGGAAACACTAAATCACCAACCTTCACCTCCACATCTCTAACCACCCCCTTAGGGTATGCGTTAGATTTGTCTGCCAACTGAATTACTACCCTAGTGTCCTCCAATTTACCCAACTTAAGATCTTCAAACAATGAATTTGGCATCACATTGATTGATGCTCCTAAATCGAGCATAGCATTATGAACATGACCACCTCCAAATGAAACAGGAACCAAGAACATGCCCGGATCACTACTTTTTTTAGGCATCTTATTCTGATATACTGCACTAACATGTTCAATTACCTTAATCTTTTTCTGACTCCTTAGCTTCTGATTTCTCTTGGTGGTACACAACTTCTTCAGAAATTTAGCATATCTCGGAATGGTCTGAAGAAGGTCCAAGAACGGGATGTTCACCTCTAGCCTCTTGAAAGTATCAAAAATAGCCTTGTTAGGCTCAGGCTTCCTCGACTCTCTTAAGGCATGAGGGAACGACACCTCTAGCTCAAATATTGGTGGCACTGACTCCGATGTAGTACCATTTTCTTCTAAAACTTTTTTCGTCGGTTTCGTCTTCTTAACCTCCAATTCCGGCTCAACACTCTTTTCAACCTTCTGTTGTTCAGGCTCTATAGACACCATTTTCCCATCCAATTTCTTCTTCCTCCTCACATAGACTGCACTTATGTTCTGCTTTGGAGGTTGCTCAGTCTTTGCTGCCTCTCTAGCCTCTATTCTTACCACTGCTGTGAGTACCCCGATCCGAACACATGTTTGGGTCCACTTTAATTGATTTTTGGGCTTAAATAATTGCTAAAGATGCAATATTAAGTCCAATTATTCCACAGCCCATCCAACCCATTGGGCCTGCCAGGCATTCTGCCCAATATGCCAAAAAGGTGTACGCTGTCGTCCGACATGGAAGGACACTAAGGCGGTTTAACTGCCCCTGTCGGACGGCATAGGCCTTCCCATCAGCCTGCCTATAAATACAAGGCATGGCTGATCATTTTGGGGGACTTGAAGAGAGGATTTGGGGAGGATCAGTATAATAGAGGGAAACTCTGCCCAAAAAGAGTCTCTCTCTCTCTCACACACACACTCACCTCCCTCCTCACACACACACATACTTCAAGGTCAAGGTCCAAAGAAGCCTCCTTTGTTGGTGTGTAGAAGGGGTGGACACCATACTACTGGTGATCTCACCTTGTGGACTACAATAGGTAGCCACTAAACCCTTCTCCCTCTTTAAATAGCCTTTTAATACATTCATACTACCTTGCATGCATATTTGCTTTAATATTATGTAAAAATCGGGATTTTTGCATGATAAAGGTGGTGGAGAAGTGAATCTTCAATATTCACTTCTCCCCACCTCAGATCTGGACATTTAGTCACTTTAGTATCAATAAAGTTTCAATCTTTACGCATTTGCATTGAGTTAGGAGGTGATGGATACTTCAAAGTGGCCAAAAATATGTGATTCATCACATTTGGCCACTAAAGCCATGTGATCCTCCCATAATACTCACATATTACTGTTTTACTACTGTTTACAGTTCATAAAGTTGCTTGGTTTGCTTTGGAACAAAAGGTGAAATCAAACAGTCTGAAGGGCACAGAAATGGCCTACCCTTGTCGGACGATACAGGACTCTCAAGAGATCCTGTGTCATACGACATGGGGATCCCAGAAGGCTGCAAATCAATTCTTGGACTTCAGATCTGTCGTGATTGATCCCCCTTTGTAACTTGAAACTTGCCTAAGCAACTGTGGCTCATAAGCCACTATTTGGGTGCCTAAGATCTGTTTGGGTGCGATTTATTGGAGGCGGTTTGCCATATGACATGAATAACTTCGGATGTTCTATGTCATATGACATCCGTATCATTCAAAGTCTATCGTGACTTTGCTCACTCCCGTCAATCCCAAACTAGGCTTAGACCTTCAAATAGTGTCTCCAATGAGTCAAATAAATGTCATTGCAGTTCCAGAATAGCTTGGTCATTGTAAAAGACAATCTGACCATGAGGCATCATGTCGTGCGACACCCTCTTTCTGAGAGGTCCTGTGTCGGACGACATCAGAGCTCTCTGGGCAGATTGTCTTACCTTTCTGCCTTGTTATGAAAATCATAATAATATGTAAAGGGTGTGGCCCCCTGTCATGGCTCACAAGTTGTATCCAGCTTATACATTATCAATGAAAAATGCCAAATTTGCATGCCTTGCTCATCGACACATATTGCACACACACTTTGAATGTCCAAAATTGTCCAATGTTGATTGAAAGTCTCGAAAGAGGCGTGTTGGGTGAACTCTCTAGTTCTTCCCAAACACGTAACCAGACTCCCGAACCCAAAATCTCTTTAAAATAGGTTTTTCAATGTTTTCCTTTAAAAACGGCGTGGCGACTCCCAAAACCGAAGTTTTCAAAAACTTATCATATCATTACAACACAAAAACCCTTTTAAAAAGGAAAAATGATATTTGATAAATTTCTTTCGGGCGAGCGTTCATTCAGTGGCGACTCTGCTGGGGATTAAATTGAAAAACTTTTGTTTTTTTTTAAAAAAAAAATGATGAAGACGATACTTGGTATATAGGTGGAAACCACTGACCTTCCTGTATCGCTCCCTAACCCGGGGCTTGGGATAAATGGTGGTCTAACAATCCCACGTACCAGTATCATTCTTCTATTTTCTGAAAAAAAGAGAAAAGTTTTTCTTAAGAGGGTCTAACTTTCTTTAAATCAACTTGGACAATTTCGACATTCTCCTTGTGTGTGCATGTGTGTCATTTTGTGTGCTCATGTAAGCCTTGCCATACTCTTTGGTACGTGGCATTCTAGGGAGCCGGGGCTTTCCCCTTGCAATTTGCTCTTCCAGTTGATCAGATCAGGGCAGGATGATGACGCCGGACTACGGCTGCAGTAAATTCTGACATTTGGGGCAGTCCCCTTTTGTCATGCTTTGACTCATTCTCTTGTTTTTCCTTTGCATATTGCATAAAAAAAACTAATCTTTTACAAAAAAGCAAAAAAGTTATTTTTCCTAGAAAATACCTTCACACTACTCGCACGCTACCCGCACATAGAGTTAGAACCCGGGAGTGTACGGACGGCATCGCGGAAAGTGACGTGTTTCGCTAACGCTTGAGCGCCTAAAGTCCTCCTAGCCTGTGAGTCAGCCAACACTTGTCCGTGACACACTTTCTACCGTGACCGGTTGGTTTTTGGCCAATGCTTTTCAAAACATTTTCAAACTCGGTTTTCAAAATTTTCTCACAAAGTCCGAGTCATGCATCGTCTCCAAAAATCTTGGCATACTTTCCCTCTTCGTGTCGGAATTACGACATAATTCAAGCGTAAGTACACGTTAAGATCTCTACATATCTCGACGTAGGTACATATCGATTTCTCGGCTTGGCTTCGTGAGAAGTCATGACGCGTTCTCGGCATGTGTCAACACGGGACCATATCGAATTCTTAACGCATACTAACGAGAGTTATGCCAAAATTTCGCCGCTAAGCGACGAGAGGCCATGCCAGATTTCCAACTCGAAAAGAGGAGAGGTCATGCCCAATTCTTCCGGGGTTTTAACTCCAAATTGCGGTCTCGTACATTCAAACGTACGTCCAACCCTCTCTCCTCCCGAGTTTAGACGTTGACTTGGACTTGGTTTTGAAACCCCGAGTTTGACTTGTTTTGGCTCGTATGCCCATAGGTTCGTTCTCCCTTTTGATTGGTGGGTTCCACGTGCCCTATAGGACCTCTGCCCGGATTGTCCGTCCCGGAGGTGCAATACAGGTGGAATAAAGGGGGTCTATAGACGTAGTGATGGAATTCACTAATCCAGGAATAGTGTAGAATGCGAAAAAGAAGGTTTCCCCCTTTTCCAACCATTCCTAAGATCAATAAAAATCATTTTTATAAAAAACAAAAAAATATATAAAAATATAAAAAAACAAAAAGAGAGCATATGCATGAGTCCGTCCTAAGCCTGTCCTCTCCCCTACCTAAAACCGTTCTCTCCCCCTTTCAGCGAGCAAGTATTGGGTCAGAGTTCCGGGCGGTCGGTTAATCAGTTTCTCTCCACTCAGGGGTTCATTTCCAGCAGTCTCAGAAATGGCAGATTCGCAAGTCTCAGCGGGTTTGGGTCCGAATGCGGGTGTTGATCCAGCTCAGAATCAGAATGTCAGTCAGGGTGTAGGGCCAGATCAAGGTCAGAATGCGGGGCCGAACGCAGCTCTGAATGCCTCTCCTAGCAGTGGTTATGGCATGGGTCCTCACATGACACCCCCGGGAAGTCCGTTTGTTAACCCTCACCCAGGTTTCAACTTCTCTCAAGAAGCTTCCCTCCGTGCTGCTCTCGAAGCCTCTCGTGCCCATGAGGAAGCCGGTTGGGCTCGCTATGTCGAAGTAATGCGCATGCAAGGCGTTGCCGTAATCCGTCACCCCGATGGGTCGTACGAAGAAATCAGGGAAGAGCCCGATGTTACTATCACCGGCACTGGCTTTGTTCCCCCATCCTCACCTAGGCAAAGCCTTCACAATATGCCCCCACCAGTCTCCTATGGTGTGCCTGGCTCCCTCTCGATGCCGACTCATGGGGGTATGTCAAGACCTCCCCCTATCCCAGTATCTACTTATGGTATGCAATACGGGCTGAGGGGCGAATCAAGCTCCTTACCGAAGGTCAGTGCTCGGGACCAGTTTATGTTTTATCCCCAGAACCAGCTTGGGCAGGGTCAGCAACCCAGTGGTGTCAATCAAGAGCCGTTTGGGTATACTCAGAATCAGTTTGGGACTCGGGGTCAAAGTCCGTATAACAGCACGGGTCAGCCGTCCAATCCAACCTTTTGTGGTCAGTTTATTGCTCCTCATGATCAGTCCAATCAGCAGCAGAGCGGATATCGCATGTCAGGAAGCCAGATTTGCCAGGATCAGATCCCGCAATACCAACAACCCCAATTCCAAAGCAACATCCCTCAGCCGGCGGTTTGCTCTCCTCTCACCCAACATCTGTACGGTTCCACCCCGTATTCAGCTCCGTGCACCGGTATCAGGTCCCCTGCCCATGATCAGTTCGGCAGTCAATCAGTACAGTTCGGGCCCCGGAATCCCGATGTCCAATTCAATGGTTACGACATGTACGGGAACAAGATCCCCAGCCCAGTTGGCTTAATGGACAGCAATGTTAGCATACCCAGCACTCTTGGTCTTCCTCCGGCTGCCTTGCCAATCAGGCCCACGCCAGAATTCCCAGTGCCATCCTCAACAGTAGCTCCGACTATGGGACGACCCCCACCCTCTGAGGTTTCAAGTTTGAAAGAAGAACTGAAGTATGTGAAAGAGCAATTGCACAAAATGACTTTTGGATCCAACATGGTCAGCTCCGTAGAGCTCAAAGACTCCAAGGCTCTCCCGAAGAACTTCAAGATGCCCCCCATAACCAAGTTTGAAGGCTCCACATGCCCTAAAACTCACATGAACATCTACATCATGTCAATGGCTGCCAAAGGGGCCACCGAAGAGATGCTAGCCCTTTACTTTCACTTATCCCTCGATGACTCTCCTTTGAGATGGTTTCTAGGCCTTAAACCGGAAGCGAGGGCTACGTGGTCCCAGATGAGTGATGCCTTTTTGGATAAATACAAAGGAAGTTTCGAGTGGTACACCACTCGTAGTGACTTGATCGGCACCATCCAGAGGCACGATGAGTCCGTAACAGACTTTTATAAGAGGTGGAACAAGAAGCTTAATTTGTTAGCTCACCCTATTCCCATCTCTGACGAGAAGTCCATCTTCCTTTCATGTGTCAAGCCATCTGTCAGGGAAGCCATTGGCCGGGGGTACTACCCGAACCTGCGAGAAATGGTGAGTGCAGGGGCTGAAAGCGAGAATGCTACCTATTCCATTGTTCCAAGCTCTACCCCTGTTGCTTCAAAGGGTAAAGAAACTGCTGTCTCTAACACCGTCAACTACATTCAAGGGGAGAAGGGTAAGTTATCTGGCCGTGGTGGAGGAAGGCCTCAGCGGCAGAAATTCGATGATTTGGGGATGCCAACTGAGGAGGCATTTAATGGTTTGGTAAAGGTTAGGCTGATCAAGCCTCTGGATAATTACAACCCGGTTAAGGCAAATCCCAATCTGGACACTAGCAAGTTTTGCCTCTACCATCAGTACCCTGGACATGTTACCAATGACTGCGTCCCTTTGAAACTGCTCATCCAAAGGCTTATTGATGAGGGGAAGATCGAGAAGGCTCCTCGCCCCAATGTGATTACCAATCTTCTTCCGTGATCTTCACCAGAACCCAGGGCCCTCCCATCCAATATTAATACAGTTAATCAGTCTTTGTAGGATCTAGATTGTCTGTTTGTTTCTTTAATGAATGTCCTTTATTGGACAAGAGTCTGTCAAGTCCACGTTGGACTAGTCTTTTCTTCCAATGATAAAAATCTTTGTTTCTCTTCTTGCTAGAATCGATACATCACTTGCACACCCACGTTACAATTAATTGAAATGGTCTTATCCTAGATGATCACCTTTGATGCTCAATCGCTAATGCTTTGAAATAACTCATGTTTAAATTAATCGGAGTGAGAAAATCAATTAATATCCTTCCCAAATTGGGGCTTACCAACTCCCCATCTTACATCTCATATGCTCACATCTCTTTCATTATCCTCATCATTTCGTTGACCAAGAATTTGCATGAATCTTTCTCATTTAAAGCTTAAGCAAGCAACGAAGACTTAATTTCGTTTAGGTCATCCGGTAGGGATTGCAGTTGAAGCCTTTCACCCTAGGGAAGCCATTACCTCACCCTCACAAAATAATATCCCTTCATTTCAAGATCGGCATGTTTTGAAACCCTGTTTAGCCATCATATTTGCTCCTTGCTGAGAGAAGTCCAAGAAATGCCAAGAAGTTAGCTTCGAGAGTTGGCAATACATAAAATATTCAAGTCATGAAGGAAGGAAAGATAATCCTCAACTCCTCAAAGAGGCCTTCCAAGTTATCAAAAGAAGGATTTTCTAATCCTCAACTCCTCAAAGAGGCCTTCCAAATTCTAAAAAGAAGGATTTTAAATCCTCTCAATTCAGCAAAAAATTCCCGACTTCTCGAGAAGCTCTCCCATGACAAAAAGAAGCCCGCTCTCGATAGCTTTGTAACGACCCCGAATTTCCATAATTTCCATAATTCCATAAACATAAATAAATACCCCAAAATACGGGTCCACAACGGTAACTTAAGTCAAACCATTACATAAGTGCGGAAAGATCAGATGTAACGGCTAAGTACAGTAACTAGTACTAATAAAAGTTCTGAAATTCGGAATCATTAAATAATTCATTTATTCTACTTATTTTCTCCGCCTCTTTCTGATGACGGTTCTCCTCCTTTCTATTCCGATCCTGGGGGAAAAAGAAAATGAAGGAATGAGCGAACAATGCCCAGTAAGTTCATACGTGGTCTCATCGATACAATGAGGAGACGACTAGAAAGAACGCATCCAAAAATTATATTCAAGGATAGGTTATAAACAACA
Source organism: Adenophora triphylla var. japonica (assembly GCA_022495995.1). NCBI lineage: Eukaryota > Viridiplantae > Streptophyta > Magnoliopsida > Asterales > Campanulaceae > Adenophora > Adenophora triphylla. Next base: position 50,003 of record JAFEMH010001435.1, read on the forward strand.
ATTATGTGTATATTTCATAGCAAAGAAAGTGTGGCAACTACAACTTTGTTATGCTTTCAGACTTCCGTCAATTCCATGGGTCATACCCTACATTGAGTAATTCCCAAAACAACGAACACCTACATTGATGTCGTGTTTTCATAATACATGCTTTTCTCATTAAGCATAGTTTCATAACTAGTAAATTATAATGCATACTAGTTATTACATGGGTTATACCCTACATTGAGTATTCCCATAATTTTTCATAATACATGCTTTTCGCATTAAGCATAATTTCATAACTAGTAAATAATAATGCATACTAGTTATTACATATAGTGCATTCCAAGGTACAAGAACACACATAGCAATTTCAATATTTGCAGATATTCCATGAACAAGAACATATCACAGAATAAGGGATTTTCAATGACGATACATTTCATGAGAATATTTTAAAAATTACTATCAGCCACAGATAGCATTCACGTTTTGAAAGGACTCAATGGAGTTTCCAAACGAATTGATATACAAGAGTACTTAGGATCGTAATTCCTTACCTTAGCTTTGCTTTCTTGCTTAGCAACGCCCTTTACGCGAAATCTACAATCACGTAATAGCATATTTTAGGCACAAGTAATCTTTTATTACTTCTTATGCACCTATACTTCCTTTCCTTAGTTAACCTATGAGTTATTCTTAGACTCACCTTAATTGGTTAACTAACCTTCTATTTTTAGAATCTTTCCTAATTTAGCAGTTTCTTAATTTAGAAACTTTCTATTTCGAAATTCTAACACTTTGGAACCTAAGTCTTTTAGTATTCTTAAAGTGTTATTCTTCTTCTTTTCCTTTGGTATAATCCCTTTAAAGTCTTTGGACTTCCCTTAAATTCCTAAAGGTTCCTTTAGGTTTTCTTAATTTCAACAAAATCCTTAAACTTTCCAAATTTTACAAAATAGTCCCTCAACTTTTGAAAATTACAAAACAGTCCCTCAACTCTTGGAAAATTACAAAACAGTCCCTCAACTTTTTGGAAATTACAAAACAGTCCCTCACCTTTTGAAAAATTACTAAACAGTCCCTCAAATTTTGAAAAATTACTAAACAGTCCCTCAACTTTTCAGTAATTGCAAAACAGTCCTTCAGATTTTCAAAATCACAGAACAGTCCCTCAGAACTTTTGAACTTTTCAGTTCAGTCCTGAAGTTAACTGTTCAGTTAATAACTTAACTGAAAAATCCTTTCAGCTTTGAAAACCTTGCAGTTTGGTCCCTTTTCAGTTTAAAAACTAACTGTTTTCACACAAAACAAACCAAAAGCTTAACACTTAAAAAGGAACACACCCAAATCACCCTAGGCTAATTCGGCCGAGCCATGGGAGATTCAAAAACATAATTTTTGTTCCTCTTTTTATTTTCTAAACATTAAATACATCATTTAATTTATATACTCTTTTAATTAAAAATACCTTTAATCATATTAATGGAGATTGATTTAATTCTACAATAATATGAACTAGGGTTAGGGTTATATCATTATAACCTACAATTCCCCAATAATCAAATCTTTAATTTATTACATAAACCCTAAGATTAAACCATTAGAAATCCAATAATGGCTAAACCTAGAATTAAATAATTTCAAACTTTCGAAAAATCATAACTAATTCAATTTAAATCGGAATTGAATGAAACAAAAACTAGGTTGTAGGTTATCATCTTACCTTGATTTTTGATGAGGAACAATGGCCAAAAGAAGACCAAAAACGGCTGTAACTCTCCCTCCAAGCAACTGGCCACCGCCCCTCCTTCTAGGTTTAGGGTTTTTTTTTTGAATTTTTTCTTTCTCTTTGTTAAATGAGAGATTATGAGAAATTAATAATGAGGTTTTATTTTTATACCCTAGGCTTTCACCTCCTTGGGCCCCTTTGACTTCCTAAGCCCAACTTAGCCCACTTGATTTAATTAATTAACTTGGTCCATTTAATTAACCCAAGTCCAATTCAATTAAGGAGTATTATTTTATTATTATTATAATTAAAATAATACTAAAAAAAAAAATTTAAAATTTTTCGGGTCTTTACATTCTTACCCCCTTAATAGAGTTTGGTCCTCCAAACTAAACGTACCTTAATTTTTGAAGAGATCGGGATACATTTCCCTCATTTCGCTTTCGAGCTCCCATGTCGCCTCACGTTCTGAGTGGTTGCTCCATTGTACCTTCACGTACGGTATAACTCGCCTTCGCAGATTCTGGTCCTTCCGGTCCACAATCTTAATCGATTTTTCGTCATAACTCAAATCTGTCCGAAGCCTTAGCTGCTTATATTCAATTACATGACTTGCATCTGCCATATACTTCCTTAACATGGATACGTGAAATACATTGTGTACCCCAACAAGTACAGGTGGTAAGTCTAATCGATATGCCACCTTTCCAACTCTATCCAAGATCTCAAATGGTCCTACGTACCTTGGACTCAACTTTCCTTTTATACCAAACCTCATGACACCTTTGGTTGGTGAAATCTTCAAAATACATGATCTCCCACTTGAAATTCTAGGTCACGTCGTCGGTTGTCTGCGTAAGATTTCTGCCTACTTTGTGCAGTCCCTAATCATTTCGAATATGTTGTACCATAATTTGCAGCAAGTGCGCCGACTTCATAAGTCTTTCCACTATGACCCAAATCGCGTTATGACCTTTCAACGACTTCGGTAATCCAACCACTAAGTCCATTGCTATATTCTCCCATTTCCATTGACAATGAAAGATACTCTTCCAAATAACAAGTAGTGGTACTTCTACCATTAACCTATAGAGATTTTATACACATATGTCTGTCAATTCTAAGTATTGGTGCACCTTTCATCTAGGTGACTACGATATACCCTTTTCAGGCGATCGTTGAATAAGGTTCCCTGATTCTTCCTTCTCAATGCATCGGCCACCTTATTGGCCTCCCTGGTGATACCAAATGGTACAATCATAATTTTTAAGTAATTCTAGTCATCTCCTTTGCCTCATAATAAGTTCCTTTTGGGTGAAAATATATTTAAGACCCTTATGATATATATAAATCTGACAAGTCATTCCGTACAAGTAATGTCTCCAAATTTTTTTTTTTAATTGCAAACACCACTGCTGCTAACCCTACAACATGAGTCGGGTAATTCTTCTCACGGTTTTTCAATTTCCTTGACGCGTAGGCTATCACCTTATCATTCAGCATCAATAGGCAGCTTAATCCTTTAAGCGAAGCATTACTATGAATTATAGACTCGTCTGATCCAGATGGTAACGTAAGAACTGGTGCAGACACTAATCTTTGATTTAATTTCTGAAAATTCTTTTCACATTCTTCTGACCAAACGAACCTTGCTCCTTTCTGCGTTAATCTAATTAACGGTCCTGACAACTTAGAGAATCCTTCCAACGAATCTCCTATATTAACCAGCCAATTCCAAGAAATTTCTTATCTCACTAACTGTGGTTGGTCTTTCCCCATTCACTATAGCTCCTAGTTTTGTTGGATCCACTGCAACTTCATCCTTAGATACCACATCTCCTAAGAATGCCACTTTCTCTAGCCAAAATTCGTACTTCTTAAATTTAGCATACAATTGTTGTTCCCTCAGAATTTGCAGTACTAACCTCAAGTGCTCTTCATAATCTCTCTTGGTTTCTGAATATACCAAAACATCATTAATGAATACAATCACACATTTATCTAAGAACTTCTGAAATATCCTATTCATCAGTTCCATGTATGCTGCTGACGCATTAGTCAATTTGGATGGCATAACCAAAACTCTTAGTGACCGTACCTTATCCTAAAGGCCGTCCTTGCAATATCTTCTTTCTTTACTCTTAACTGATGGTAATCTGAAATAACTTCCTTCTTAAAGCAATCTATCTTGGCATGGTAGGCATCTAACCAATCTATCCCCAAGATGATATTAAATTCATTCATTTCTAACCCTGTAAGATCAACCTTAAGTTCTCTTTCTCCTATTTTCAAAGGACAACACTTATATGCATATGAAATGGAAATTGACTCTCTTGTCGGAGTATTTTTGACCAGAGGTACTTCTAATGCCTCAGGTTCCAAGTTCATTTTCTTTGCCAACCAAGCACTAATAATTGAATGCGTAGCACCAGAATCAAACAATGCATACACATCACTAGATTAGATTTGAATTGTATCTTCAACAAAATAATTTGTGGATCTTGCGTCCTTGATAATCATGGTAACACTCGTCCACAACCACTAGCGGTTCTTTTATCATCTTTCTCTCTCTGAGCAATTTCAGCTTCCTTTGGTTCTGGGTACTTCCACTGCGGATGTCCCATCTTGTCACAATTGTAACATTTCTTTTCCTTATACCAGCATCCATTAGCCTTGTGCTTCCCCTCGTCCACTTGACATTTCTCAGTAGTTTCTCGCCCTTGGGAATCAATTTTGTTCCCATCCTTGCGATTATCGGAATTCTTATTCTGGTACTTGCTTGCAGTACTTTTTTTTGTTTTCACGGTTCTTATTCGTGACTTTCCTTTTATTACTGGTCCCATCTTGGTCCCAGCTTCCAGTTTTCAGTGGCACTTTTCGGTCCATTAGCTTCTTTAATAAGTAATAATGACTATAATATTTAGTTTCACTAACTCACTATATATACACGTAGCCGTCTGGCTAGTTAATACTTTACGGTTCCGTCTCAAAAGACTAACTTCGATTTTATATTTCCGTCTCAACAGACTATAATTAAATTTTGTTTTCGTCTCAACAGACTAGATTTTAACTTTTGAAGACTTTCCGTTTCTAAAACACTTTAATAGTTCTTTTTTTTGTTAACCTCTGAGTTATTCTTGACTCCTTGGTTTGGTTAACTAAGCTTTCTATTTTAGGCAACTTTTCTAAAATAGTAACTTCCATTCTTTCTATTTTATACTTTCTATTTTAGGTACTTTCCTAAAATAGTAATCTCTATACTTTCTGTTTTAGGCACTCTCCTAAAATAGTAATTTATAACTGTAACGACCCCGAATTTCCATAATTTCCATAATTCCATAAACATAAATAAATACCCCAAAATACGGGTCCACAACGGTAACTTAAGTCAAACCATTACATAAGTGCGGAAAGATCAGATGTAACGGCTAAGTACAGTAACTAGTACTAATAAAAGTTCTGAAATTCGGAATCATTAAATAATTCATTTATTCTACTTAATTTCTCCGCCTCTTTCTGATGACGGTTCTCCTCCTTTCTATTCCGATCCTGGGGGAAAAAGAAAATGAAGGAATGAGCGAACAATGCCCAGTAAGTTCATACGTGGTCTCATCGATACAATGAGGAGACGACTATTAAGAACGCATCAAAAAATTATATTCAAGGATAGGTTATAAACAACAATTATGTGTATATTTCATAGCAAAGAAAGTGTGGCAACTACAACTTTGTTATGCTTTCAGACTTCCGTCAATTCCATGGGTCATACCCTACATTGAGTAATTCCCAAAACAACGAACACCTACATTGATGTCGTGTTTTCATAATACATGCTTTTCTCATTAAGCATAGTTTCATAACTAGTAAATTATAATGCATACTAGTTATTACATGGGTTATACCCTACATTGAGTATTCCCATAATTTTTCATAATACATGCTTTTCGCATTAAGCATAATTTCATAACTAGTAAATAATAATGCATACTAGTTATTACATACAGTGCATTCCAAGGAACAAGAACACACATAGCAATTTCAATATTTGCAGATATTCCATGAACAAGAACATATCACAGAATAAGGAATTTTCAATGACGATACATTTCATCAGAGTATTTTAAAAATTACTATCAGCCACAGATAGCATTCACGTTTTGAAAAGACTCAATGGAGTTTCCAAACGAATTGATATACAAGAGTACTTAGGATCGTAATTCCTTACCTTAGCTTTGCTTCCTTGCTTAGCAACGCCCTTTACGCGAAATCTACAATCACGTAATAGCATATTTTAGGCACAAGTAATCTTTTATTACTTCTTATGCACCTATACTTCCTTTCCTTAGTTAACCTATGAGTTATTCTTAGACTCACCTTAATTGGTTAACTAACCTTCTATTTTTAGAAGCTTTCCTAATTTAGCAGTTTCTTAATTTAGAAACTTTCTATTTCGAAATTCTAACACTTTGGAACCTAAGTCTTTTAGTATTCTTAAAGTGTTATTCTTCTTCTTTTCCTTTGGTATAATCCCTTTAAAGTCTTTGGACTTCCCTTAAATTCCTAAAGGTTCCTTTAGGTTTTCTTAATTTCAACAAAATCCTTAAACTTTCCAAATTTTACAAAATAGTCCCTCAACTTTTGAAAATTACAAAACAGTCCCTCAACATTTGGAAATTTACAAAATAGTCCCTCAACTTTTGGGAAATTACAAAACAGTCCCTCAACTTTTGAAAAATTACTAAACAGTCCCTCAACTTTTGAAAAATTACTAAACAGTCCCTCAACTTTTCAGTAATTGCAAAACAGTCCTTCAGATTTTCAAAATCACAGAACAGTCCCTCAGAACTTTTGAACTTTTCAGTTCAGTCCTGAAGTTAACTGTTCAGTTAATAACTTAACTGAAAAATCCTTTCAGCTTTGAAAACCTTGCAGTTTGGTCCCTTTTCAGTTTAAAAACTAACTGTTTTCACACAAAACAAACCAAAAGCTTAACACTTAAAAAGGAACACACCCAAATCACCCTAGGCTAATTCGGCCGAGCCATGGGAGATTCAAAAACATAATTTTTGTTCCTCTTTTTATTTTCTAAACATTAAATACATCATTTAATTTATATACTCTTTTAATTAAAAATACCTTTAATCATATTAATGGAGATTGATTTAATTCTACAATAATATAAACTAGGGTTAGGGTTATATCATTATAACCTACAATTCCCCAATAATCAAATCTTTAATTTATTACATAAACCCTAAGATTAAACCATTAGAAATCCAATAATGGCTAAACCTAGAATTAAATAATTTCAAACTTTCGAAAAATCATAACTAATTCAATTTAAATCGGAATTGAATGAAACAAAAACTAGGTTGTAGGTTATCATCTTACCTTGATTTTTGATGAAGGAACAATGGCCAAAAGAAGACCAAAAACGGCTGTAACTCTCCCTCCAAGCAACTGGCCGCCGCCCCTCCTTCTAGGTTTAGGGTTTTTTTTTTGAATTTTTTCTTTCTCTTTGTTAAATGAGAGATTATGAGAAATTAATAATGAGGTTTTATTAAAGACAATTTTTAAAGATAAATTGTTTATGATTTATGTATTTTTAAAGACAATTTTATTTTTTTGAAAAAAAAACTAAAATATTTTTTTAAAATAAATTAATTTTAAAATTTTAAAACATTAAAGGTTTTCTTATTTTTAAAATTATTTTTTAAAAATATTATTTTCCAATATACGAACATTAAAATTTTCTTATGTCAAAATCCCCCTGGGGAGGTTTTCTTATTTTTTAAAACATTAGTTAAGTGACGAATTACGAACATTAATTATTTGTATAATTAAACATTAGTTAGGTCAACTTGACCTAACTCTATTGTCAACTTACTTCTTTTGTTTAAAACATTAAAGGTATTTTAATACCAATATACGAACATTAATTATTTTTTAACATAAAAAAAATATTACAAGATTTACGTTAATAATTAATTAATTTTTTTAAGAAAATACTATTTTCTTTAAAAATACAATTTTTTTATATTTATAACATTTATTTTATTATATTTTAAAAATTATAAAAAAATTACAGCTTTTCACAATATATTATATTTTCAAAAAATATTATTTTTAAAAAATATTTTGTAACGGTCATCAATTTTTAAAAATTTACATTACAGTCCTTAATAACTAATTTGCATTTCAATTTAGTCCAAAATTCGTCACTTAACTAACTTTTCTAACAAAATCCGTCAAAAAGCCCTGTTTTGATCAAAAAATGTAAAGTCAGGCCCTAAATCGCTAAAAAAAAAAAGTCAGGCCCCTCTTGGGGACTTCATATGAAAAGTCAGGCCCTAATTTGTAATTAACCCTTTAATTAATTAACTTGGTCCATTTAATTAACCCAAGTCCAATTCAATTAAGGAGTATTATTTTATTATTATTATAATTAAAATAATACTAAAAAAAATTTTTTTAAATTTTTCGGGTCTTTACAAGCTTGGACTTCCTCTCACCATTACCTTAAATCAATCCCGAGCCATCCTCTTGATTTTAGAGGATATTCCCATTTTCCTTAATCAATTCCTAGCCATCCTCTCGATTTTAGAGGATATTCCCTTTACCATTACCCTTGCTTTTGGCCAAAGTCAAAATTTGAAATCAATCTTCCTCACCGTAGATTTCCCAAACACATCCCTGCAAGCCAACCTCTCATTTTTAGAGGTTCAGTCAGTAAAAGGCCTAGCCGACCTCTCATCTTAAGAGGTCATGACATTCCAAATCACCCGATGGCCGATCGAAGCCCAGAAACCTAACTACAGTCCCTACCGGATAGTAATTTCATTCTAATATCTTCGAGATCTAAATCAAATTAATAATTCATTGCTTGCTTAAATCAGAGCCAAATCCATCTCGGCTCAAAAGATCATCAATCTATGATTGTGCAAATTCAGTCCATTCATTTAACACTTTATGTGAGCATATTTCATTTTCTCCTCCACAAACACTTGCCGCGAATGTCCCACTGGGGCTTCGCGTCCGTGTCTTTCATGGACACTCCAAGGGGACATGATCTTCAAATCCCCCAATTCTCAAAATCCTCGAGGGTCCTCCAAATCTCGAATTTTCACATTCATTCTCTTCATTCGGGATAAGCCCGAACTACGGCGACCTGAGCTCCTCATCATGGAGGGGAACGTAGGCAACCATAATTGGTCCGGTCGAAATCACAAACAAATCTCAGAAAATCCGATCTCATCAAGGACCGTTCCTATACACTTTCCATCCTTCTGGATTTGATCTCGATATCAGTTGGTTTTCTCCTTGTGATCAATCAAAATATTTGTTCATATCAGACTTAGTGTTTGAATAACCCGAACATCAATAAAGGGTTTTAAGCAGCTTTGTGATCATCATGAATAAGACAAGTTTTCAAGTGTCTCGACAAGTCTTCTCTCTCTCCGTCATAGGGAAATAGAGCCAAACACTGTCTTTCTGTCAGCAGGGGCTTCCAAACACTTTTCCACACCTTGTCGTGTTTATACTCTCTCAAAAGAGTCAAACCCAAAGCAAGTGTGTCATACACAAATTCGGGATTCATTCCCACTTTTCAAAAAATGTGCCCCTGCACGTATATATTTCCAAGTCTGTGACTGATTGACTAAGGTCTGGAAAGATGGGTGCCTCCTGGGTCGCGTGATGATTATGCCTGTAACAGGATTGCATTGAACCTCTCTTCATAACGTTCCATTTTGAGCCAAATGTTGGATCTGGGGGATGATGCCAAGGTTGAAGATGAATTTTGGGGCTGCTGTGACTGCAGGAAGTCGCATTTTGCGAAGCTGTCCTTTTACAAACGCTGGGGCTAGTTTCCCAAGAAAGTCTGTAAACATGACCATCCATCGGACGTCAGAACTGGCTGCATCTGCAGCACTCCATCGGCAATCCGATACTTGCTCAAAACCTATCCAAAGCAGCCCGAAACTCTATATCCATTCACCAGCCGCATGGGAGAGGATTTGGCACACTTTGCACCCAAATACATTACCAACCCCCAACAAATGCCATCCTTTCTTGCCATTTCTTGGGACGGACTAATACATATAAACAAATAAGTCTAGATGCTATCAATAGAATGCATTAGTTGCAAAATACAAAGATTTTATAGATTAGTGCATGCATTGCTCCTTCTCTCTATCTAAGAGTCCTAAAGCTTGGCAAAAGAGGGCCGCCACAATCAGTCCGGCTCTGAGACGTCGTCGGGGCGCTCATCGCCCTCCTCAGAGTTGCTCTCTCTGCTATCCTCCTGGTCGTAGCCTCCCTGTTCCTCAGAGCCACTCTGCTCCTGGCCATTGCCGCCGCCCCCCTGCTCCTCGTAGATCTCGCCATCAGAGTCATCATCGTCCTCATACAGGGCCCAAGGCTGGGACTCACCATAATGTCCGCGCCACAGGGGTACTGTGGCAAGCGGGGGCTGGAAAGGATCATCCTCACCGTCCTGCAATGACAAATGAATCAAAAGTCCATTTTGAAATGGCAAATCATCGTCAAAAGGTCTGTCTTGCAACGACAATGTTCATCAACAGCCAGTTTGGCAATGGGCAAGTCCTCAATAGCCCGTCTTGCAATGGTGAGTCATCAGCAATACCCGTCTCACAACGGCAAATTAACAGCAGAATCCGTCTTGCAACGGTAATACCAATAGCAAAGTTCGTGTTCTACCCAAAAAATGTTTCCAAAGTCAGCCAATCACTTCAAGTGATCCTCTTGTGCACAACCCTTGCAGGTAAGCACAGCACAAGTATGAAAGCATATCTCATTCACCTGCAAATCCTCATTACTTTCTCAGATAAAGTCATTTAAAGTCATGGAGTTCATCTCGCAATCCTTTTGAGTTAATCTCGATCCTATTTTGGGCTTGTTCCCATACCTCTTTAGGCTCGTTCCTATCCGTAGGCTTGTTCCTACACCTATTTGGGCTTGTTCCCATACCTCTATAGGCTCGTTCCTATATCTCGCTAGGCTTGTTCCTATCCGTAGGCTCGTTCCTACACCTCTTCAGGCTTGTTCCTATATCTCGCTAGGCTTGTTCCTATGCGTAGGCTTGTTCCTACACCTATTTAGGCTTGTTCCCATACCTCGTTAGGCTCGTTCCTATCCGTAGGCTTGTTCCTACACCTATTTGGGCTTGTTCCCATACCTCTTTAGGCTCGTTCCTATCCGTAGGCTTGTTCCTACACCTCTTCAGGCTCGCTCCTATATCTCGCTAGGCTTGTTCCTATGCGTAGGCTTGTTCCTACACCTCTTTAGGCTTGTTCCTACACCTCTATAGGCTAGTTCCTATATCTCGCTAGGCTTGTTCCTATCCGTAGGCTCGTTCCTACACCTCTTTAGGCTCGTTCCTATATCTCGCTAGGCTTGTTCCTATGCGTAGGCTTGTTCCTACACCTATTTAGGCTTGTTCCCATACCTCTTTAGGCTCGTTCCTATCCGTAGGCTTGTTCCTACACCTATTGGGGCTTGTTCCCATACCTCTTTAGGCTCGTTCCTATCCGTAGGCTTGTTCCTACACCTCTTCAGGCTCGCTCCTATATCTCGCTAGGCTTGTTCCTATGCGTAGGCTTGTTCCTACACCTCTTTAGGCTTGTTCCTACACCTCTTCAGGCTCATTCCTATATCTCGCTAGGCTTGTTCCTATGCGTAGGCTTGTTCCTACACCTCTTTAGGCTTGTTCCTATATCTCGCTAGGCTTGTTCCTATGCGTAGGCTTGTTCCTACACCTCTATAGGCTCGTCCCTATATCTTGCTAAGCTTGTTCCTACACCTCTATAGGCTCGTTCCTATATCTCGCTAGAATTGTACCTATACGTAGGCTTGTTCCTACACCTCTTTAGGCTCCTTCCTATATCTTGCTAGGCTTGTTCCTATGCGTAGGCTTATTCCTACACCTCTTCAGGCTCGTTCCTATATCTTGCTAGGCTAGTTCCTATGTGTAGGCTTGTTCCTACACCTCTTCAGGCTTGTTCCTATGCTTCTTTAGGCTTGTGCCTATAACCTTTAGGTTTGTTCCTATACCCTTTTTGGCTTGTTCCTACACCCCTTTAGGCTCGTCCATATGATTCATTCGGGTCTAAACGCCTACCTCTCGGTCTTTCTCAAATCATTATTCTTTAAGCCCGGAATGGCTATAAACTATCCAGTCCGGAAAACCGTACAGTTTCCCACACATAAAATGGCCCGGAATGGCCATAAACTACCCGGTCCGGAAAACCGTACAGTTTCCAACACAGAAAAATAGCCCGGAATGGCTTTAAACTACCCGGTCCGGAAAGACCGTACAGATTTCCCACACAGTAAAAATCCGCGGGTGACTTTCCAAAGAAAAATAGTCAAGTTCGCGGGTGACTCCCAAAGAAAAAAGTAAAATCATCGGGGTGACTCCCCACCAAAAGCAGTCAAATTCGCGGGTGACTCCCAAAGAAAACAGTCGAATTCGCGGGTGACTCCCAAAGAAAAAAGTCAAATCTTCGGGGTGACTCCCCTTGGAACAGTCAACATCAGGGTACAAACGCCCATCTTCGGGGTGACTCCCCACCAAAAAATAGTCAAATTCGCGGGTGACTCCCAAAGAAAAATGTCAAATCTTCGGGGTAACTCCCCTTGGAACAGACAATATCGGGTGTAAACGCCCATCTTCGGGGTGACTCCCCTTGGAACAGTCAATATCGGGTACAAACGCCCATCTTTGGGGTGACTCCCCTTAGAATAGTCACTTTCGGGTACAAAACTCGTAGCCTTTCATCTGGCACGCCATCTTCAACGAACTACGATTTGGCTTGATTCCCCCACGGGATACGTAGGAATCCTCCCCACAGAAGGTCCAGCCACTCGACCATCTTGGTCACCTCTTTTCCCCGCCGTTCGTGTTCGGCTCGGGATTCTCATTGTGTCGACGACCCCACTTCCCGTGGAAGTGACATCGCCGAGGGGCTCCGTGAGTACCCCGATCCGAACTCATGTTTGGGTCCACTTTAATTGATTTTTGGGCTTAAATAATTGCTAAAGATGCAATATTAAGTCCAATTATTCCACAGCCCATCCAACCCATTGGGCCTGCCAGGCATTCGGCCCAATATGCCTAAAAGGTGTACGCTGTCGTCCGACATGGAAGGACACTAAGGCGGTTTAACTGGCCCTGTCGGACGATATAGGCCTTCCCATCAGTCTGCCTATATATACAAGGCATGGCTGATCATTTTGGGGGACTTGAAGAGAGGATTTGGGGAGGATCAGTATAATAGAGGGAAACTCTGCCCAAAAAGAGTCTCTCTCTCTCTCTCTCACACACACACACTCACCTCCCTCCTCACACACACACATACTTCAAGGTCAAGGACCAAAGAAGCCTCCTTTGTTGGTGTGTAGAAGGGGTGGACACCATACTACTGGTGATCTCACCTTGTGGACTACAATAGGTAGCCACTAAACCCTTCTCCCTCTTTAAATAGCCTTTTAATACATTCATACTACCTTGCATGCATATTTGCTTTAATATTATGTAAAATCGGGATTTTTGCATGATAAAGGTGGTGGAGAAGTGAATCTTCAATATTCACTTCTCCCCACCTCAGATCTGGACATTTAGTCACTTTAGTATCAATAAAGTTTCAATCTTTACGCATTTGCATCGAGTTAGGAGGTGATGGCTACTTCAAAGTGGCCAAAAATATATGATTCATCACATTTGGCCACTAAAGCCATGTGATCCTCCCATAATACTCACATATTACTGTTTTACTACTGTTTACAGTTCATAAAGTTGCTTGGTTTGCTTTGGAAAAAAAGGGGAAATCAAACAGTCTGAAGGGCACAGAAATGGCCTACCCTTGTCGGACGACACAGGACACTCAAGAGATCCTGTGTCATACGACATGGGGATCCCAGAAGGCTGCAAAGCTATTCTTAGACTTCAGATCTGTCGTGATTGATCCCCCTTTGTAACTTGAAACTTGCCTAAGAAACAGTGGCTCATAAGCCACTATTTGGGTGCCTAAGACCTGTTTGGGTGCGATTTATTGGAGGCGGTTTGCCATATGACATGAATAACTTCGTATGTTCTATGTCATATGACATCCGTATCATTCAAAGTCTATCGTGACTTTGCTCACTCCCGTCAATCCCAAACTAGGCTTAGACCTTCAAATAGTGTCTCCAATGAGTCAAATAAGTGTCATTGCAGTTCCAGAATAGCTTGGTCATTGTAAAAGACAATCTGACCATGAGGCATCATGTCGTGCGACACCCTCTTTCTGAGAGGTCCTGTGTCGAACGACATCAGAGCTCTCTGGGCAGATTGTCTTACCTTTCTGCCTTGCTATGAAAATCATAATAATATGTAAAGGGTGTGGCCCCCTGTCATGGCTCACAAGTTGTATTCAGCTTATACATTATCAATGAAAAATGCCAAATTTGCATGCCTTGCACATCGACACATATTGCACACACACTTTGAATGTCCAAAATTGTCCAATGTTGATTGAAAGTCTCAAAAGAGGCGTGTTGGGTGAACTCTCTAGTTCTTCCCAAACACGTAACCAGACTCCCCAACCCAAAATCTCTTAAAAATAGGTTTTTCAATATTTTCCTTTAAAAACGGCGTGGCGACTCCCAAAACCGAAGTTTTCAAAAACTTATCATATCATTACAACACAAAAACCCTTTTAAAAAGGAAAAATGATATTTGATAAATTTCTTTCGGGCGAGCGTTCATTCAACTGCCTCTGCAATCTGACCCATTCAAATCTCCAGGTTACTAATACTAGCATCCGTCTTCTGCGGATACTGCTAGAGACCACTATTCATAATGGTCATACTTTGGGCTAGTGAACGAACCAAGTCATCTGTAGACTGCTATTGCTGCAGGTGCTGTGGTGGTGATCCAGATGATGACCTGTAAGGTGTAAAAGCATGTGGAGCTCCCCATTTAGAACCTTGAGAATTCTCCCACGCTTGAGGCTGACCAATTCCCGCTGTCTTAACTTCTTCAATCTCTCCAATTTGCAATGAAGGGCATGCATCAGTCGCATGAGATATGTCATAGCAAAGACCACACTGCTTAGGCTGTTTACTCAACATCATAGCCTTCACCATGTCTTTCAATTCCTTCACCTCCATCTCAAGCTTATTTGGAGAATCCCTGCTAGAATCTGCTGCACTGACCTGTCTAATACTGGACCTCTTGCCCTGTGTTCTAGTGCTCTTAGCCAAATCTTCCAGCAGTTTATGCGCCTCTTCCGTTGTCTTATTTAGAATGCTTCCTCCACAACATGAATCCACCAACTTTTATCTAGAACAGTCAACCCACCATAGACATACACTACTAACTGCTCCTCAGAGAAACCATGGTATGGACAGCTCCTACAAAGCATATGGAACCTGTTATAATACTCAAACAAAGATTCATCTGCCCTCTGTTCCATATTGCTGATATCCCTCTTTATCACGTTTATCTAGTCAGGTGGAAAGAACTCATCAAGAAACATCTCCTTCATCTGCTGCCACGTGGTGATACTATTTGGTGGCAGATGATAATACCATGTGTTGGCGATGTCTTTCAAGGTGAAAGAAAACTCTCTCAGTAATAGCTCCTCAATCGGAAGAGCTGCCGCCTTCATACTTTTGGCAGATTTGCACAAACTGAGAAATGTGCTGATATGGATTCTCGCCTGGCAAACCAGGAAAGTGAGGTAGCTGATTCAATAGCTCCAGTTTCGGCTCAAAAGTGATAACATCAGGCAAGGCAGGGAACTCAACTGCGTGTGGTTGCTCTCCCCAATTAGGAGCTACTCTTTGCCTTAGGGTCTAGGGAGGAAGTGGCGGTGCAACCTCATTCTCCATCTTATCCACCAATATATTTTTCCCTCTCTTCCTGAAAGTCTTTTCTATTTCTGGATTATAAAGCTCTAGAAGATTATTAGTTGAACCGGTATGGACCATACAATGATCCACACCACAAAGGGACAAGGGTGAAACTAATAAAGAGATAAAAAGATAAATAATAAAACAAATAAAAGAAAAATATAGAAATTAAATAAGAACACAAAAAAATAAACACCGTTGCCCGGCAACGGCCCCAAAATTTGATAGGCTAAAGTCGCACGCCTACAAATTACTTACCAAAACAAGACTCGACTACAAAACTGTAGCAAGGGCAAGTCCAGGGTCGATCCACTGAAAAATGGTTATTTGTTTATGTAATAGTCACAAACCAGTTTGGGGGTTTGCTTGATTTGTTTGTTGTATTTATACTAAAGTAAGAAAATAGATTGGATTGTAAACAATAATTTAAAAGCACCTTGGATAAATAAATATATCACTGTTTATCAATCAATATCATTGGTTCCATCTTTCTATTCTTCCCCTAATCACTTGATCACGAGATATAAAACCTCTATCTCTTCTTTGTTATTAATTATTAGCGGCGACACGCTCAACTAATAATCCTAATCAATACTAAAACCTAGCCGACACGATCAAGATTCTAAATATTAATTGATAAATTCTAAGAGATGAAGATCAAGGAATTATTCTACTCTTTTTCAAATAGAAAATAAAGCTAATCTTACCCGAATCACAATTCAAGATGACAAATACAAGAATTATGAAATTGCTACAATGAAAACCCTAGTCCGACACAAAAAAAGGGAATTCTAGCAAAAATCAATTAAAATGATTAAGAAATTGATCATGTTTCAAAACCCTAGAAATAGATTTAACAGTAAGCACAAGTAAAATTATAATTAGGGAGAAAGAGATAGAAAGAATTAAACCTCAATTGATCTTCAAAACGGATCAAGAATTATTATCCAAAGTGGTGGAAGTTTAAGCTTATATGGAAGTAATACCCTTCAAAGGTTTTTAGAGAGAAAACGTAATAAAAATGAGAACTCACCCTAATAAAATTATAAAAGGAAGTATTTATACTCCTCCAATCAATAAACCTAAAAACTAAAAGAAAAAAGAAAAGTAAAAGAAAAGAAAAGGTTTTCCCAATCAACATCCAAGGGTCAACCTTGTCTAAAAAAGAAGAAAATAAAATACATTAAAAATACCAAATCCACCCAAAAGATTCCGCCGCCTGCTTTTTTTCCGCTCTGACGTTTGAAGCACGACTCGTCAAGCACGACTCGTCCCTAGTGGTAGACTTGTCCCCTGTCTTCCTCTCTCAGATTTTGTCGTCCCTATGATGGGGAATAATTGGTTAAGGTCGGGACGACTCATCTCTTGAATAAATTTTCCAGTTTTCTCCACTCTTAAGCCCCGCTTTGATTCTTGTCACGATTCCAAACACCCTAGAACTTTGCCTTGACTTTGTCGGCTTCCATTGATGTAGAGATGGTGTTCTTGAGCTCTTTGAGAACCAAATTCAATTACCAGGAAAAATACTCAATTACTCCCTCGAATTACATTGTTTCTCAATAATTTTTCACAATACATAATTCACTCAAAATACATCAAACCTATACTAAATACATGAAAATAAAGAATTATAGGGACGGAAATATAGGAAATAGATAGTATAAATCCATCCTATCACCAAACATTTACTCGAGTAACCTTAACGCGCAAAGGCCTTATACAAAATCCCTCTATGTTGAACTCGACATAAACTCCTTAAATTTATCTAGTATAGCTATGTACTTAGAAAGAGAGAGAGGCCAAATTTGAAGGCAGGTCATGGTACAACAAACTATGGTCGCTAGTGAAACCAAAGACTCCCGGGCGGCTAAAAAAGTTTCCCCCGCAAATACCTTGTTAATACCTGCATAATACTAATAAATATAAGTACTTTGCTGGAAACCCTAATTGATCAGTCATCCTTTTATCTCAGAAATATAGAAGTTTTTCTAGCACATCAAAGCCAAACAGAAAAATTAAGTAAATAACAAAAACGAATAAATTCACATGTGTGTATGTGCATGACTGCATGTAATAGATGTTCTACGACGACCATAAGAGCAAGTTAGATGTAATATATTCACAAAAGTTGCAACAAGGATTCCGTTAACTAATTTGCGACCTGCAAAAACATCAACCTTACAACAAGAAATCCTCATGAAAGTTTTTACGCAGGTGAAATTACCTGGATCCGGCTCGCGCGCGGGCCCCGGCATCTCACATTTGTTGCTTCGGGAAGTCGCCCAGATCCGAGAGGCAGCGCAATCGCGCCCCGGAATCTGGCTTATTCCGTTTTGCGTGTTGGAGGTGTCTCGCCATTGTTTTCGCAATTGTAGAGTCGCCACGCCGTTTTTATTAAGCCCAAAACATTGAAAAAGGGCATCAGTTTAGGAATAAACTGTTTTTGTGTGATGAGATTTTGAGTTCGGAGGTCAGATGACTCCTTGGGAAGAGAATATTAGAATCTTAGAGTTCACCCGAGTCGCCTCGTAAAAACGAGTCTTTCGGATACCCCTAATATTCTTTAACTATTGTGTGTGTGTGTGTGCTTTTAAAAATCCATGCTGTATCAGATGTCTACATTGTACACTACATATTGAAATGTATTGAAATAGTAATGGAAGGAAGCCTTACCAATGTTGGTTCGTGTCTGTCTTCTGCTGGGGAATAGTGTTTGAGGATGGAATAGTGTTCCGGCATGGACCGGGATTGCTTCGGGAGAGGCCGGTTGTCTGCGGACAGAGTTTCGGCGTGAGTTGAGATTGTAGGCTGCGATCGGGCAGAGGTTCGGCATGCATTGGGATTGCAGGGATTACTCGGGCAGAGTTTCGGCGTGCGTTGGGATGGCAGGAGTCACTCGGGCAGAGTTTCGGCGTGCGTTCAAGCTACCGGTTTGACTCGGAAAGAGCCGGGACACCTTGGGAAAGACCAGGCAAGGCCTTAGAGTACCACGAGGGGCCTCAGAGTACCTCGAGAGTGCCTCGAGGCAGCGCAGGAGCGTCGCGGGAGCGCTCGGAGAGGCTTCGGAGCACCTCGAGGGGGCTCGGAAGGCCTCGAAAGGATCCGAAAGGGGCCGGGATTGCCCCGAAGGGTCTTAAAGGGGTGCCTGAAGGCTGGGGGGAAAGAAGAGAAGAGGAAATTGTGTGTAAATGAGGGAGGGGGAGCCCTCTATTTATAGTGCCAGAAAATTGCAAAGAGGTCCGTACGGACCTCCTAGGTTATCCAGAATTTTAGTTTTCCTCGATTTGAGGGAATCTGTAATAATTAAGAATATTCTAGAATGATGGTGTCCCCTTTGCAAAGAGGTCCGTACGGACCATCTCAACATGCAAAGAGGTCCGTACGGACCAACCATGCAGGGGGGGTAATGATTTCTCCGGGATTTGAGGGAATATTGTGGACTTTAAGGGGATTTAGTAATCATTGAAACAAAGAAGCCCGTACGGACCTTAATTGCTTTTCTGATTTCCTGAAATTTCCCAAAAGGTCCTTTTGTCCCTTTTTATCCCAGAAAAGTTCATCCCTTGGTTTGGCTGTGGGTTTTTTGATGGTTTTGAGTGCCAGAGGTCTTCGAGACTGCGTTTGTGAGTCTGCGGTGTTTCCCATGTGCTCGAGAGAGGGTGATCCAGATTGGGGTACTTACAAAAGCCCCTCGACGACGTCACTTACGGAGGAAGTGGGGTCATTGATAAGATAAGGGTCCTAATCTGGATCGTGTGCTGGGAGAGGAAGTGACCGTGAAGGTCGGTGTGAGGATGTGGTGGTGTCCTATTGTGTGACCGTTTAGGTCAGTTGGCTGGACCCTGTGATAGGATTCCTATGTATCCCTGACGGGAATCAAGCCTGATCGTAGTTCGTGTGTGGGGTGAGTGTTGTAGTGCACGAGGATGGGAGATGTCCTCTGACTGAGACTCTATGGGTGGACGTGGTGGTGTCCTGGGTGACCGCATAGGTCGATGGTGAGGACGTGGTGGTGTCCTGGGTGACCGTATAGGTCGATGGCTGGACCCTGTGATAGGATTCCTACGTATCCCTGGCGGGAATCAAGTCTGGTCGTAGTTCAGAGGTCGTGAAATTGTGAGTGTATTCGGGCGTGGTGGTGCCCTGAAGTGTCGTGTGACCGCCGAGGTCAGTGGTAAGGACGTGGTGGTGTCCAGGGTGTGAAATCTTACTTAGAAGATGGTTTGTGACCGCCGAGGTCGATTATGAGGACGTGGTGGCGTCCTGGGGTGGAAGTTTTACGATTTTCTGAATCGGGTGGTTTAAGGCCTTCTGGGTCGGAGATAGTGATTTGGGAGGTTTATACGGTCTTTTGGACCGAGTGATTTAAATCCTTCCGGGCTGGAGATAGTGACGTCATGTATGAGGACTTGAGTCGTCTTCTGACTGTGGTTTGCCATGCGTGAGGACTTGAATCGTCTTCTGGCTGCGGGTGTCCCATGCGTGAGGACTTGAATCGTCTTCTGGCTGCGGGTGTGCCATGCGTGAGGACTTGAATCGTCTTCTGGCTGCGGGTGTGTCATGCGTGAGGACTTAAATCGTCTTCTGGCTGTGGTTGTGCCATGTGTAAGGACTTGAATTGTCTTTTGGCTGTGGTTGTGCCATGCGTGAGGAATTGAATCGTCTTCTGGCTGCGGGTGTACCATGTGTGAGGACTTGAATCGTCTTCTGGCTGTGGTTGTGGAGGCATGGTTGCCTTGAGTTTTGATTGCGAGAGGTGTAGATGCCTCATGCTTTATCTGCTGGGGAGAAAGTTGGACTTACGATGGCCGCCGGTGTTCGTCTGTTGGGGATCATCGTGGCCTTGTAGGGGCCTTTTCTACTGAGAGGGTGACTTCGGGCTTACTTTGATGGCCGGTGTTTGAGTTGCCGTTGAGCAGGCGAGGATGACGGCCGGTGGTTGCTTCACCGTTTGGTGTTTTGAAGGCATTTTGTGCCTTGGGATTTGTACTTGGAGGTGCTGGCTCCTTTTACGCTTGTTTTACCGTTTAGTAGGCGAGGTCCGGGCTTACGATAAGGGCCGGTGCTGGGGATATGTAGTCTTGTACGACTTCCTTTTGACTTGCTGGGGAAGGAGCTCGGGATTACTTTGATGGCCGGTGCTTGTCGTTGAGCGTTTTGGAGGCATTTTGTGCCTTGAGATTTGTACTTGGAGGTGTGGGCTCCTTCTTGTGCTTGTTTCACCATTTAGTGGGAGAGGTCCGGGCTTACACTGATGGCCGGTGATTGAATTGTCGTTGAGTGGGCAAAGTCCGGGCTTACACTGACGGCCAGTGGTTGAATTGCCGTTGAGTGGGCGAAGTTCGGGCTTACACTGACGGCCGGTGGTTGAATTGCCGTTGAGTGGGCGATGTCCGGGCTTACACTGACGGCCGATGGTTGAATTGCCGTTGAGTGGGCGAAGTCCGGGCTTACACTGACGGCCGGTGGTTGAATTGCTGGGTTAAGGACCAAACTGCATTGAATTTGCTGAAATAGGCTTTTGGACAGCCAGGGGCAAAGATTATAAGGGCAGAGAAATAATTTGGCCCCTCGTTGCAAGAAGGTCCGTACGGACCAACCTGGGATGTAAAGAGGTCCGTACGGACTAGGTTGGCTTTTTACAGTTCCCAGATTTTGACTGGGTTTAAAAACTGAGGCCCCCTTCACTTCTTCTTCAGTTCGTGCATCCGAGAGAGAGAGAAGGAGAAAACCTCCATTGTTACACCAAAATCTTCCATTTTTCACTTGAATTGCATGCAATAGCGGAAGGATCTCAGAGAGGTCGTCGACAATGGAGCCAAGAAGTGATTGAACAAAGGATGGAGCTTCAAAGAAATTGGATCTCCTTCGTGCCTTCTTCAAAAAATCCGGATGTGTTGTATCCGAATCCGGAGGTGCATAATCGGCGAGCTAGGAACGTCGGGGAGGTAAGAAATCAATTTCGTCTTGATTCCTCGCTTGAATTGTTGAATGCTAGAACTAGGTTTTAGTTTTTCGCATATTTGGGGCTTTTGTTATTTGCCATGCTTTTGGTGAAATTCGCGATGAATTGTTGATATTGAGCATGTAAAAATTGTGGGTATGTGAATTTTGTGCAAAAATGTGTAGATTAGCTCTTATTTGTAAAAATAAAGTGCCTCTCTTTTGAAATGCATGCTTTGGTGTTTTGTACCTAATGCTATTTCTGTATGTACATTGTGAGAAAATTGCCGTGTAGGGACAAAATTTGTGAAAAATGTGACATGTGTCGTGTTTTGTGACGGGTTTTGTCTGAAAGTATTTGGCGTGTAGGGACGGACTTTTCTTTTGAAAATGTGTCATGCAGTGTGTGCCGTGTTTTTGGTGACGGACTTTGTGAGGAAAATATGTGCAATATGTGCTGTGTTTTGTGACGGGTCATTTGAAAATGTGTCGTGTAGTGCTTGATCCCTTTGTTGAGAAAATTTGTACAGCGTGTGCCGTGTTTTGTGACGGACTGCATGGGAAAAATTATGTGTAACGCATGCCGTGTTTTGTGATGGATTACATGTGAAAATTTTGTGCATTGTGTGCCGTGTTTTATGATGGGTTTTTTTTATGCTTTGGTATTAAGTACTGTGACTGACGTACCTTTGCTATGTTTACCTGCAGGATGAGGGGCTTTTGACTGTGAAAGCCAAGAAGATGAAGACTCGGGGATCGCTCGAGGCTGTGGTCGAGTTATGGCAGCAGATGCCGAATTTCTCTATGGATGGCGGGCCAAGCCCAGGAGGCTGGTCTATGCTTCTGGCCTGGGCGTGTTCGTGGAGAACTTTGTCGGAGTTTCTGACACGAGGAAGAACAAGAGCGTCTTCCTGGGCCTTTCTGAGTATTGGTGGGATACCACGCACACCTTCCATCTGAGCTGGGGCGAGGTGACAGTGACGCCCACAGATTTTGTTGCTATTACCAGGCTTTCCTTCAAAGGAAGGCCGGTGCGGTGGAGAGATATGATTGCCGAGGACGTGCTGACTGAGCTGCTGGGCTTTACGCCTCTTCCTCGTAGGGGCCTGGGCATGCTGTATAGCGATGTGGAGACGAGGATTACAGCCAGTATTGGGGCCTACTGTCGGGGTACCGGCCAGGTGATGGCGGAGCAGCTGGCGCGCTCCTTTATGTGGTTTTCCCTTTCCGAGACTTTGTTCTCGAACCATGCGACGACGGCTCCTTTTGCTCTGTTGGAGAGCTTGATTGACTTGGAGGGAGTTTGTAACATAGCTTGGGGCGAGGCGGGCCTGGCCGAGCTTTACTTCTCCTTAGATCGGTTCAGCAGGGGTGTGGCCAGTTCTTTGGCCTGTTTTGATTTTGCTTTGGAGGTATGAGTTCATTGCTGCTTTTGATTAGCAACCTGTCATCCGTTTTCTCTTGCACTGAGCCTTTTCTGCTTTTGTCGCAGGTGTGGTTCTACGAGATCTTTCAGTGCTTCCCGTGGGATAGAGATCCTGGGGCCATAGCGGCCTATCTCGCTATGTTAGGCTGGGCACGCCCGGCGAGGAAGAGGAGGACCAGCAGGGGTAAGCTCACCATTTCCTACGGGGAGGTATAGGATCATCTAGAGAGAGATAGCCCGGAGAGGTTTGTTCTGTATCCCTGGGTTCGGTACGAGGCTAATGAGTTCGAGGGGGCTCCTGTGGTGACGGTGCAGCGGAAGATGCTGCGGGGCCTGACTTGCGACGTCATGTACCTGGGAGAGCGGGTCTTTTGGCAGCATGGCCCGGGTACGCTTCCCTTGGCTCCGAGGGACCCGCCTTTCGAGATGTTAGATTCCCGGGATATGGATGTATTGGAGTTTGAGAGGTATTTGGGCGGCGTGAGTGCCCATGAGTTTGTCTTGTATCGAGAGGAGTATGGAGCCTTCGTGAGGAGGAAGTTGAGGATGCCACAGGTGTTGGCGAGGGAGAGAGGGGCTGGTCTGCAGGGTCCCCCAGAGGTTCCGGTGCCTGGGATCGATTTCAAGTATGTTCGTGGGGACTCGTCGAGGAGGAGGGAGTCTGTACCCGTCCCTGAGCAGGCTCCTGCTGCCTACCGAGTGGATCCTGATAGGCCGGTGAGTGTGCTTACTCTTTTCCATCCTGGCATCTTTTCTGCATTCTTCTCTTTTTTTTTTTGAGTATGACTGTATTGCTGAGCGTTTCTTTGGCTGCTTGCTTGTGCAGGTCCCGGGGAGAGCCTATGACATGTTGACCCGCTGTTATGTGGCGATGAGGTCCTTCGCGAAGAAGATGACGTCGAGGCTATCTTGCCGGTCTTCGCGACGTGCGCCGGCGTACGAGCCGATGCCTTCGAGGCATTCTGTAGATGTTCCTCCACCGAGAGCCGAGCCGGAGCCACAGGAGGAGGGACCTTCGCGCGGGCGGCATAGCATGGATGCCGGGACGTCCTCGAGAGCTCAGAGACCGCAGACCCTTCATCAGTTCTTTCCTCCGCCGAATGCATAGGGTGAGGGTTCGTCAGGGCATGCCTATTTTGACCCCTTTTTCGGCTTCGATCCTTCTGAGTATCTTGAGTACCAGCCTCAGGAGGGGGCTCAGTACTCCGATGATGAGGGTGTGACTGGCGAGTTTTCCGGGATGCCCGACTTCTCGCTTGAGGATGTCAGTGATGATGATGCTGAGGAGTCGGATTAGGATTCATTTGCTTTCCCTCTTTCCATATCCCCTTTCTTTTTTTTGTTTAGCAACAGACATTTATGGGTACCTGTAATAAAACACTTGTATTTGCATGGCAAAAGTATTTTATTTTAAGATGTAATGTCGTATTTGTGATTCCCGGGAATTGTCCTAGGAATTGTTGCTACTATTTTTTTTTGTGCATGCCACGTGAGCTAAGAGAGTGTTTGTGGGTAGTGTATGCTTGCCGAAAATGGCTTTGACCAGTGTTTGGGTAGTTTGGAGCAAGGTCCTGCTGGGGACAGTGGTTATTGGCCAGTTTGCTAAGAAAGTGGGGCCAAGATGCAATAAGGTCCGTACGGACAGACCTTGGTTGCAAAGAGGTCCGTACGGACCAGCCTTGCTTTTGGGAAGGAAATAAATGCTTTCCAGTGTCTGGACTTTCCCCATTCCCCATTTGCAGCCATTTTCGAGCTTTCTTCCCCATTTTCTCTAGGAACCTCCATTTTTGCCATGGATTCTTCGTACGTTCCAAGAATTTTGCCAAGGCTTTCACAGGAGCGGCAAGCACACTTCCTTGAGCAGCTGAAAATGTGGATGCGACGCCGTATGAGGCATCAGAGGCGGGCTTTCGAGGTAAGGTTTCGACTTTGCTCGATTTGGTCTTTTAAGGAGTTGGTTCCTGATTGGGAGTTGTTGCGGGCTGCCGCGAAGTTCTGGGATGTTAGGAGACATGTGTATTGCTTCTCCTAAAATGAAATGGTGCCTACCTTTGAGGATTTTCGGGCTTTGATTGGAGGACCGGAGGTGGAGGCCATCTCGCTTCCCTTAATTGGTGGCGCTGCTGTAAGCGTGAAGCTTGCAGGTTTTCTTCGTACTTCGTTGGTGGAAGTGCAGGGCATGATCCTTGATTCGGGTCATATTGATATTTCTGCGCTGCCGGAGTGGTTCATGGTTGATGACGAGAGTGATGTCTCTTGGGATGCATTTGCCTTGTGCGTGATAGCGTCGCATTTCATGGTCAGATCCCTCGGGGTTTGCGATGGCGCTTTGCTAGATGTGGTTGGGCACTGCAGAGCTGGAGAGGATATTGTCCCGTTGGTGCTGGGGGAGACTCTTCATGGTATTGACCGTCTGGCGACTGGGGATCGGTTCATGAGAGGGGAAGCCCCGCTTTACTCACCTTGTGGCTGCGAGAGAGACTTCAGGCCATTCCCGAGGCTCCGACGTCGTTTAGCCCGTGGTCATTTGCTCAACGACCTCTTGTGTTAGATATGGATCAGTCCGCCTGGGAGAGATGGATGGCACGGCTTGGTACGCATCAGATTCGTTGGTGGGTTCCGCACTGGGGGATTGAGACTAGGAGGGCCTTTCAGGAAGGGTCCTATGTTGTCAGAGTTCCAGGTTTGTCTTTGTCCTCTTTCTATATTCCGTCGCTTGTTTCCCGGCAGTTTGGGATGAAGCAGGAGCCTTTGTTGGGCTAGGATGACCTTGCTACTGCGGAGATAGCTCCTCTTTGTATGGCAGCTCCAGGTGCTTTCTTGTATTTTCTGAGGGTATGGAAGTATTCCGTTTTCCCTCCTGCGGTGCTCCTTAGACGTCGGGAGAGTGTCGTATTGACGACTCAAGATTGGCCCGGTATGAGCAAAAGATGTTCAAGGGCGATCCCAAGCGGCTTTGGGGAGCAGGCGCGGAGCGATTTTGGGACCTAGGTGCCGTAGTAGCTATTTCCTTAGGAGTGCCGAAGCCTGGTCTGACCCTCAGGATGTGACGGGAGACACTTTGTTTGACTACGAGACTAGAGTTGACCGACTGACGGGGAGAGGTCCTCTTTTACAGACTCGCAGGGAGGAGATCCGAGCCGAAGCACGGGCGAATGAAGCCTTGAGAGCTGCTGGATTGTTGGACTCTACGGGGAGGACCCCTAATCTTGGCCTAAGAGACGCAGAGTTGGTTCGCATGGAGCGAAAGAAGACTCGTCGGGGACGAGGGAAGAAAGGGAAGAATGGCAAGGGGACAAGCGCAGATGGCGCGGAATGACCTCCTAGGTATCCATTCATTGCATTGTAAACACATTATTTGTTAAATGTGTTAAGCTGTCTTTTAGCATGTTGTGAACTTGAGAGTAGACCGTGCTTGAACTCATCAAGAAATGTTGTAACCGTTAGTGATTTGTGATTTACTTTTAAAGCTTTGTCGAGATGCAAGATCTCTTGTTCGATTTTTGTTTCTTTTGTGAACCTTGGCGGTGTCCATCTTTGGACCTTTCTGTTCCATTTGCGGACTGAAGCGGCCTGGGCCCTGACGGCAATCCCCTTTGCTTGGGCTTTGTGTTTGAGAGGTTGGATGATCCCCTGACAAGTCGTTTTGACGGCCTTTTCCGTAGCTTCCTTGCCCTTCGTTGGCGTCGGGCTCTTGACCTCTTTTTTGTAGCTTCTGCTAGAGTTTTTTTTTATTATTTTTTGTGAGCCCTTGCTCGAGCTCTCTTTTTTTATTATTTTTTTTGTGAGCCCTTGCTCGAGCTCTCTTTGTTTTTTTTTTGAAGCGCGTGAGGGCAAAGACAAGCCCCTGGCTTGGAAGGAGACATGGGTCAGTCGTTTGACGTTAAGTGACCTTCGGATGTTCTTTGATGTTTCCGCCGTCGTTTGACTTGGTCAAGGTGACGTTTGGGGCGTGCTCTTGAAAAGTGCGTAGCTTGATGGAGGTCTTTGTTGACATTCAAACTTTTGACTTTTTTGTGTGTTTTTAGACCAGACCAATTAAGGTTGCCTACGTTCCCCCGGACTAGAGGGCTCAGGTCTGCGTAGTTCGACACTACATGGAGTGCCAATAGATGCACAGTTGTTCTTCTTTAGGCGAAGTATCTGCGAAGTTTGCTTCCGTTGACTGGATTCATGAAGGGATTGCCGTCTAGGTCTGTCAGCTTCATGGCACCTCCGGAGAAGATCTTTTGAACCACGAAAGGGCCGATCCATGGTTGTTCCCATTTTCCCAGTGGGTTGGTTCGAGTGGGAGGCTTTTCTTTGAGTACAAGGTCGCCTTCCCTGATGTCTCGGAACTTGACTTTCTTGTCGAAAGCTCTCGCCATCCTGCTTTGGTAGGCCTTTAGTCGTCGCTCGTCTAGCAGAGCCAATTCGTCATGTCGGCTTTGGAGCCATTCGACTTCATTGACGTCATTTTCCAGCAGCACTCAGAGTGAGGGAATTTCCAGTTCAATGGGAAGGACTGCTTCCATCCCGTATGTTAGGGCGAATGGGGTTTCTCCCGTGGCTGTTCTGACTGATGTTCGGTAGCCCCAAAGTGCAAGGTGCAGCTTCTCGGGCCAATCTCGTCCTCGGGTGGTCATTTTTCGGATGATCCGTTCGAGAGTCTTGTTTGCTGCTTCTACGGCGCCATTTGTATGTGGCCGGTAGGGAGAAGATTTGTGGCGTGTGATCTTGAATTCGGCCAGCAGTCTGTCGAATTCCCCCTCGAAGTGAGAACCGTTGTCGGATATGACTTCATTTGGGATGCCATATCGGCAGATGATGTTTTCCTTGAGGAAATGCGCGACCTTCTTGGAGGTGAGTATCTTGTAGGACTTGGCTTCGACCCATTTGGTGAAGTAGTCGATGGCTACTAAGATGAACTCGTGACCGTTGCTGCCTGGCGGAGCAATTTTTCCGATGACGTCAATTCCCCAAGTGGCAAAAGGCCAAGGTGTAGTCATGCAGTAGAGATCGTGGGGAGGTAGATGATTAAGGTTGGAGAACCGTTGACACTTGTCGCAGCTTCGGACACAGTGAATGCAGTCTGCCTCCATGGAGATCCAGTAGTGGCCCATCCTGAGAATGATTTGCATCAGGGCTCTAGCGTTCATGTGGGGACCGCAAGCCCCATTGTGGACTTCGTTCATGAACTTGCTTGCTTCTTCCTGGCTGATGCAGCGTAGGAGTGGTCCTTGGTAGCGTTTCTTGTATAGCATGTCCCCAAGGACGACAAAGTGAGAGGCGAGGCATTTTAGGGCCATGATGCTCTTGGCTTTGGCTCCTTCCCTGCGTTGACCCTCTTCTTTCATGAAGGCGGTTTCCCCGTTTTTGAGGTATTGGGAGATCTGGTTGTGTTGGAAATGGATGTGGACTTGTGTCTCTTTGGCTCCTCAGCAATCTTGCAAATCGTTGTGATTAAAACCTCCTCGGCAGCTTGGGCCCGATTTTTCTCTCGTTTGACAACATGCTTAAATGTTTGCTTCATGTATTTATTCAATTAATGTGTTTGCCTTTTTGTATAGATGAATTGTTATTAACTGTTTTGATTAGTTAACTCATCATTTGTTAAAGATGCAATGAAAGGATTTTTTAGAAAGGTCGGACCTTTTATTGAAAGCGTGAAGACTGTACATTGTTGATCAAAGACTCACAATCGTTGGGTGTAAAGCCGTCAAAAGACTCAAAAGATGTGAATTCACAGACAACAAGACTCGAAGCTAGACTATAGGCGACGAGGGATTGGACCAGGCTTCATTACTCTTGGCCGGCTGTAGTTCTAGAGGGAGTGGTGATGGCTCTGGTGGCCAATCATTCATTGGCACGAGTCCCGGAAAATAGCTTGCATGTGGTTCAACTTCAAACCAGATCGCGGAGGTTTTTGGTTGCTCCCCTGATGATGTCCCTCCATTAGTGTTGCTACCAGTCCTTGGGGGTCTTTGATGATAGAAGTCGCCGAGGGCTACTTCTAAGAGGGCAAAGCATTCGCTGATTCGGAGTTGATTCTTGTTGATGTTGATCATTTTCATAGAATACGCCTCTTTATCTAGGATCTTTGCTTGGACGACATTTACAATGTCTGATTCGAGAGGACATGCTATATCTCCTTCCCTGATTAGGCCTTGGAGGATGTTGCGCCACTGTTTATCTAGGTCGGACACTAGAATGTTGAATTGAACTATGCTGTGATGGCTGTCCCCGTAAGATCCGAGAGTGTCGGCCAGAGGGTTGTCTTGTACCGGGGGATCGGTAATGAGCCAGTTTGCAAGAGGGTTTTCGGCGAAGTAAGGGTCTACTCCTCGATCAATCTCCATCTGGGCGTCCATCTCTTGATCTTCTCTTAAGCATTCTTCACAGTCGCATATGTCAGAGTTGTCGTCTTGACCCATGAGCTCTTCGATTTCTAGCTCATCACGGCTTAGAGCGTGGATGTAGGGATCCACTTCGTAGCGGGACAGGATTGGAGACTCATCTAGAGATGAGTATTCGGTCATATTGGGACCTTCTTCTGGGTCGTAGCTTGCCAGCCAAGCGCTTGCCATTGTACTGCTTCCGCGGATCACCTCGATCACTCCATTGGCGTTGATGAATTTCACTCATTGGTGAAGAGTAGATGATACTGCTTTCATCTGATATATCCAAGGTCGTCCCAGCAAGGCAGAGAAGGTTGGTTTGATTTCCACTACTTGGAACTCTACCGACTCCAGTTGTGCATCGAATTGGATCCTCAGATTGATGACTCCTACGATTGGTCGCGCAGTGGAGTCGTAGGCTCGGATTACCCGGGGTGAAGGCCTTATCAGGGAGCAGTCGATACGGAGTCGTTTCAGTGTACTCAAAGCGATGATGTTGACTGCGGAGCCGTTATCAATCAAGACGTTCGGGGGAAAGAACATCTCTATTTTTATGAGGATGAGCAGGGCCTCGTTGTGTCGATTCTCACATATCGGCAAGTCATCGTCTGTGAAGGCTAAACCACTTCCCGTGCTGCCATTTGACTCAGTCTCCTCTGGGGAGCGTTCGATCCATCCATTGGTGTGCCTTGGTCGGGGCAAAGATCATAGGGAGACAGTTGCTCTTGGGCGTTCTTGTCTGGATTCCCGGTCACGAGACCTTTTGGCTCTGGTTTCATGTTCCCAGACATAGCGAGACAGCATGATGACGGTTTCGTAAATTGCAGGGGGTCTTCTCTCGCTTGGAGTTTTGTCAAAGGCTATTGAGTTCACCCTATCGTTTCGGGGGAATGGATTTCTGATGGTATTGGGGCCACGGGGGCGTTCCAACTTTCCTTCTTCGATTAGCCCCTGGACCACCTGCTTTAGTATGAAGCAATTATCGGTGGTATGGACGGGGTAGTTGTGGAAGGCACAGTGCTTGCTCATATCCATGTTGGGTTTGGGAGTCTTTGGTTGGAAATTCTCGAGAGGTTTGAGAAGATTTCGCTTTACCAAAGCTTCAAATACTTGGCCCAGGGGCATTTCGAGATTGTCGAGAGGCTGGAACTGTGGGAAGCGAGGGGGATTATTATTCCTTGGGGCTGCTTGATCGCGGTTCACTTGAGCTCCGTTCTGGATGTAGTGTACCGTTCCGGCTGCTTCTTTTCCTTTGTTCGGGGCAGGAGTTGAGGTTGCCAGGTTTGTCCGATAGCGGTAAGACGAGGCAGGGGCTGCTGTTGTCTTTTGAAGACTCAGAGTCTTCTCAAACTTTGTTATGGCATTGACCATGGCACGGAGATCAGGATAGAAATGATGGCTGATCAAGGTCCTCAAAGATGGCTTGAGACAGGAATGGAAGATGTCCATTTGCTCTTCCTTGGAAAGTGGATCCATTATCTCACTAAGCTTCCAATTCCATCTTTTGTAGAACTCACCCACTGGTTCGTCATCCTTTTGCTCGGTGGCTTGCAGATCGTGGCGGTTCGTTTCCCACTCTAGGTTGGCGCGGTACTTCTCTAGGAAGATCTCGCTGATTTGATCCCACGTGGAGCGGTTTTCTGCTTTTACATTGAGGAACCACCTTAGCGCTGTGGATTTGAGAGAATGCTGAAAGTGATTCGCCATCTGTTGAGGGGTTACCCCTTTGGCTCTCATACCCAGGACATAGGTGTCAATGTGGGTTTTTGGGCATTCTGTCCCGTCAAACTTTTCCATTTCCGGCATCCTGAATTTCGGAGGGAGCGAGACTACATTGCTTGGATCAGTGGGCAGGAGGAAGTCCTTCCGAGAACTGGCTAGCTTGCCTTGTATGTCCTTCATTTGCTCGATCAGCCAAGCCATGTGGGGATCGGCAGGTTGTGGTGGGTTACCTTTTTTGGGGACGAAAACCGAAGATGGAGGTGGATTGGCTGATGGGATCGCCATTCGGGAGTCTTGGGGAGGTAGTTGAGTGTAC
The DNA here is from genome assembly GCA_022495995.1 of Adenophora triphylla var. japonica. Classification (NCBI taxonomy): domain Eukaryota; kingdom Viridiplantae; phylum Streptophyta; class Magnoliopsida; order Asterales; family Campanulaceae; genus Adenophora; species Adenophora triphylla. The sequence goes on from JAFEMH010001435.1 coordinate 81,415, forward strand.
ACCAACCCATACCCTGGAGTGCTGAAGTCAGGGGAGTGATTGCCAGGTCCGCTAAGGGTTGTGTTTGGGAATTGGGGAAATGATTCATTAGCCCCAAGTGGCAGACTAGCAGGTGGCAAGCTTGAGATGTCGGGATATCCACTCGGGATGCCTGTCCCTGGTAGGCATGGGGACTTCTGATTATGGCTGCGAGGCTCGTATAGAGGCAGAGGATTGAATCCTGGGGGATACCGGGATGCATTGGGATCTGGCGGAGCAGGCACGTATGTGTGCTGTTGGTACTGAGCTTGATGTGCAGAGCCGGGAAACTGACTGTGCTGAGGCGGGCATGTCAGAGCCGCTTGACCGACGCCGAGGAGCTTTGAGCGAGAGCCGCTAGCGTTGCCGGGATCTCGTAACTTGGCGGAGGCGGAACTCCGCCGATAGCTTTGAGAAACCGGGAGAGCCGGTATGTCTTCGTCCTCTATGAGAACAAAGGTTCCGTCAGTTGGGGAACCGCAACGGTTCCTCGAAGACGCAAGGTGTCTACGATCCAGCTTGCCGCTTCTTCTTGGCGCTTCTTGATGGTTTCGAAGGCTCGCAGCACCTCCTCCATTGTCTGGAGGTTCCTTAGTGGCGGGGTCCCGTTTCCCTCACTGTTATCTGTTGATCCCGTCATGGGAGAGTAGCGGACGGTGCTGACCGTTAAACTGGAAGGGCTGTCGGACCTTGTGACCTCAATACTGAGAAGGCGGCTCCCGGGTATTCTCAACCACTCTCAGTTCGCTGGAGGGGGTGACGGGCAAGGTTTAGACACAGAAATGGCCTCTCGGGATAAAAGGGGGAAAGCTCACGTGGCATGCGGTTTCCGCTTCTTTTACACATTTTTTTATATTTTTTTTTGTTGTTTTAATTTACTTAAAACATGTTTTCTCAGAGTCCTAGGTAGGTTGGAAAATATTGCTCTTCTTTTCTGCAACTATGCTAGATCCTGGGTCAGCGGAGACCATCTGTGCGGCTATAGGCCCCTCGTTTTGCACCTGTATTTCGACATCCCAGGGTGGACAGCCCCGGGCGAGGGTCCTATAGGGCAAGCGGTTTCCACCGGCCTAAAAGAAAAAATCGAACCTAAGGACCGAGCCTGTCATGTTCGTCTTGATGTGTTAGCCATGCGAATAGTGAACCGAGCCGGCCACTGAGTCAAGATCAGGTTAAGAGTTTGGCATGACCTCTCTTTACCTTGCTTGCGCAAGGGATCTGTGATGTTAGGCGTTGGCTGGGTCATATCGTCATGGCTGACGTATCAAAGGCGTGATGACATGGTGTCATGTGAGCATGGATGTACATCCGGGACGGAACATCGTCTGGGTGTAGCTTCGAAAATCAAGATCAGGTCAAGATTTTAGCATGACCTTTCATCGCTTTGCTTGCGCAAGGGATCTTGAGTTCCGAGCTTCGACTCAGAAAATGGCCGGCATAGTATATGTATCCAGGCTTGTATGACACGGACTGGGTAAAAACCAATCGGGTCTGGACAGAGTGTGACTCAAGACTCAAACGTGTGGGGTTGATGCTTGGCTAGGATGGGATGTTTGGAATGATCCCGTGCGCGTCCAAGAGGCCTAGGAAGACCAAACGGACTGCAACTGAGACCACTCCGGGTTGAGGGTTGTAGTGTGCAGTGTAACCGAGGCAGCAGTGCGCGTAGCGTGCGGTGTAATCGAGTGTTGGGTTTTATGGATCCATGCGCAGCGGAATTAAGCATAAAATTAACACAAAACCCAAGCCCTAAGATCCGTTCTATACGATTAAATTGATTTGCTATGAGATAGAATTTACCAACCTAAATTGCTTTCCGGTCTTGAGCTATCGAACGGATAATTATGTGATTCGTAATCACAAACTTTTGATCTTCAAATCTTCGAATCTTCAACTCCTTTGGATCTTCAGATTTGAACTCTAGGTCTTTGATTTGTTTGAACAAAACTAAGACCCTCTTTTGGTAATCCACACAAATATGAATGTCGAGAACAATTCTCGGGTTGGGAATTGCTAGATTCCTAAAACTTATGGAAGAATATTGAGAGTATTTTGTTATGATTTTCCCTTGAAAATTTCGGCCAGACCTTAGGGTTGACAGACCTCACATATTTATACTACTTTAGTGTAAATATGTTTCCTAATCAAATTAGGAGAACATGCTGTCAAAAACGCGTCTGTGGCTAGTTATGTCGCGCGACATAAGTAGCCAGTGGCTAGTTATGTCGCGTGACATAACTAGCCGCCGGCTAGTTATGTTGCGTGACATAAGTTGCCAAATACAGAAACTCTCAATCATTCTTCCCTTAGTTCAACCAACTCATTCTATTTGTGTGTGACCCAATAGGATTGTATTATGTTGGCAATGAGTCCGATCATATCGACCCTCATAAGACATAAGCGGACTCTAGCAAGCCATTATGTCTACCCAAATAACACAACGTAAGAGTTCACGTTTCCAATGGTACACTTCCATTTTTCCCTTTGTCTCACGATGTTATATTGAACACAAGTCATGGTCCACGTCAACTTGTATTTGTTCAATGCTTTCTCGATCTTGAGTATAATGATAGTCCAATCATATTGGGGTGTGGCCACACGCTTTCATCATTATCACTCATTGAGGGGCCCAAGCAAAACATCTCTCTTTCGAGGGACAAATTCCATCTTGACTTATCATCCTTCCCATCATGAATCCGATCATGCCAAAGATAGCCTTTATAGATATCGTGTTAAGATACCGTTTGACTAAAATCAAACATAACTTTCATCATATGTAAGGTCATGATAATCTCAGGTCTAGGGACTAAATGAAGTGACCATATGAGATTTAATTATGATTTTTGACCATGACATAAATCTCATACGGGTCAAGTCCAGTCACTTGTTCTCTAACAAGTACCCATAATTTCAATGTGCATCTCTATGCATATAATCATCATATGATTATCCATTGACAATTATACTAATTATTTTCTTAATAATCAGGGACGGAGATTATTACAATAAATATGCAAACTATATAATAATCAAATAATAAACATAAACGATAAAGATGATACATAACGGTTTTCATTTAAACATAACTAAAGCCTAGGGCATTACACCAACAGTCTCCCACTTGCACTAGGCTCCATTTATGTATCGAATACTCATGGATCTAACATGCCCACCATGCTTCTGCCTATGCGAGGGTCTTTGTAAGTGAATCCCATATGTCATCATCGGTTGATATTTTGTATATCTTAACGTCTTCTCATTCTTTATGAATTCCTCGAAGAACGTCTAAGTGAGTGTTTGGATCGCTGTTGTGAGCTTGGTTCCATTGTTTGCACAAGTGGCACCACTATTTGTCATAACAAAAGTTTCACCGATTAGTGATACTTGGAACATTTCCAAAACACTAATGAACTTTTGATCCAAACTGCCTCTTTTAGCCACATCATATGTTGCCAAAATTCGGCCTTAGTAGTAGAATCGACTACAATTTCTGCTTGGAACTCTTTCAATCAAAATTGCACCTCTAATAAGCACAAACACAAATCCTAATTGCGATTTTAAAATAACTTTGTTAGTTTGGAAGCTAGCACCTATGTAACCCTTACAACAAGATTAACTTCCAATCTTTCAAATCCCAAGAACGTATCCTTAGTTCTTCTTAAGTACTTAAGGAACATCTTGACTGCCATCCAATGGTTCTCATCACAGGATCAGATTGGTATCGACTCATCATGCTTAGAGCATATGAGACGCTGGGTCTAGTATAAATCATGGCATACATGACAGATCCAAATACCGAAGCATATGGAACTTCATTCATTTCCCTTTTGCTCATCAGTTGTCATAAGACAATGAATATTGCTAAGAGAAATACCATGACCCATTGACAAGATACTCTTCTTAGACTCTTCTAAGAATCTTGTCAATGTGAACACTTTGACTCAAACCAATTTATCCTTCTAGATCCATCTTTATAGATCTTGATGCCAAGGATGTAAGCGGCTTCACCCATATCTTTCATTGAGAAAACTTTCCTTGACCAAGACTTGACAGTCTTAAGTGTCGGAACTTGGTTTTCCAATGATTAAGATATCATTGTAATAAACAATAGAAATAATACCATGCTCCCACTGAATTTCATGCATACACAAGGTTCATCTTCGTACTTGATAAAGTCAAACTCTTTGACCAATTCATCAAAACGAAGATTCCAATTCCTTTAAGCTTGCTTTAACCCATCTCATGGATCTTTGCAACATGCATACTCTATTAGAGTTTCTTGGATCGTCAAACTATTCGGGTTGTGTACTATACACATCCTTAATAATCTTTCCATTTAAAGAAAGTCGTTTGACATCCATTTGTCATATCATATAGTCACAATATGTGATAATGGCAATTGAAAATCTAACAGACTTCGACATTGTAACTGGCGAAAAAGGTTTCAACATAGTCAATACTATGAATTAACCTAAATCCCTTTGCTACAATCCTTAGTCATGAAAGTATACACCTTCACATCCATGTCGGTCTTTGAAGACCTACTTGCACCCTTTAGTTTTTACACTTTTAGGTAGCCCAATCAAGTTCCAAACTTGATTGTTAAACATGGATTGTAATTTGGATTCCATGGTTCCTAACCATTTATCCAAATTAGGAGAGGACATCGCTTCTTGATAGCAAGTAGGATCGTCATTCTTAATGACTTCCACTTCATCACTTTCCGCAACGAGAAATCACTTATTTCTTGAGTTCGGATCGTAACCTATCCAATCTACGATGGACTTGTGCATCTTGAACCGGTTTCACAACTCCTTTGTGAACTTGGTTATGTCTCTACTCTTGGTTCCATATTATTTTCGGGTTCTTGAACTTCTTCCAAGATTAATTTTACTCCCACTAGATTCTTTATTGAGAAACTATTTCTCAAGAAACGAATCGTATAGAGCAACAAACATTTTGTTCTCTTTGCGGTTGTAAGATTAATTTCCGAAAATAACCTTTGTCAAATTTGGTGCTAACTTATAAGAGACAAGTCTCTTTACATAAGATTCGCAACCCCAAATCTTCATGAAAGACAAACTAAGTTTTCTTCCATGCCACATCTCATGTGGGGCCATAGGAACCGATTTAGTAGGGACTCGATTCAGTGTAACCGCATTATTTCTAATGCATATCCTCAAAAGGAAATAGGAAATAGGAAAGTCTGATTGACACATCATCGAACGAACCATGTCCTACAAGGTTCAATTCCTCCTTTCAGACACACCATTCATAGTGGTGTTCAGTGTGGAGTCAACTCTTGAAACAATTTCATAGTTTTGAGATGATTGTCAAACTCTTGGCTCAAATATTCATTACCTCGATCCAATCGAAGTACTTAATAGTTTTGCCAAGTTGTTTTGCACTTCATCTTGAAATGTTCGAAACATCTCAAACGATTCACCTTTGGACTTCATCAGATAGACATAATCATATCTAGATAAGTCTTTAGTGAAATATGATGAAATACCAAAATCCTCCCCTAGCAATGCTGCTTAATAGTCCACATACATCTTATGTATAATGACCAATAAGTCACTAGCCCTCCCACTACTCTTAGTGTAGGGTGGTTTGGTCAATAATCTCAATAAATAAGATCCAAATTCCTCAAATGATTCATGGTCATATGAGTCTAAAAGTCCATGTTAATGGAGTTTAGATATATGTTTCTTATTTATTTGACCAAGCCGGCAATGCCATATAAACGCTTTGTTCATATTGTTCGGTTTAGATTTCCCATTTATATCATAGATATCTTCAATATTATTTTGTTTCTCATCATCAAGGATATGAAGACCATTTAATGACATATGCATTACAATAAGGCATATTATTAAATAAATATAAAACTTCTTATTGAAAATAAGAAAATTATATCCTTCATCATCCATTTAAGAAACGGAAATAATACTCCTACTCAAATTCGGAACGTAGTCATACTTATTCAAAACAAGTACTACTTCACAAGGCAAAGTGACTTCATAAGTCCCTTATGGCTAATGTTGCAACTCTTGCTCCATTCCCATGCATAGGTTTAATTTACCTTATTTGAGTGGCTTTCTATTCTTTGTTCCTTGCACATTTAAACAAATGTGGGATCCAATCCGGTATCATATACCCAAGAACAAGAAATCGAATGGAAAATATCTATCATATAGATACTTGAAGTAGTATCAATCATATTGCCCTTCTTCACCTTTTAGGCCTTCCTAATAAGCCTTGCAATGTTGCTTCCAATGACAATCTTATTGCAATGATAGCAAACTGCATCCTTTTGAGACACTTTGGGTTTGACCTCTTCGGCTTTGACAACATTTGTCCTAGGTTTAGCAACTTTTGCTTTACCTTTTTTTTTTTTTTTTTCTTCCTTTATGAACCCTTTTATTGTGTCAACCATTAACACAATTTGCGGATTGCTCCTTCTTTCATCATATGAATTAAGAGCTTTCACCACGACATATATCTTTTGCCTAGCTTACACTTGGAACATTTCCTTTGTGCAGTATGCTAGAACAAAAGAATAGTTATCATGTGCTCAAGGTTCTTCATAAGAGCCTTTAAACATGGAGGCAAATACAAGGCAAGCAATATTGTCAGAATCATCAATATGTTTCTAATGTTGCTTCCTTATTTGCCCTTTGCAACATTTGCAATGTGTTCAGTAGGAACGGATTCGTCAAGAACGTACACATTATGTATTGTTCCTTTCGAACTTTGTCCTTCATAAGGACGAATCGCAATTATCATTATGTAATGCTACTTCTACAACAAAATATACAAATTATATGAACACATATCAATATCAACACACTTCTCATTTAAGAGCAAATAATGTATTTTACAAATACTCCCACTAAATCATACACCTTCCAATGCAAATAAGCATAATATGCATTTAATGGGCTAAGATCCAACTTTAATTTAATCTCAAGTACGCTATGGCGCACCGCTCAAGATTAAACTAATTAGGTAGAAAAACATCAATCATATCGTATATGACTCTTAGGACTAAGATCCAACTTTAATTTAATCTCAAGTACGCTATGGCGCACCGCTCAAGATTAAACTAATTAGGTAGAAAACATCAATCATATCATATATGACTCTTAGGATCTTTTATGAGATTTATTTAAGACATCATATGTCCAAGCATATTTTAATCTCATCTTATGCCTTGGGTCCAAAACCATTTTGATAACCCAATTAAGTTCATCCATTTTAAACGTATAGGAACCACCATTTCCTCATCTTGCTCGCAAACGGAATAGAATCAAAGCACCTTGCTATGGCAAGCCCACCCAAAACTATCCGAGTGGTCTCAAGTGTTTAAATCATGGATTGGCATAAAGAACTTAAAAGTTAAATGAAGGTTCTTTAAGATAGATTATAAGCATATCAGCAAAGATAGTCATAATCATGCACCAGGTAAATTCCCAGGAAGATAGGTGAGCCACAAGGACTACTTAAGTACCAACTCTTCCTTAGACAGAACTCTCCTAGTCATGCACAATTAGAAATCAACTCTGATTTGGCAACATAATCACTACCTTTTATAAACAATTAGTTTCCTTTTAAAATTTCGCGTAATTATGACTTGTTTCCATAAATAATCATAAAATCCAAAATTTAAATCTAAACATATTAGGAAACTATAATGCAATGTTTCAACTAAACATTTTAGGAAATCACAATTCAATGTTTCAACTAAACATCTAATAAAATTCTTAACACTTAAGAACAAATAAAACATGCATCGCAATAATTATTAAAATCATATTTTAATCAATTAATCATGCATATCAATGAATCAATCTAGCATGGACTTATAAACTCAATTTTATAACATCCAGATTTTCATATACATTGCAATAATTATTAAAATCACATTTTAATCAATTAATCATGTATATCAATGAATCAATCTATCGCGGACTTATAAACTCAATTTTATAACATCCAGATTTTCATATGAACATATCAGATTGTAAACACAATCACAGAATAGCAGAAAAATTGAACAAACCGATTCTCGCCCGTTTGGCTTATTATGTCGCGTGACATAACTAGCCAGTGGCTAGTTATGTCGCGTGACATAACCGGCCGATTACTGCATTTCCTCCTGTGGCCTATTATGTCGCACGACATAGGTAGCCCGATTCGCGGATTTCAGTTTCAATCAATTCAGATTACATGCAATTAAATCATATAAAACAACCCTTTTACAGATTTAATTCAACATAATTCGAAAACGATTTTCACATTGTTTCACATAAACAATCAAAATTCTATCGCATACAAAAAAAAAAACATGCAACGAACATATAAACAATTTATATAATCATTCTAGCATGTTAATTCAAACTTAACCATACGAACGGGGCTCTGATACCACTGTTGGGTTTTATGGATCCATGCGCAGCGGAATTAAGCATAAAATTAACACAAAACCCAAGCCCTAAGATCCGTTCTATACGATTAAATTGATTTGCTATGAGATAGAATTTACCAACCTAAATTGCTTTCCGGTCTTGAGCTATCGAACGGATAATTATGTGATTCGTAATCACAAACTTTTGATCTTCAAATCTTCGAATCTTCATCTCCTTTGGATCTTCAGATTTGAACTCTAGGTCTTTGATTTGTTTGAACAAAACTAAGACCCTCTTTTGGTAATCCACACAAATATGAATGTCGAGAACAATTCTCGGGTTGGGAATTGCTAGATTCCTAAAACTTATGGAAGAATATTGAGAGTATTTTGTTATGATTTTCCCTTGAAAATTTCGGCCCACCTTAGGGTTGATGAGACCTCACATATTTATACTACTTTAGTGTAAATATGTTTCCTAATCAAATTAGGAGAACATGCTGTCAAAAACGCGTCGCGGCTAGTTATGTCGCGCGACATAAGTAGCCGGTGGCTAGTTATGTCGCGTGACATAACTAGCCGCTGGCTAGTTATGTTGCGTGACATAAGTTGCCAAATACGTAAACTCTCAATCATTCTTCCCTTAGTTCAACCAACTCATTCTATTTGTGTGTGACCCAATAGGATTGTATTATGTTGGCAATGAGTCCGATCATATCGACCCTCATAAGGCAATGCAAGCGGACTCTAGCAAGCCATTATGTCTACCCAAATAACACAACGTAAGAGTTCACGTTTCCAATGGTACACTTCCATTTTTCCCTTTGTCTCACGATGTTATATTGAACACAAGTCATGGTCCACGTCAACTTGTATTTGTTCAATGCTTTCTCGATCTTGAGTATAATGATAGTCCAATCATATTGGGGTGTGGCCACACGCTTTCATCATTATCACTCATTGAGGGGCCCAAGCAAAACATCTCTCTTTCGAGGGACAAATTCCATCTTGACTTATCATCCTTCCCATCATGAATCCGATCATGCCAAAGATAGCCTTTATAGATATCGTGTTAAGATACCGTTTGACTAAAATCAAACATAACTTTCATCATATGTAAGGTCATGATAATCTCAGGTCTAGGGACTAAATGAAGTGACCATATGAGATTTAATTATGATTTTTGACCATGACATAAATCTCATACGGGTCAAGTCCAGTCACTTGTTCTCTAACAAGTACCCATAATTTCAATGTGCATCTCTATGCATATAATCATCATATGATTATCCATTGACAATTATACTAATTATTTTCTTAATAATCAGGGACGGAGATTATTACAATAAATATGCAAACTATATAATAATCAAATAATAAACATAAACGATAAAGATGATACATAACGGTTTTCATTTAAACATAACTAAAGCCTAGGGCATTACACCAACATCGAGGCAGCTGTGCGAGTAGTGTGCGGTCTCTAAAATTCTTTTTCTGAGTAAAACAGAAGTTTTTGAAGAATTTTAAATGTATGCACAGACGTATATTGATGCATTTTTTTTGTATTTTTATTTTTATTTGTAAAATAAAAAGTAAAGCACGTGCACACACACAACAGTTAAAGAAAGGGGTAAAATGAAAGTTTGACCCTCGTCATTGTTATAAAAATCTTTTGTTTTTTTAAAAAAGATTTTAAAACAAAAACTCCCCAGCGGAGTCGCCAACTGAAATTACCCAGATCCGGCTCGCGCGCGGGCCCCAGCATCTCGCATTTGTCGCTTCGAGAAGTCGCCCGGATCCGAGAGGCAGCGCAATCGTGCCCCGACATCTGGCTTATTCCGTTTTGCGTGTTGGAGGTGTCTCGCCATTGTTTTCGCAATTGTAGAGTCGCCACGCCGTTTTTATTAAGCCCAAAACATTGAAAAAGGGCATCAGTTTAGGAATAAACTATTTTTGTGTGATGAGATTTTGAGTTCGGAGGTCAGATGACTCCTCGGGAAGAGAATATTAGAATCTTAGAGCTCACCCGAGTTGCCTCGTAAAAATGAGTCTTTCGGATACCCCTAATATTCTTTAACTGTTGTGTGTGTTTGTGTGTGCTTTTAAAAATGCATGTTGTATCGGATGTCTACATTGTACACTACGTATTGAAATGTATTGAAATAGTAATGGAAGGAAGTCTTACCAATGTTGGTTCGTGTCTGTCTTCCGCTGGGAATAGTGTTTGAGGATGGAATAGTGTTCCGGCACGGACCGGGATTGCTTCGGGAGAGGCCGGTTGTCTGCGGACAGAGTTTCAGCGTGAGTTGAGATTGTAGGCTGCGTTCGGGCAGAGGTTCGGCGTGCGTTGGGATTGCAGGGATTACTCGGGCAGAGTTTCGGCGTGCGTTCAAGCTATCGGTTTGACTCAGAAAGAGCCGGGACACCTTGGAAAAGACCAGGCAAGGCCTCGGAGTACCACGAGGGGCCTCAGAGTACCTCGAGAGTGCCTCGGGGCAGCGCGAGAGCGTTGCGGGAGCGCTTGGAGAGGCTTCAGAGCACCTCGAGGGGGCTCGGAAGGCCTCGGAAGGATCCGAAAGGGGCCGGGATTGCCCCGAAGGGTCTTAGAGGGGTGCCTGAAGGCTGGGGGGAGAGGAGAGAAGAGGAAATTGTGTGTAAATGAGGGAGGGAGAGCCCTCTATTTATAGTGCCAAAAAATTGCAAAGAGGTCTGTACGGACCTCCTAGGTTATCCAGAATTTTAGTTTTCCTCGATTTGAGGGAATCTGTAATAATTAAGAATATTCTGGAATGATGGTGTCCCCTTTGCAAAGAGGTCCGTACGGACCATCTCAGCATGCAAAGAGGTCCGTACGGACCAACCATGCAGGGGGGGTAATGATTTCTCCGAGATTTGAGGGAATATTGTGGACTTTAAGGGGATTTAGTAATCATTGAAACAAAGAGGTCCGTACGGACCTTAATTGCTTTTCTGATTTCCTGAAATTTCCCAAAAGGTCCTTTTGTCCCTTTTTATCCCAGAAAAGTTCATCTCTTGGTTTGGCTGAGGGTTTTTTGAGGGTTTTAAGTGCCAGAGGTCTTCGAGACTGCGTTTGTGAGTCTGCGGTGTTTCCCATGTGCTTGGGAGAGGGTGATCCAGATTGGGGTACTTACAGCAGGTAAAGCTCGGAAATCTAATCTGAATTGGCAGAAATTAAAAATACACGAGAATTATTTAAATAGTAATATACAAAAGGGTAAAGGAAAGAAATAATAAGAGCACAGAAAACATTTATTGAACGGTCTAGGAAAGTATTTTCCGCTTGATTTCTTAACAAAGAGAGTATAAATATAGATTACAAAGAGAGCAGGAGATCTAACTAAGGAATACAATTCAAACTATACTACTACTTTGGTATGATCTAACTAAGGAATACAAATCAAACTATACTACTACTTTGATATACAAAATATTAACTAAAGGTATGTACACGAATATATATCCTCATTAGGAGATATATATTCTAGCACTCCCCCACAGTCGAAGTAGGAGGAGGACGACGAACGTTGAGACTGGAACGGAAGTGTTCAAACAAAATTAAAGGCAACCCTTTTGTAAATATATCTGCAATTTGATAACGGGACGGGACATGAAGAACCCGAACTTCTCCCTTGGCCACTTTATCACGAACAAAATGAATGTCCATCTCAATATGCTTAGTTCGTTGATGTTGAACCGGGTTTCCGGAGAGATAAATCACACTAATATTATCAGAATAAACAAGGGTGGCATGTTTAATTGGACAATGAAGTTCGAGTAGTAAATTACGTACCCAACATGACTCAGATACGACATTGGCAACACCTCTGTATTCAGCCTCTGCACTAGACCGAGATAGAACTGCCTGCCGGTTGGCAGACCAAGAAATGAGGTTGTCACCAAGGTACACACAATAGCCGGAAGTCGACCGGTATCTGGACAACAAGCCCAATCCGCATCAGTATAAGAAACAAGTGACGAGGTTGAAGATGGAGACAACACCTAGCCAAAACCAAGCGTCCCATATATGTAACGGATTATCCGTTTGAGGGCAAGCATGTGCTCATTACGTGGAGCATGCATAAATAGACAAATCTGCTGAACCGCATACTGAATATCGGGTCTAGTGAAGGTGAGGTACTGAAGTGCCCCAGCTAAGCTCCGAAATAGCGACGGGTTGGCAAATAGGGGACCAACTGTGGAGCTGAGCTTAGGTTTTGTGTCAACGGGTGTGAGGGATGGCTTACACAATGACATTTTAGCTCGCTCCACAATTTCCGTAGCATATCGCTTCTGGGAAAGGAACAAGGACCCATTATGACGAGTAACAGATATTCCCAAAAAATCACTCAATGGCCCCAAATCATTCATAGCAAACTCGGCACTCAGTTGAGAAATAAGAGACACTCGCAAGTCATCGAACGATGTACTTAACACAATATCATCTACGATACACAAATAGGGAGTTATCAGATTTGCTCTGAATAAACCCTAATGAAGTGACAAAATCCGCAAAACAACGATACCAAGCCCGAGGTGCTTGTTTAAGTCCATAAAGAGACTTCTTAAGCAAACATACATGATCTGGATATGCTTTATCCCGAAGGCCTGGAGGTTGATACATGTAGACTGTCTCATTGAGATTGCCATGTAGAAATACGTTCTTAACATCCAAATGATGAATAGACCATCCTTTAGATTGAGAGATACTAAGAACAATGAGAATAGTTTCCGATTTCACAACGGGACAAAAAGTTTCCCCACAATCAATTCCAACCCTTTGTATCTTTCCATCACAAACTAACCATGCTTTGTGCCACTCAAAAGATACATCTGACATGTACTTTTGAGTAAAAATCCACATGGAACGGATTATATTAGTAGCAGGTGGACGGGGCACCAACTCTCACATCTTATTATTAATAAGAGCATTGTATTCATCATTCATAGTAATTTTCCAGTTATGGTCATTAAGTGCATTTATGGGATTACGGGGAATCGGAGACACTACAACCGATACATGCAAATCAAATATACGTTTCGGTTTATGAATCACCAATTGACTCCTATTAACCAGACCACTAGACCAGAGGGAGGAATGCTGAACTGACGAGGAATTAGGTCTGGCCTAAGGGAACCAGTCCCAACTGAAGGGCCAGTCGGCTGCCCAAGGCCAGATGTGGGCAGACTATCAGAAGACAGTGTGGCCGAAACAGACTGGCTGCTGGACTGCCATGCAAGAGAATGAGCTATAGGAGGAGTAGGCCCAGCTAAGGAATTAGGCCCAGAAGAAGGTGAAATTGGACTGACCCATTGTGAAATAAGGTAGGGGGATGGGCCTGTGTCCAGAAAAGTGTAGGAAGATGGGGTTGGTTTATGCAAGTGTGAATAAGGAAATTGAGTCTCGTCAAAAATAACATGTCTATTAATTATAATTTTACGGGACAATAAATCATAGCACTTGTAACCACGGTGATTAGACGGATACCCCAAGAAGACACAAGGCATCGAACGAGCTTCGAGTTTGTTAATCCTTGTAGAGGGGAAAAACGGGTAATAGAGACAACCGAAAACACGAAGGTGATTATAAGACAGATCTCGAGTGTATAAAGTCTTAAGAGCAGTAGAATACGACAATGATTTGTTTGGGAGAATGTTTAAGAGGTACGTGGCCATTTGGACCGCATGATGCATAAAAGATGGGGGAATGGAGGCATGAACTAACAAAGTACGAACAATGTGGTTAATGGTTCTTATTTTCCGCTCAGTCGTGCCATTTTGAGAGGAAATATGAGAGCAAGAGAGACGGAAAGATTGACCATTGTTTTTACAAAAATCCCAAAAAGAAGAATTATCAAAGTCACGACCATTATCACGTTGTATGTTTTTAATCTAACGTTCAAATTGTGTGCATATAAGTGCACGAAAGGATAAAAATGTAGAGTATACATCATATTTATTAGCAATTGGAAACCTCCAAAGAAATCTAGTATAATCATCAAGAAAGAAAACATAATAATGATGGCCCGAAGAACTTAAAACAGGAGATGTCCATAAATCACTATGAATAATGTCAAACGGCATTAAAGTAGATGAACAAGAATCAATAAAAGGTAAACGAACATGTTTTCCTAAGGTACAAGCATGACAAATTTTATTAATACGAGAACGACTAAAATCTATGAAATCGTTCTTCCTAAGAGATTCCACAATACGCGTGCCTGGGTGACCTAACCTCTCGTGCCATATTTTAGGAGACAAAGTAACAAAAGAAGAAGCTGAAGCAGAAAATTTGGACGTGACCAGATAAAGTTCTACCTTACTTTCACATATCATGAGTTACTTCCTCGTCCAGAAATCCTTCACAGAAAAACCAAACGGGTCAAATTCAACCGTGGCAGAGTTATCGATGGTAAATTTGCGTACAGAAATTAAGTTCTTAACAATATTGGGAACATGAAGCATATTGTGAAGAGAAAGAGGGGGATGGGGAGGTGCAAGCATCGTGTGTCTGTAACCATATATAGGAACTTGATGACCATTACGAACAATTATACTACTAAGATGATTGCTCATATTGAAATAAGGTGTGAGTGTACCTGACGATGAGGTCATGTGAGATGTGGATCCAGTGTCCATGTCACCATCGATCGTGCCTGAGTGAAAGTAGGAAGTGGGTTACTTTGACGAAGTAAGGTCGCCACCCCATTATACGCCTCTGTAAGGCCAGCCACCATCTGTAATACAAGCCTATCATTCGAAACTGGAGCACCCACGTTTTTCAATTGATCAGTTAAGGTTTTCAGTTGTTGACAATAAGTAGATGCACTTAGAAATGATTCCATAAGAGTGCGGGAGAATTCTTGTTCGAGGGTGACTGCCCTAGAATTCTTATTGTCCTGAAATATGTTAGAAAGTCGATCCCATGCAGTCATGGCCAAACACCCAGGCTCAAGAATTGTGTTGAGGAGGTCGTTCGAGATCGTGGAATAGATCCACCCCAGAACAATAGAGTCCAAGGTCTCCCACATATCAATTTCCTCCTTCGTAGTCAGAATATTCTCCTTACCCTTGTCTGGTTTGATAATATATTGAAGGACTTTGGAAGAGCGAGCGTGGAAACGGAACACCTCGCCCCATGTCGCATACTGCCCACTTTCAATTTCCAGCGTGATTGAGATATTGTTTCTAATGTTTGAGACGGCAAGGGCTTGATGGAAAAAAGATTTGGAGGTAGACATGGTGGGTTGTACTCGGGAAGAAAAAGAGAGGAAGAAGATGACAGAAAAAGATGACAGGAGTTTTCTAGGCGCAGCGGAAGAGGATCGTAACCTAGTTTCGTGATACCATCTTGGAAAGTATTTTCCGTGCTCGATTTCGTAACAAAGAGAGTATAAATACAGTTTACAAAGAGAGCATGAGATCTAACTAAGAAATACAAATCAAACTATACTACTACTTTGATATGATCTATCTAAGGAATACAAATCAAACTATACTATTACTTTGATATACAAAATATTCACTAAAGATATGTACACGAATATATATCCTCATTAGGAGATATATATTCTAACAAATGGGACATGGGAACGTATTGTGAATTACCCAGTATAGTTATGAAAAGTTGATAACGATGTCAACCTGTGTGATCCACGTTGTCATACAAAGCACAAGAATCGATTTTACAAACACTAAAAGGTGCGAAATACAGATGAATCTAGTGTTATGATTATGTTGGATCCTGAAGAATTTCAAATGTACACTGATGTAACTTAAGTTGAGACATTAGTTATTTTTGTATTTTCGGTCCATTATAAGCTAAATGTATATATGTGATGTATCGAGACTCATTCATGGAATAAGATAGATTTTTCCACTCTCACTCTCAGTTCAACCTATGTTCCTCTTTCATTCTATCCTACTATCAAGCCTTAGTATTCATGTTGAATGTGAGACTGTAACATTCTATCGAAGCTACTCTGATCACAATACATATCTTTCATTTTTAAAGGCAACACTTTTGTAAAAATATCTGCAATTTGATAACGGGACGGGACATAAAGAACCCGAACATCTCCCTTGGCCACTTTATCACGAACAAAATGAATGTCCATCTCAATATGCTTCGTTCGTTGATATTGAACCGGGTATCCAAAGAGATAAACCGCACTAATATTATCACAATTGGACAATAAAGTTCGAGCAGTAAATTACGTACCCAACAGGACTCAGATATGACATTGGCAACACCTCTGTATTTAGACTCTGCAATAGATCGAGATAGGACTGCCTGCCGTTTGGCAGACCAAGAAATGAGGTTGTCACCAAGGTACACACAATAGCCGGAAGTCGACCGCCTCGTATCTGGACAACCATCCCAACCCGCATCAGTGTAAGAAACAAGTGACGGGGTTGAAGATGGAGAGAACACCAAGCCAAAACCAAGCGTCCCATATATGTAACGAATTATCCGTTTGAGGGCAAGCATGTGCTCATCACGTGGAGCATGCATAAATAGACAAATCTGCTAAACTGCATACTGAATATCGGGTCTAGTGAAGGTGAGGTACTGAAGTGCCCCAGCTAAGCTCTGAAATAGCGACGGGTTAGCAAATTGGGGACCAACTGTGGAGCTGAGTTTAGGTTTTGTGTCAACGGGTGTGAGGGATGGCTTACATGATGACATTCCAGCTCGCTCCACAATTTCTGTAGCGTATCACTTCTGGGAAAGGAACAAGTACCCATTATGACGAGTAACAGATATTCCCAAAAAATCACTCAATGGCCCCAAATCTTTCATAGCAAACTCGACACTCAGTTGAGAAATAAGAGACACTCGCAAGTGTTCGGACGATGTAGTCAACACAATATCATCTACATATACTAACAAATATGCCATCAAGGAGCCCTGACGATACCCAAATAGTGAGTTATCAGATTTACTCTGAATAAACCCTAATGAAGTGACAAAATCTGCAAAATGACGATACCAAGCCCGAGGTGCTTGTTTATGTCACATGATCCGGATAAGCTTTATTCCGAAAGCCTGGAGGTTGATACATGTAGACTGTCTCATTGAGATTGCCATGTAGAAATGCGTTCTTAACATCCAATTGATGAATAGACCATCCTTTAGATTGAGAGATACTAACAACAATGAGAATAGTTGCCGGTTTCACAACGGGACTAAAAGTTTCCCCACAATCAATTCCAACCCTTTGTATCATTCCATCACAAACTAACCGTGCTGTGTGCCGCTCAAAATATACATCTGACCTGTACTTATGAGTAAAAATACACATGGAAAAGATTATATTAGTAGCAGGTGGATGGGGCACTAACTCCCACGTCTTATTATTAATAAGAGGATTGTATTCATCATTCATAGCAATTTTCCAGTTATGGTCATTAAGTGCATTTATGGGATTACGGGGAATCAGAGACACTGCAACCGATACATGCAAATCAAATATACGTTTCGGATTATGAATCCCCAATTGACTCCTAGTAACTGGACCACTAGACCCAAAGGAGGAATGCTGGACTGACGAGGAAGGGAAGTCAAGCCCTAGGGAACCAATCCCAACTGAAGGGCCAGCCGGCTGCCCAAGGCTAGAAGTGGGTAGACTGTCAGAAGACAGTGTGCCCAAAACAGATGGGCTGTTGGGCTGCCATATAGGAGAATGAGCTATAGGAAGAGCAGGCCCAGCTGAGGAATCAGGTCCAGATGAAGGTGAAATTGTGCTGACCCATTGTGAAATAAGGTAGGGGGACGGGCCTGTGTCCAGAAAAGTGTAGGAAGATGGGGTTGGTTTATGCAAGTGTGAATAAGGAAATTATGTCTCGTCGAAAATAACATGTCTATTAATTACAATTTTACGGGATGATAAATCATTGCACTTTTAACCATGGTGATTACCCGGATACCCCAAGAAGTCACAAGGCGTCGAACGAGCTAGGAGTTTGTTAATCATTGTAAAGGGGAACAACGGGTAACAGAGACAACCGAAAACACGAAGGTGATTATAAGACGGATATCGAGTGTATAAATTCTTAAGAGGAGTAGAATACGACAATGATTTGTTTGGGATAATTTTTAAGAGGTAGGTGGCCATTTGGACCGCATGATGCCAAAAAGATGGGGGGATGGAGGCATGAACTAATAAAGTACGAACAATGTTGTTAATGGTTCTTATTTTCCGCTCAGCCATGCCATTTTGAGAGGAAGTATGAAGGCAAGAGAGACGGAAAGATAGACCATTGTTTTTACAAAAATCCCAAAAAGAAGCATTACCAAACTCACGACCATTATCACTTTGTATGTTTTTAATCTCACGTTCAAATTGTGTGCGTATAAGTGCACGAAAGGATAAAAACGTAGAGTATACATCAGATTTATTAGCAATTGGAAACGTCCAAAGAAATCTAGTATAATCATCAAGAAAGAAAACATAATAACGATGGCCCAAATAACATAAAACAAGAGATGTCCATAAATCACTATGAATAATGTCAAACGGCATTACAGTAGATGAACTAGAATTAGTAAAAGGTAAACGAACATGTTTTCCTAAGGTACAAGCAAGACAAATTTTATTAATACGGGCCTGTATAGGGGGACGGGCCTGTGTCCAGAAAAGTGTAGGAAGATGGGGTTGGTTTATGCAAGTGTGAATAAGGAAATTATGTCTCGTCGAAAATAACATGTCTATTAATTACAATTTTACGGGACGATAAATCATTGCACTTTTAACCATGGTGATTACCCGGATACCCCAAGAAGTCACAAGGCGTCGAACGAGCTAGGAGTTTGTTAATCATTGTAAAGGGGAACAGCGGGTAACAGAGACAACCGAAAACACGAAGGTGATTATAAGACGGATATCGAGTGTATAAATTCTTAAGAGGAGTAGAATACGACAATGATTTGTTTGGGATAATTTTTAAGAGGTAGGTGGCCATTTGGACCGCATGATGCCAAAAAGATGGGGGGATGGAGGCATGAACTAATAAAGTACGAACAATGTTGTTAATGGTTCTTATTTTCCGCTCAGCCATGCCATTTTGAGAGGAAGTATGAAGGCAAGAGAGACGGAAAGATAGACCATTGTTTTTACAAAAATCCCAAAAAGAAGCATTACCAAACTCACGACCATTATCACTTTGTATGTTTTTAATCTCACGTTCAAATTGTGTGCGTATAAGTGCACGAAAGGATAAAAACGTAGAGTATACATCAGATTTATTAGCAATTGGAAACGTCCAAAGAAATCTAGTATAATCATCAAGAAAGAAAACATAATAACGATGGCCCAAATAACATAAAACAAGAGATGTCCATAAATCACTATGAATAATGTCAAACGGCATTACAGTAGATGAACTAGAATTAGTAAAAGGTAAACGAACATGTTTTCCTAAGGGACAAGCAAGACAAATTTTATTAATACGAGAACGACTAAAATCTATGAAATTGTTCTTCCTAAGAGATTCCACAATAGGCGTGCCTGGGTGACCAAACCTCTCATGCCATACTTTAGGAGACAAAGTAACAAAAGAAGAAGTTGAAGCAGAAAATTTGGACGTGACCGGATAAAGTTCTCTCTTACTTTCACATCTCTTGAGTTGCTTACCCATCTGGAAATCCTTCACAGAAAAACCAAACGGGTCAAATTCAACTGTGACAGAGTTATCGATGGTAAATTTGCGTACATAAATTAAGTTCTTAACAATATTGGGAACATGAAGCACATTGCGAAGAGAAAGAGGGGGATGGGGAGGTGCAAGCGTCGTGTGTCTGTAACCATGTATAGGAACTTGATGACAATTACCAACAATTATACTACTAAGATGATTTCTCATATTGAAATAAGGTGTGAGTGTACCTGACGAAGAGGTCATGTGAGATGTGGCTCCGGTTTCCATGAGACAATTTGGTTGAGGCGGAGTCAACCCAAGAGTATGCATTGCAGATTCAATGTCTGTAGGAGAGGATGAATTGGCAGCAACATAAGCTTGTGCCGGCCTTGGACCGAGAACCCCTGATGGTTGCCTTGGCTGAGGAGTTGTGGCTCTAGGCCATGGACCAGGCTGCGATGGATAAGGGCATGGAGGTATGGCCCAAGGCCACCCCCATCCAACCCCCCACTGTTGCTATCCAGCAGTAGGAATGGGACTGCCCCAACTGTTCGGCCAGGCTAGAGAAGAATCTGTGCCACGACTGCCAGCGGAGGCGCTAGCGCCTTTACTGCCATTGTTTTTGTCCTTATTCTTACAATTGCCCTTTCGTTGTTGTCGCTGATTACCCAAAATAGGCGCAGGAGCTGGTGGGAAGATGGTGCTGGAGGATGTGGAGCTGCATCTCGAGCAACCATAGCCGTGGCAGTGGCCTCTTTCTTGACAATAAGCAGATGCACTTGGAAATGATTCCATAAGAGTGCGGGAGAATTCTTGTTCGAGGGTGACTGCCCTATAATTCTTATTGTTCTGAAATATGTCAGAAAGCCGATCCCATGCAGTCTTGGCCGAACACCCAGGCTCAAGAATAGAATTGAGGAGGTCGTTCGAGATTGTGGAATAGATCCCCCCCAGAACAGTAGAGTCCAAGGTCTCCCACATATCAATTTCCTCCTTCGTCGTCAGAATCTTCTCCTTACCCTTGTGATTGAGATATTATTTCTAATGTTTGAGACGGAAAGGGCTATATGGAAAGAATATTTGGAGGTAGACATGGTGGGTTGTACTCGGGAAGAAAAAGAGAGAGGAAGAAGAAGACAGAAAAAGATGACACGAGTTTTCTAGGCGCAGCGAAAGAGGATCACAACCTAGTTTCGTGATACCATCTAAGAAAGTATTTTCCGTGCTTGATTTCTTAACAAAAAGAGTATAAATACAGTTTACAAAGAGAGCAGGAGATCTAACTAAGGAATACAAATCAAACTATTCTACCACTTTGATATGATCTAACTAAGGAATAAAAATCAAACTATACTACTTCTTTGATATACAAAATATTCTCTAAAGATATGTACACGAATATATATCGTCATTAGGAGATATATATTCTAACAAATGGGACATGGGAACGTATTGTGAAGTACCCAGTATAGTTATGAACAAGTTGATAACGATATCAACCTGTGTGATCCACGTTGTCATACAAAGCACAAGGATCGCTATTACAAACACTAAAAGTTGCGAAATACAGATGAATCTAGTGTTATGATTATGTTGGATCCTGAAGAATTTCAAATGTACACTGATGTAACTTAAGTTGAGACGTTAGTTATTTTTTTATCTTCTTTTTATTTTCAGTCCATTGTAAGCTAAATTTATATATGTGATGTATCGAGACTCATTCAAGGAATAAGATAGATTTTCCATTTTCACACTCAGTTCAACCTATGTTCCTCTTTCATTCTATCCTACTATCAAGCCTTAGTATTCATGTTGAATGTGAGACTGTAACATTCTATCGAAGCTACTCTAATCACATTACATATCTTTCATTTCTTAACGTACTGTTTCCTTTCTTCCGTAAATGTTTTGCTTTATCACTTTCAAACTTTTGCTGCAAGTCAATGACAGAAAACATGGATTCTCCGAGTCTCACAATAATCGTTCTCTATTTGCCTTTAGAGGATCTGGCTTTACAGCCATTCTAGTATATGTAGATGACTCTGTTATTGCTGGAGACAGTCTGAATGTGATTTCTTTTGTTATAAAGCCTTTCTGAAAATCAAGTTCACGAGGAAATATTTGGGGTTCCTTGGTGTAAGTACCCAAATCTGGCTCATGCCTTCCGGTTAATTTTCCCGGCGATTCCCCAAACTTTCATAAAGTTCAAGGGCGATTCGGGAACTTTTCCAAGCTTTCCAAGTAAGGAAGGACCTGCTAGGAATTAAAATTCCATGCAGGACCTCGCTGGAAAGGGCATTCTAGAATCTGCCACCTTGCAAGCTTCTAGAAGGAAAATGGATAGGGCTTGTACCGTCGTGCGACACAACTTGCCTTGACAAATTCCAATGTGCCACCTTGCATGCTTCTAGAAGGAAAACGGTTATGGCTTGTCCAGTCGTGTGACATAACAAGCCACTCCCATGCAGCTATAAATAGAGGCTTGCACCTCTCATTTTGGGGACCCTTTTTCCCCTCCTTAGCATCACTCTGCCAAAATACTCCCAAAAACTAGTCTCTCTCCTCATAGACATACAAAAAACATACACTAATTCCCACAATACACTCACCATTCTATCAATCCAACACTCACTTCATATACCCACATAGAACCAATGGTTCTTATTGAATCAAGGCTTGATATCAGTTCCAGAGGCTGATGTTTGAAGGCTCCTATATCTAACTTGATATAGGAGTCATGGATTTTCAAGGGTAACTCTCTCTTTTCCTCTCTCTCTCTCCCTCTTAAACACATATGGTTTAATTAACCCAATAGTCTTAAATATGATGTAATGGCTGAGATCTAATCATTGCCTATCTATTTTAGTCTCAGATCTCATAGATCAGTTGTTGTTTTTCATATCATCAAATGTAATCGAATCATTTTGACACAGTTTTGCATAAACACTAGAGATGAGTGTGGATCCCTCATATCCACGCCCTCTTGAAGTGTTCATTATTGATATACATGTTCTCTGAGATCCATTTGTGATGCAACTTGACTATATTATTGCCTTGCTGTGTCTATAAATCTCAGTTAAAAAAGTCTCTGCAAATGGCTATGTGTGTCACGCGACACAACTTGCCATGCAAGTCCTGTGTCACGCGACAACATTGGCCAGTATGCAGAGACTTCATCTTTTCAGCTGTAATCTGATTTTAACCTTTTCCAAGTTGTAATCTCATACCAATCTGCACTTCAAATATTGTTTTCCCCCCACACAGAGGATTCACCGGGGATCCTTTCCCAAGGATGAACAAAGATCTACACGTGGCTTGTTCTAGGGAAGATCCACCGCGCGATGATGTGATGTCCCTTTACTTTGTACATAATAAATGTCATATTTACTTTAAAAATGCTTTCCCCATGTCCCTCATGGTTGGATCTCTCTCCAAGGATTGCCTGGTGACCTTCTTAAGGCAGAAAAAGGCATAGGATGAGTATAAAGATCCAATCTTTATACCCCTCCCCTTAGTCCCTTTGGTACTTTAAGCATCTCTTGGGGTGTAATGGTGTAAAGGTCCTATCTTTACATCATTTCCTCCATCTAAAGATGCCATAGTTTGAAATCCCTTTAGAAAAGGATGAACTTGACCCCCTACATCTCCGATCATCACTTGAGACGAGCACAAATGTCCCTATCATCTCAAGATGTAGGATTGATGGGCGAAGGTCCTTCCTTTCTAAAGAGTCTCATTCTTGGACTATATAAATAGGCATCCCTATTCCAATCAGATGTGACCCAAGGTCTCATAATGATGGTCGTAAATCCAAGATTAGTACGGGATCAAAGTCCCGAACATATCAAAATCTAAGGAATCCCGAACGATAACCAACTCATGGTTTATACGTCCGGAAGACCACTTGGCACATTCCCCCCCCCCCATTTTATCAAAACACATCCCACACACGAAAGCACAAAAGGGCAAGCACGAAAGTCGGATCTTGGAAGACTTGCTTCGGCAAGGCTCCTTGGGTGAACGCCAAACGTTCTTCCCAAGGGGTAACTTAACCTCCGGACCCAAATCTTTTTTTTTCAAAGTTTTGAGGAAATCAAAATGGCATGGCGACTCCGATTTTCAATTTAAACCGGATATCTTCAAACCGATGTGAGGCGGTGACCCCTTACACGAGAAAGCGGTTCAAAACACAAAAAAGACGCCGCAATCTTGGGCACCACGTATTCACAGTTTGGCGACTCCGCTGGGGAAATAACCAAAAATCTTTTATTTTAATAAAAAAATGATACTTGGTGTTTTGGTAGAAAAAACAATAGAGTTGAATCTTAACTTTGACAAGTGTGTGGATTAAACAATAAGGAGGGGACTATGGATTTCGACTATATGGAACAAAAGCATGAAAAGAAATAATGACACCACGATTTGTTAACGAGGAAAACCTTAGAGGTGATAACCTCTTTGGAAAAAACCCTGGGAGTTAGGTCTCCAACCTTAAAAGTTTCACTATGATGATCATGAATACAACTTTGGAAGAGAATGGAGAGGATTACAAGTAGCTTGTGCGTAGAGTGTGTGCGTATGAGAATGCGTGTGTGTTTTCCGTCTCCATTTCCCCTTAAATATAAGTAAGTATGAATGAGTCAAATGTTGTTCCTACAATCTCGGGATATATGCTTATCCTCTTCAACATCCGTGAGACCAAGTCATCCTTGCCGTTGAAGATGTGTTGAACGTGCTAGAAAATATCCCGCATTCTTCTCTCTTGTTCACTGGAATAATAATAAAGATATTAGGAAAAATCAAATAAGTAAATATTAAAACAATACTTACAGTGGAATGACATCATGATATGCAGGAGCAACTGAAGATGTCCCCATGCTGAAAAATACCCACAACAATTTGTCCCCAAAAACATTTGGCTAACTCGGCAACTGAGGAAGCAAATGTTTTTCTTTGCAATAAATGATCAACTGCCAGCTTTGCATGATGGGACGGTTAGGGATACGTGGCGGCTAGAAAGGAAAAGAGTCTCGATAAGAATTAATAACCGTAATTCTTGATAACCATTGTTATCATCGAATCTTCTTCAAATTCTTATCCAAATCAGACGTCTCCTACTATATTATGGTGACATTAACCTTAAAGAGTGCAGTTTTTTATCCTTCTTTCTCAAATACATAGTTACGACGTTCTCCAAGAGAGTGAGTCAGAATCAACGTGTCATTTAATTGGTGACTCTATTAAATTCGTGCTAACATATATCTTTATATGCAGTGACTCGATCCGGCTTTACGACGAATGATATTGTGGCAAAATACAAAGGCAAGATGAAAGCGGAAGAGACCATACCAGAGACGGAAAATAAACTTACCTCGAAAAGAAAAAGGGTGGACCAGATCTCCGGCGTGGAGAAACAAATTTGGAATGAAGAAGTGTTGGAGAATCAGGTAAGATTTGATTTGGGACGTTGGTACATTGATCCTCTTTTATTTTAGTAAAATGTCTCTTTTTGCTCGTTGATGACAGATTGTTTCGATGGCTATGTTAATGTCCAAAGAAATCAGGATATGGAGGAAAAAATGTGATACCTTTGATATGAGTAAGGTTGAATACGAGAAGGATTTGAAAGAAGCTGCGAGGATAATAAGGGAAAGGGGATTGGAAATCAGGGACAAAAATGAGGAGATATTAAAGTGGCGGTCCAGGCTTGCAAGTGTTGATATCAGGCATGAAAGAGAGATAGAATCACTTCGGGATAACTTGGTGCACGAGACTGCAAAAGCAGTTTTTGAAACTAGAATCCAGATGATTGAGGAATATCAGGCAGGAGAGCATGTGAATTGGGACCTGAATGATGAAAAAATGGCTTTGCAGCGGATCCATGATGAAAAAGCGAATGAGGCCTCCAAGGATCTTGAACAGATTGATGATGCTCATGACAGCGACATGGAATGACTTTTAGGATGGGAAACACAAAAAGGATGATGCTCAATAAGAAAGATCAGAGGTTTAGAGAAGTTACACCTGCGGCGGATGTCACCTGAAAAAGCAAAATAAATTTATTCTGGTTTTTTGATGGTATTACTGGGGTGGAATCCCTAAAGACAATTTTAATTTCTGTTTGGTTATGTAATGGGTCCATAAGGACCAAAGATAATTTCTTTTACGTGTTGGGTTGGTCCAACACTTTTGCACTTTAACTTTGGTAGTTTGGATGTTTTTATGGTAACTTTAGTCTAGTTAAGGTTCAGTAATTTTCAAGCATGTCAAGGCTTGTTCTCTTTTGGATGAAATTTTTCTTTGTATGGTTACTTGTTATGCTCGTAAGGTGACATGATAGTATGTCAAAGTTGTAGATACTTAAGATGACATGTATATGTCATAACCATAAGAATAATACATGAGATCAATCATTCAACTGAGTGGGAATTGGTAAGCTATATGAGTTTACCCATATAGACCCACCCCACACCTCAATTAAAGAGATAACTTGCGCTCCAGGCGAAGGTGTGGTAACCTAACATCTTAAGAAAGAGGTAATTAACTCTTTAAACCTTAGAAGGGATTGTGTACCTTTACTTGAGAAGAGATGGCCAGTCTCTAACGGAGGAGAATTCGTTGTTCCTTGCGTACTTTTGACATGTCCCCATGTATGTATGTCAACACCTCATAAGACAGAAACATGTTAATAACGGACGTCAACTAATGTTGACATCTCTCCACAAGGGCACAAAAGCTAGTACATCTTGATTTGTAGTGAAGTAAAAAAGTACATAGGAAAAAAGAAAGGTTACAAAAAATTAAAAGATGATCCATACCTGGGAAGAGATGAGTTTAGGGGGAGTTTTGTTTAAATGTAATACCTTTTAAGGTGAATGGCGTTCCAACTTCTTGGTATCATTTGGCCGTCCAAGGTTGCCAGGCGATATGCTCCTTTCCCGGCCTGCGCATCTATTAGGTAGGGTCCTTCCCATTTTGGGGAGAGCTTGCCAGCATTGAGTTCCTTTGTATTTTGGAATGCCTTTCGTAGGACTAAGTCTCCTACTTGAAATCTTCTAATCCTTACGTTTTTGTTGTAAGACCTGGCTACCCTTTATTGATATGCTGCCATCCGAACTTTAGCCATGTCTCTCAGTTCATCTACGATATCCAAGTCATGTATCAAGATGTCTTTATTATGTTCAGATGTCAACAAACTGTATCTGGCCATAGGTACAAGTACTTCTGCTGGAATAAATGATTTTGTTCCAAATACAAGTGAATAGGGGGTTTGACCAGTAGCATTCTTAGATGTCGTTCTGTCAGCCCATAGAACCATTGGTAACTTATCTGCCCATCATCCTTTCTTCTGGTTCAGTCTCTTTTTTAAGTTGCTTATGATTATTTTGTTGCTAGATTCTGCCTGTCCATTAGCTTGAGGATGAACAGGTGAAGATGTCACCATCTTGACTCCCCAAGATGTCAAGAAATCTTGGGTTTTCTTACTAATGAATTGGGAGCCGTTGTCACAAATTATCTCCGAAGGTATCCCAAATTGGCTGAATATATTTCTTTTGATAAAAGATATAACTTCTCTGTCGCGAACTTGTACGTACGCCTCAGCTTCTACCCATTTAGAAAAGTAGTCTGTCATAGCCAATAGAAATACTCTTCCACCTGGTGCCCTGGGTAATTTTCCTACTATGTCCATTCCCCAAACCATAAACGGCCATGGTGACAGGATAGGATATAGTAGTTCAGCCGGTTGGTGCAGGATGTCCCCATGTCGTTGACAGGAATCACATTTCTTTGCATAGTCAACGGCGTCTTTTCTCATTGTGGGCCAAAAATAGACCATTCTAAGAGCCTTGGTATGCAGACTTCTGCCCCCGGTATGATTTCCACATTGTCCTTCGTGCAGCTCCTTGAGAACCTGATGGGCTCTATTTGCTTCTAGACATCTTAAGTAGTGACCTCAAAGCATTTTCTAAACAAGAGGTTATCAATAAGTAAATACTTAGATACTCTTACCCTGAAGGCTCTAGCATTTTTCTCCTCGGCTGGGATCGTATCATCTAAGAGATACTTGATAATAGGAGATGTCCAAGAGGTTGCTGCTGGAGAGGAAGGTACGTCGTCATCTAGAGCGAACATCTCAAGATGATCAATTGCTGGAATGTCAATATGCACAATTGGGATACTTGTCTGTGAAATGCTTTTGAAGGCTGAACCCAAGTTTGCCAGGGCATCTGCTTGAGAATTTTCTTCTCGTGGGATTTGTTCCAAGGAAAATGATTTGAATTTGGCCGAAAGAATTTTTACGATTTCCAAATATGTCGTCATCTTAGCATTTTTCACTATGTAGGATCCGTTTTAATGGTTAACAATTAGCAAAGAATCCATAAACACCCGGATATGCTTGACATCTAGGTCCTGGGCTACTGTTAAACCTGCACTTAATGCCTCATATTCTGCTTCATTATTAGTGGCCTTGAAACTGCAACTGATGGATTGTGGTATTATGTCCCCTTGTGGCGATTTTAGTACAACTCCAAGACCTGTACCTCTCATGTTAGAAGCACCATCTGTGTAGAGAGTCCAGATCTTCAGGACGTCATCATCTTGAAGTTGCTGTACCTCCAATTCCACCTCTTGTTGCATGGTTGGACTAAAATTAGCCACAAAATCAGCTAGGGTTTGAGATTTAATTGCTGTTCTGGGCTCATATTTAATGTCGTATGTGCTTAATTGTACAGACCACTTCGCCATTCGACCTGACATCTCTGGTTTTCTCATAACATTCTTAATAGGATAGTTAGTGCATACAATTATAGTATGTGTTTCAAAATAGTGTCTTAATTTAATAGAAGCAGTTATCAAAGCTAAAATTAACTTTTGTAAATGACAATACCTGGTCTCCGCATCTAAGAGTGTCTTACTTATATAGTAGATGGGTTGCTGACTACCATCTCGTTCTGTCACCAAGACTTCACTTACAGCGCCTTCTGATACTGCTACGTAGATGTAGAGATGTTCCTCCTCTTGGGGTTTGGCCAATAACGGAGGTGTCGACAGGTAAGTTTTGAGCTCCTGAAAGGCTTCTTCATGTTGGTTCTCCCACTGGAACTTCTTGTTCTTCCTTAGGATATCATAGAAAGGTTTGCATCGATCCGAGGATTTTGAAATGAATCTGGTGAGTGCAGCAATCTTTCCCGTCAATCTTTGGACGTCCTTGACAAATTGAGGTGACGACAGATTGATAACAGCACGTATCTGTTCTGGGGCAGCTTCAATGCCTCTTTTAGTAACCATATAACCCAAAAACTTCCCTGCCTTCATTCCAAAGTTGCATTTAGCTGGATTAAGCTTCATATTGAAACAATCCAAGATGTCGAAGGCCTGGGATAGGTTGCTTATGTGATCTTCAGCTTTCTTGGATTTTACTACCATGTTGTCAATATATACTTCCATTGTGTCCCCAATCTGATCTTTGAACATTTTGTTGACGAGCCTCTGATATGTTGCACCTGCATTTTTTAGACCAAAAGGCATAGCAATATAACAATAAATACCTGTGGGCGTTATGAAGGCGGTGTCCTCTTGGTCAGATGGTTCCATCTGAATTTGTTGAAATCCTGAGGATGCGTCCATGAATGTGAGGAGCTCATGTCCGGAGGTGGCATCAACTAACAAATCTATGTGTGGCAAAGGGAAGGGATCTTTTGGACAGGCTTTATTCAAGTCGGTGAAGTCAACACAAACTCGCCATTTCCCGTTCCTCTTCTCTACCACAACCACGTTTGCTAACCATCTTGGATAATCGACCTCTCGTATCATGTTGGCTTTGAGTAAGCGCTCTACCTCTTCCTTGATGATCTGGTTTCTGGTTTCTGCAAACTTCCTGCATTTCTGGTGTACTGGTTTAAAGCTAGGATCTATGTTAAGTTTGTGAGTGATGACATCTTTGCTGATGCCTGTCATGTCATCATGTTTCCAAGCAAAACTCTTTATTCTGCTTCTTAATAGGTCCACAAGCTTCTCTTCTATATCTGATGGGATGTCAGTGCCAATAAGCACCTTGATGTCCGGGTTGGAAGGGTCTAGCAATACTTCTTTCACATCATCCTCCCTAGCTTCCAGGACTTCACGTACTTTCCTCTGTAATTGATATGCTTGTTTTGGAGATGTCGACGCCTTCATTGAAGTTTTATAACATTCCTTGGCCACCTGTTGATCACTGTAAATCTTAGCGACACCCCAAGGTGTTGGAAACTTCACATACTGATGGTAAGTGGAGGGTACAGCCTTCATTCCATGAATCCACGGTCTTCCAAGAATGACATTGTAAGATGTTGCGCAATCAATTACGCAGAACCGTTCCATGGTATTGAGGCCCTTCGAGTATATTGGAAGCTTTATCTCCCCCACCATTTCTTTGACTTCACCACTGAAGCCTACCAGCACTGAGGACTTCTTAATGATCTCCGATTCTGGGATGTTCATTTCTTTAAGGGTACCCAACATAATAAGATTGACAGAGCTACCCCCATCAACCAGGATGCGCCGGATTGTACAGTTGGCGATCTGCAAGGAAATAACTAGACCGTCGTGATGGGGTTCCAAAGAAGTTATCTCGATCACTTTCATCAAAGGTGATTGGATCTGGCAGGTGTCGACATCCCGGTCCGTCTTTCGGATTCTCCTCTTTTGACTCCTTAGCATGTCGTTTTGCGGCAGAATAGGATGTACCACATATTTCTGAACCTCCACTAATGAAATTGATCACCTTTGTTGATGCTGGGGAGAAATTGGTCTTTCGGCTTCATGAGGAGCTTCCGCACTTTCAGCCTTCTTCTTTCTGGATCCCAGCAACTCCTTAAGATGTCCCTTCGAGAGCAAGTAACTGATCTCCTTTCTTAGTGCGATGCAATCTTCGCAATATGTCCAAAGTCTTCATGGTAAGCGCACCATTTTGATTTGTCACGCCACCCCGTGGCCTTATCCGTCTTCTTTGGCCATCTCGGCTTTGTCCCCAAGGTTGTCCATTGCACGTAGTACACTGAAATGTCAACGTAAAACAATAATCGAAATGTTAGGCACATTATCGCTATCTTCATCCTCACCATCTATTGAATTAATTTTGCTAGTATCAATTCTTGGATAAGGATTGGAACGGTGGTTCCCGATGGGACGATTCGGTCTTTCGTCGGGGTTGTCATATGTCAACATCTTGGTTGAGGACTTCGATCTTCGCAGCCTCATCTTCCTCCAATCTTATGAATCTCACCGCCCGCTCCCGACTTCTTCCAACCGCTTACACGGAGTCATGACCAAATCTTGATAATATTGTGAATCTTTCTTCGAGTCCCATTTTGAATGCTTCTGGTCGTCGACATGTCAAGATTGGGAATTTCTAGCACTTCCTTATTGAACCGGTGGACATAATCCTTCAAGGTTTCATTAGGCCGCCGGGTCACATTGTAGAGATCACTTGTCAACCTCTCAAATTGTCGATCGCATGAGAATTGGTTATAGAACATGTTGATGAGCCGGGCGTATGAACCAATTGAACCTGTGGTTGCCTAATCAGCCATTTGAGAGCCGGTCCAGACAAGGTTGATCCAAACCCCGCATAAGCAAAGCCTCCCGGAATTGAAGCGGAATATGGATTATGTCCATCTTTTCTTGATAGTGGGCAACATGCTCTTCTCGGGTCCGTGGTACCGTCATACAACTTCATAGATGGTACATGAAACGCTTCGATGTCAACATTTGCAATTGCCGGGACAAACCGGGATTGATTGTAGCAAGCTGAGTCACCGGTTGGATTGGAGGAGTTACGCATGGCACGTTCATTATTAGCTCTCTGAGATCCTGCATCTGTTTGGCTAGTGGGTTTCCTGCAAAAGGGTCAGCCATAGGAATACGATTGAAATTATTATTATTGAAAAGATTATTTAGCAAACCAGAGTTGTCCATAGTAGTTGTGACAGTAGTGTTGTCAATGAATGGGATGAACTGGGTGAATTCTGAGGAAAGTGGAATCATTGGGGTGTCCCCGGGCAAAGGTGTTGACGTCATTAAGGATGTCAACTGTTGAGTTTGAGGCGGACTACCCATTGGGATAAATTCACTCTGAAGTGTAGATCCTTCGGTGTTGTCGAAGTTGAGGATCCTTGCACGCAGTGGTGATATGTTGTCAAGCCGAGATGCGATGAGCTGTTGATCTTTCTGCATCTTAATCATGGAATTGGTCAGCACCTTTGAATGGTTGTCTTGCTGGTCCAACCTTTGATTCAACCTGGTCAGGATACTCCGGATGTCAGCATCTACATTGGAAGAGGTCGCTCCCTTTTGTGGAGTCTTCGTAGGTTGAGTTTGCTGAGGTCTGGTCTGAGGAGGTGGCGGCAACAAGCTGGTTCTACCTCCTGATGTCGGAGCAACAGCGGGACTCTTGCCGACGGCGGACACATTGGGGGGTGCAGACATAATGAATTTGCTTAGGAAATGATCCAAATAACCGATAAACCACGAGGCCCCTCGGTGGGCGCCAAATTATTTTGGTAGAAAAAACAATAGAGTTGAATCTTAACTTTGACAAGTGTGTGGATTAAATAATAAGGAGGGGACTATGGATTTCGACTATATGGAACAAAAGCATGAAAAGAAATAATGACACCACGATTTGTTAACGAGGAAAACCTTAGAGGTGATAACCTCTTTGGAAAAAACCCCGGGAGTTAGGTCTCCAACCTTAAAAGTTTCACTATGATGATTATGAATACAACTTTGGAAGAGAATGGAGAGGATTACAAGTAGCTTGTGCATAGAGTGTGTGCGTATGAGAATGCGTGTGTGTTTTCCATCTCCATTTCCCCTTAAATATAAGTAAGTATGAATGAGTCAAATGCTGTTCCTACAATCTCGGGATATATGCTTATCCTCTTCAACATCCGTGAGACCAAGTCATCCTTGCCGTTGAAGATGTGTTGAACGTGCTAGAAAATATCCCGCATTCTTCTCTCTTGTTCACTAGAATAATAATAAAGATATTAGGAAAAATCAAATAAGTAAATATTAAAACAATACTTACAGTGGAATGACATCTTGATATGCTGGAGCAACTGAAGATGTCCCCATGCTGAAAAATACCCACAACACTTGGTATATAGGTGGAAACCATTAAACTTCCCGTTATTGCCTCCTAACACGAGTCTGGGATAAAATATAGTCTAACAATGCCACGTACCGGTATCCGTTCGAAAAAAAAGCTTTTTGAGTGGGTTAGCCTTCCGCCGCGGATCCGATTCTCGTGCTTGCTTTCCTTTCCTTGCATTGCATGCATTGTAGGTTTTTGGGATTGTGCACATTCTGAATACTGAACAGGAAGATTTCTGGAGCTGAAAAGGTGCCTAAGTTTTCGGGGAAACAACCTGCAAATGAAAAAAAATGGAACCTCGAAAATTGATTGATGCAGCCGTACGGCTTGATCCTCCTTGGATCCTGGCTGGGCGGCTTCATTGGCAATTCCACCAGGATAAAATCCGAGGTTAATCTGGCAGCTTAGGGCTATTCAGTTCCAAGCCTGACCGGGCTCCAGAAAATTTACGTGCTTAACTGTTGCATTTCCCCGTCCCGAAAAATCATTCCTTTTAAAATAGATTTCTGAAAATTTCTGTTTTAACTCAAAAAGGAACATTTTTAGGAGGCCGCACAGTACGAGCACCTTATATATCATGTACACTTTGCACGCACGTCCTTTTAACCGGGGATGGTTGTTCAGTTGCAGTCACGGACAGCCTTACGATGCTCCCGGGCGCGCACGGAATCATCCCAAACTCCCCATGGTAGCCAGTGTCGACCAATGCATAGTCTGTGTCACACATTTTAAAACCGTGACTTTTGGTTGGTTTTTGGACTAGACCGCGTCATATAGCCTAGTTGTATACCCCCGTAAAGGTCAAACCTTAGCCCATGTCGAGAGTCGAGTTCCTTCGCGCAAACGAAACTCTGCCGAAATTCCACCAAGGAAAATTGGCAGAATCTTGACCCTGGCATTGACTTTGACTTTGACCCACACGGGATACGTAAAGGTCAAACCTTAGCCCATGTCGAGAGTCGAGATCCTTAGTGCAAGAGAAACTCTTCCGAAATTCCGCCAAGGAAAATTGGCAGAATCTTGACTCCGGCATTGACTTTGACTTTGACCCGCACGGGATACGTAAGAGTAAAGCCCGAGTCCGTGCCAAAAAATTAAAAGATCTTTCGCGCAAGCGGAGCTCTGCCGAAATTCCGACAAGGAAAAATTGGCAAGATCTTGACCCGGCATTGACTTTGACTTTGACTCGCACAACGTATGCAACAAAGTATAATGTGACACTGCATCATTCAGCTTTTACCGCCCGACCCATGCCTATTATTTTCTCGAACAATGCCAAAAAGTCAAAACGTTAATCGCGCAAGTGAAACTATGCCTAAATTCCGTTAAGGCTGAAAGACGAGACTTTCCCGGCATTGCCTTGACTATAATCTGCATCACTCGTGCGTTAAAAGTTCCTATGACCCACTAGACCCATTAGGAACGTTCTTCCTCTCGTTCGGTGGGATCCGCGTGCCCTATAGGACCCTCGTCGGGGGCTGTCCACCCTGGGAGGTCGAAATACAAGTGGAATACGAGGGGCTTATAGACGTAGTGACGGAACCCACTGATCCAGGATCTAGAGTAGTTGCAAAAAAGAAGGGCAACCCCTTTTCCAGTCAAATAGAAATAAATAAAAGACATTGTTTTAAGTAAACTTGAACAATTAATGGAATCATAATTGCATGGTCCTGTTTCTTGAATCTCTAATCTCGACCTCCACGGTCCGATCTCCGATCTTCAATCCTGACCTTTCATGGTCAAATTTCCAATCGCGACCTCCACGGTCCGATCTCTGATTTTTGATCCTGACCTTTCACGGTCAAATTTCCAATCTTGACCTTTCACGTCAAGTTTCCAATTGCGACCTCCAAATTCCGATCTCCGCTCTTCGATTCCGACCTCTCACGATCAAATTTCTAATCGAGACCCTCCCGGTCTGATCTTCAATCTCCAACCGAGACCTTTCACGGTCCAACCTCCGATATCAATCTTTCATGGTCAAATAGGCAATCCCGACCTTACATGGTCAAGTCTCCAATCAAGACCCTCATGGTCCAATTTTCGATCTTGACCTTTCAAGGTCTCATCTTTTCCGTTCAATTAGGATTAGGAGAAAATGTGTCTTGAGCAAAATTAAAGCAATAAGTGCATGTTACTTGAGCCTTCAGCCTAAACACTTACCTCCGAGTCAAAACCTTTCCTACCCCCGAGTCTAAACCTTGTCTATCCCTTTCCCACATTGAGAAAGAAGTGGGTGAGAATACCGGGTCAGCGGCTTGTCAGTGCGGAAATTTCAGGCTCAGATAGTTCGTCAGAATCGTCCGTTTCGTCAGCCCAGAAATTCAGAATGGCAGATTTGACAGAAAACAGTGATGGTTCGGGTAAATCAATGACCAGAGAAGAAGAGTTAGTCCTAGCTTTGGAAAATGCCCATAGGGTTCATGAAGAGCAGCTGGTCATGCTCATAGGTGCTCTTTGCCGTCATGGAGTTCAGGTAACAGTTGAGGCAAATGGTTCCATGGTCATGGTCGAAGATGAAACTCCAGAAACAGTGATTTCAGTCCCTCCATCCTATAACCAATACCCTTCACCCTACAACCAGCGTAGCGCTGAATCCTCCCAAACAGATCCCAATACCCCTCAAAGTCCTCCCAGGTTCACTTCCTTCCATCAATATGCTCAGTCAACAAGTTTCACCCCCGTGACTTTTCCGACCCATTTCTTTGGACAACTTGTACTTGCTCCAGCTACCCCATGGCCTCAAGTCCCTCCACTTCCACCAATATCATGGGCACATAACTGATCACTGCCTCGGTCTGCAGTAATGGAATAGAAGTTAACAGAAAATGGAAAGCTAAAGCGTCCTGGCAGTCCAACCAGCGAATAGTAGCTAGGCTAGGGTTTACCTATCCTTAAGCAAGATTAAAAAAATAGTCTCTCAGTCAATTTTCGTAGGTTCTAGTACTTTCCTCTTTCAATCAAGTCCCCTTCGGACATTGTAATTAATCTTAAATCTTCTATAAAAGAGTCTTTTTCTTTTCTTGCTAGACTTAAGACATTATTTGCACACATACATTACATTTAATGAAATGGTTTTATTTTATATGATCACTCGCATTGCTCAAAAATAATCTCTCGAAATAATTCACGTTCTGATTAATCGGTGTGAGAAAATCAACTAATGCTCTCCCTATACACTTTCCTAACCTCACAAAAGGCCTCCATCAAGCCATACACTTTCCTTATCTCCCAAAAGCCTTCATCAATCCATACACTTCCCAAATCATGTCCTCACCATGACCTTAACCAAGTCAACGACGGCGGCAACATCAATGAACAAAAAAAGGTCACTCAGCATCGAAAGATCGACCCCATATTGAAAACAACCTAGGAGCTTACTTTTGCCCTCATGCGCGTGAAGAAAGTTCAAGCAAGGGTTTGCCTTTGTCCTCAGGTTCTAAAAAAAAATGGTGCAAAAAGAGTAATACCCAGCTAGGCTAAAAACCTTGAAAAAGACGGTCTAGGCAAAAAACAGGGTTGCACATAAAAAAAAGAAGAAAAAAAATGGTTCAGAAAGAGTAATACCCAGCTAGGCTAAAAACCTTGAAAAGGACGGTCTAGGCCAAAAACAGGGTTGCACATAAAAAAAAATGAAGCCCAGGACCCAGCACCGCCAATCAAAAACTTGACGGACAGGCAAAATCAAAGCTCAAAGAATGAAAGTTGTCGATATCAATGGAGTGGTCAAAGCAAAGGCAGAAGCATATCATAAGTCCTTAAGCTAGATCCAAATTCTTTCTCTTCCGATGAAAGATGACTATCAAGAAGCAACATAATCGTTGAAGCAGCCGTCCAAAAATGACTTGGTCAAGGAATCATCCCGAGGCCCACACCTCATCATCCAACCCTATCATCCGAGCCTTTCCACTAAAGTAACCACAAAATCCCATTTTCCAAAACCAAACACAGTCCGGTCGAAGCCGAACTACGGCGACCTGAGCTCCTCACAATGAGGGGAACGTAGGCAATCAGAAATGGTCCGGTCATAAGCATATTCAAATTCTAGAAAAATCCGGTCTTATCAAATGACATTTCCCATAAACATATCCAAATCCCAGAAAACCCGGTCTCATCAATGACCTCCCTATACACAAACTTTTCTTTCACACCCAGCCAACCTTGATCCTCGACACTGGTTGACCTTCTCCTCATGATTAATCAAAATGTTTGTTCTTATCGAGATTAGTGGTTGAATAACCCGAACATTAATAAAGGGTTTTAAGCAATTTTGTGATCATTGTAAATAAAAAAAGTTTTGAGATGTCTTGACAAGTCTTCCTTTTCTACATCTTAGGAAATATAGTGCTAAACACTGATTTTCTATCAGCAGGGGCTTCCATACACTTTCACAAACCTTTCTACGCTTATACTCTCTCAAAATAGTCAAACCCAAAGCGAGTTCTCGTGCCTACGTAGAATAAGGCCATCAAAATAACACGAAATCGGGATCTATTCCCACCTTTCGAAAAATATGCCCCTGCATGTATAAATTCTTTTCTTTTACATTTTCTTAAAATTGACTGAGTGACTAAAGAAAATAAAAGAGTAAGTACGAAAGGATAGGTCTTCCCTCTTCTACTACAATTTGCATTAGGGCTGCCTTGAAACTCTTCAAGGTTGGGGCTTTGCCAAGCCATTCCTTTAAACTGGGGTCACTTTAGTCATTATTGGGGTCCGCATCGGGTTCCTCACTATGTCACAAAATGGATTCAGTCTTGGTCAGACCAGCCTCATGATCACTTTTGCAGTACCAATCATATTGGGATTTTTGCTAGGTCATCAGTCGGAACTCTATCAAGTCACCTATTCAAGCCGGGGCTTTGCAAAGCTTTTCCTCAAATAGGGGCTTCGATAAGTTACATCCACCCTTAAAAGAGAGGTTTAGTCACTTTGACATCTGCTTTAGGGCTTCCCTCTTCTACTACAATTCGCATTAGGGCTGCCTTGAAACTCTTCAAGGTTGGGGCTTTGCCAAGCCATTCCTTTAAACAGGGGCTTCTTTAGTCATTATTGGGGTCCGCATCGGGTTCCTCACTATGTCACAAAACGGATTCAGTCTTGGTCAGACCAGCCTCAGGATCACTTTTGCAGTACCAATCATATTGGAATTTTTGCTAGGTCATCAGTCGGAACTCTACCAAGTCACCTCTTCAAGCCGGGGCTTTGCAAAGCTTTTCCTCAAACAGGGGCTTCGATAAGTTACATCCACCCTTAAAAGAGAGGTTTAGTCACTTTGACATCTGCTTTAGCCTTTGACGTCAGCTTCAGGTGCCAATCAAGACCCGAGGTTTAAACCCAATCTCAGCCCAAGAAGGAATTCTGGTCCACGTTGACAACATCTCGGCAACAACAACAGTTCAGTCCGCACCTAAGGGATACAACCCCACCTTCTCAAAGCCTGCATAAAATTCATCCTCCAAACACATTTCATATATACATCCTGGCCCAGTCTCTGCCATGTTTCCACAAAAAAAATCACCCCTAGGCTCAAGTAACGTGCCAATTACTAATGATAACATTTTCTCCCAAAAGCGCCTCCGTTACTTTCGTTATAACCGAATAACGCCAATCAACAGCCTCCTAATTTGTCAAAAAATCTAACTTTAGCTACCTCAATCTCCTCGATAGTGAAGTACGCTTAAGTTTTTTCCAACTTTAGCTACCTCTATCTCCTCGATAGTGAAGTACGCTTCAAGTTTTCCAACTTTAGCTACCTCTATCTCATAGATAGTGAAGTACACTTCAAGTTTTCCAACTTTAGCTACCTCTATCTCATAGATAGTGAAGTACGCTTCAAGTTTTCCAACTTTAGCTACCTCTATCTCATAGATAGTGAAGTACGCTTAAGTTTCTCCAAACTTTAGCTACCTCTATCCCATAGATAGTGAAGTACGCTCAAGTTTTTTCCAACTATAGCTACCTCTATCCCATAGATAGTGAAGTACGCTTAAGTTTTCCAAACTTTAGCTACCTCTATCTCATAGATAGTGAAGTACGCTTAAGTTCTCCAAACATTAGCTACCTCTATCCCATAGATAGTGAAGCACGCTCAAGTTTTCCAACTTTAGCTACTTCTATCTCATAGATAGTGAAGTACGCTTAAGTTTCTCCAAACTTTAACTACCCCTATCCCATAGATAGTGAAGTACTCTCATGTTTTTCCAACTTTAGCTACCTCTATCTCATAGATAGTGAATTACGCTTAAGTTTCTCCAAACTTTAGCTACCTCTATCTCATAGATAGTGAAGTACGCTTAAGTTTCTCCAAACTTTAGCTACCTCTATCACATAGGTAGTGAAGTACGCTCAAGTTTTCCAACTTTAGCTACCTCGATCTCATAGATAGTGAAGTACACTTAAGTTTCTCCAAACTTTAGCTACCTCTATCCCATAGATAGTGAAGTACGCTTAAGTTTCTCCAAACTTTAGCTACCTCTAGATAGTGAAGTACACTCAAGTTTTTCCAACTTTAGCTACCTCTATCTCCTCGATAGCGACGTAAGCTTTAGTTTCATCAGGTGACAACCTCCACTAATTGTCAATCAGGTGACTCCTCCACGAATCGTCAAAACCTCAAGGATCCTAGACATTGTTCCTAACTATCTAGTGAGACTTGAACTACGACCAAGGCTTGATTCCTCCGGGATACGTAGGTAGCCTTTCATAAAGGTCCAGCCATCCGACCATTTTGGTCACCCCTTTTCATTCATCACTCCTCAGTGGTAAGATAGTCTTTCATAAAAGTCTGGTTATCTAACCACATTGGTCACTCCCTTCATTTGGCATAGCCCCAGTAGGATCAGCCATTCGACCTCCTCGGTCACTCAATTCCAATCCGTGCCAGTAATTCCAATCCAATTCCAAAGGTTTTGCAAAATACAGTTCAGGCTACCTATGTCACACGACAAAACTAGCCACATGGCATACTAAGTCGTGCGACAAAACTGTCCCAACATCAGACATCAGCAACCTGCATTCAGTTCCCACGAGGGTACTCCCCGACTTGTCAGTTGCTGCAAATATCAGCCAACTACTTCGCAAACAACATGGGAGAGGATTTATTCATCCCATGTACACCCATACATTCATATACACACTCACCTGGTACATATACAAGCCAGGAATCCATTCAAGCCATTGAGCCAAGCCATCTACCATACCATAATCATTTCATAGACTCGTGCAACAAAAAGAGCTAACAATGTACATACAAAAATAAATAAATAACCAAGTCTGATCTTGTACAAAAGATGTGCATAGAAAAATAGCATGATTTAGGGTGTGTTTTTTCCCAAAAGGGTACAATAATCAAAAAGTCATAATCGGATCTACGGGGGCTACTCTGAATCATCTTCGTCATCCTCTGAACCATCTTCATCATCCTCCGAATCATCATCTTCATCTCACCATCATCCTCAGCCTCCTCAGGCTAGTCATCAGGGTCATCAGAAGGTGCCTCATAGGCTACAGTCCCCATGCTATAATAGTCATCAGGCTCAGTGATAACAGCGGAGGCAAGCTCGTAGTCCGCAGCAATCTCGGCCTCATCATCATCACCATCATCACTGTCATCATCATCATCATCGCTCTCGACGGGTCTACGAAGAGGCACATTTGCATTCTTTGTCCGAAGCCACGATCCGCTAATGCTCCCACTGGTGCCCGCATCATCATAGCGGCCCAGAGGAATAAGGCAAGGTTGTAGGGAGCCCCCCTCATAAGTGGCATCGTGTCAGCATACGAGGAAGTCACCCTACCCCTCGACCCAGAGTCTCGAGTCTGCTTTCTGGCATTTTTAGTCCAGCTTCTGAGTGCAGGATATGTATCAGCGAGAAACTCATCCCTAACACCCCAAGGTTAGCAGCCGAATACCTCATATGCCCAGGCCTGCATGAGACAAATCAGATAAAGTCAGAAATCAAAGATAATGGCTATGAATACAGATGTGTGTGCAAAGATAAGTAAGGGTAAAGAGCTACCTCAAAGGCCATCTGACAGCAATCAAAAGACTTAGTCTCTCCCCGGCTTATGTCATCTAGAGCCAAATACAGCTCAGCCAACCCAGCTTCTCCCCAAGACAAGTTACCAACAGCTCCCCAATCCCTCAAAAGCTCCAGGAGGGCAGTCAAAGTAGTGGATCCCCCATTGGGAAACAGCATATCAGAAAAGCCTGCCCAGACAAAGGCCCTAGCCAGCCTCTCAGCCCTAAGCCGACTATCCTCAGAACCATCAAAGATAGGAAGGTATGCCCGGCTCTGAGCCTCAATTGCTCCATGAATCTCTCCCAACTCATATCCATTGCCTTTCCTATCTCGGAGAGCAAACCAAACCAGCTCCATCATCTCACTATCATCCAGGGGCTCGGGCTCAACAACAGGCTCAACAGAAAAGATAGGCTGACCAGTGAATGGCAACCCTGTGATGACTGCAAAGTCATAAGGGGTGACTGTGGCCTCACCCCAAGTAAAGTGAAAGGTGTGGGTGGTCTTCCACTAGAACTCGCGGAAAGCCTTCATAAGCTCTACACTCCTCTTGGTGTCACCGATGGCCTCCGCCATCTCAAAAAACTGTCCAAACCCAGCTGCGTATACCAAGCCTTTCGGCGAATGCACCTCAGCCGCTGAGCCAGGTAAGCTCCTCCAAAGTCGCCCAATCACCTCGGATGACCCCCGCGTGCGTAGCCCCTGCAGGTAAACACAGCACAGGTATCAGAATTATCTCAGTCAATTACATATCATCATGTTTTGAATGCAATCATTGTTCTCTCTGGGTTCGTCCCAATTGTTCAAAAGTCTTTGGGTCCATCCCAATCTTTTCACAGAAATGATGGGTCCATCCCAAACTTTTCACAAAATACTTGGGTCCGTCCTAAACTTTTCACAAGAGTCGTTATCTTTGGGTCCGTCCCATGTTTTCTTTACAAAAATTAGATTCAATTCGTGCATTTTTCAGCAGTACAGGCATTGCAATTTCATTTCTTCTAAAAACAGTCATCCCAAGCATGCAATTTTTGGAAAAATTCAAAATCAAAGAAGTAACGAGTTTTGCAAGAATCTTACCTCAGCTTTTCTACCGACTGAGGTATGTTTATCCTCCTGCGGGTAGAAATGTCCTCGTGGGGCTTGAGGAACAAATGGCCTGTGATTCCTTTTGATTTTCTTTCGTCGCTTAGCCAACTCCGCTTGTTGCTCCGCCTTCTTCGTAGGGCATAAATGGGGAGGCATTGTTGTAGATAATTTCAAGTTGTTTAAAGCAAAACCCTAGCTTTTCTTCTTTCTCCGCTCTTTCTCTCGGCGTCTTTTGGGTGTTGTGTTTCAATATAGCGAACTGGCTCGCATTTATTTAAACCTACCCGCTTGGCCTGTTGAGCCGTGCGACGCAACTTTCCCATATGGCTTGTTTGTACAATTTTGCCCTTGTAGGCCCAATTTCACAACTCTTGCCCCCGTAGGCCTGTTTTACCCTTTGTGCCCCTGGCATTTCCAATTATATTTCTTAAATCAATCAAATTAATCAAATTTTTCTAGTGCCGCCGTGGCCTATCTTACAAATTTACCCCCCTGGCCCGTTTTATTATTTTTGTCCCTTACATTTTAAATCCTATCTCTCAAATAATTAAAAAAATCATTGGGTCCTTCCCGCTTCTTTACAAAAACTATTGGGTCCTTCCCGCTTCTTTGCAAAAAATTATTGGGTCCTTCCCTTTTCTTTACAAAAAATACCGGGTCCTCCCCGTTTCGTTGCAAAAATTATTGGGTCCTTCCCGCTTCTTTACAAAAAACCATTGGGTCCTTCCCGTTTCTTTACAAAACCCATTGTGTCCTTCCCATTCTCCATCCAAAAATATCCGTTATTCCCGAATGAAGGAATAACATTTCCCTATCTTTTTGATCTCCGTTATTCCCGAATGAAGGAATAACATTTCGACCCCTCTCGATCTCCGTTATTCCCAAATGAGGGAATAACATTTTGACCCAGTATAAGTTCGAACTACGATCCGGCTTGATTCCCTCCTAGGGATACGTAGGAAACCTTTTTTCAAAGGTCCAGCCATTTGACCATTTCTATCTTTCTTTGGTTTGAGGCACCGTAAAGTTCTCACTTGTTCGAACTACGATTTAGCTTGATTCCCTCCTAGGGATATGTAGGAAACCTTTTTTCAAAGGTCTAGCCATTTGACCATTTTGGTCTTTCTTCGGTTTGAGGCACCGTAAAGTTCTCACTTGTTCGAACTACGATTCGGCTTGATTCCCTCCTAGGGATACGTAGGAAACCTTTTTTCAAAGGTCCAGCCATTTGACCATTTCGATCTTTCTTCAGTTTGAGACACCGTAAAGTTCTCACTTGTTCAAACTACGATCTGGCTTGATTCCTCTGGGATACGTAGGTAGCCTACTTTAGGTTCAGCCACTCGACCTCTTTGGTCACCCAATCCGTCTCGGCAGTTCGCCAGATTGGATCCTTTTTATCGACAACCCCACTTGCCCTGCAAGTGACGTTGCCGAGGGGCTTCTGTAAGTACCCAAATCTGGCTCATGCCTTCC
Organism: Adenophora triphylla var. japonica; assembly: GCA_022495995.1. Taxonomy (NCBI): domain Eukaryota; kingdom Viridiplantae; phylum Streptophyta; class Magnoliopsida; order Asterales; family Campanulaceae; genus Adenophora; species Adenophora triphylla. The sequence continues at coordinate 125,228 of JAFEMH010001435.1, forward strand.
ATTTAATTTTCTCGGCGATTCCTCGAACATTCATAAAGTTCAAGGGCGATTCGGGAACTTTTCCAAGCTTTCCAAGTAAGGAAGGACCTGCTAGGAATTAAAATTCCATGCAGGACCTCACTGGAAAGTGCATTCTAGAATCTGCCACCTTGCAAGCTTCTAGAAGGAAAATGGATAGGGCTTGTACCATCGTGCGACACAACTTGCCTTGACAAATTCCAATGTGCCACCTTGCATGCTTCTAGAAGGAAAACGGTTATGGCTTGTCCAGTCGTGAGACATAACAAGCCACTCCCATGAAGCTATAAATAGAGGCCTGCACCTCTCATTTTGGGGACCCTTTTTCCCCTTCTTTGTGTCACTTTACCAAAATACTCCCAGGAACTAGTCTCTCTCCTCATACACATACAAAAAACAAACACTAATTCCCACAATACACTCACTATTCAATCAATCCAACACTCACTTCATATACCCACATAGAACCAACGGTTCTCATTGAATCAAGGCTTGATATCAGTTCCAGAGGCTGATGTTTGAAGGCTCCTATATCTAACTTGATATAGGAGTCGTGGATCTTCAAGGGTAACGCTCTCTTTTCCTCTCTCTCTCCCTCTTAAACACATATGGTTTAATTAACCCAATAGTCTTAAATATGATGTAATGGTTGAGATCTAATCATTGCCTATCTGTTTTAGTCTCAGATCTCATAGATCAGTTGTTGTTTTTCATATCATCAAATGTAATCGAATCATTTTGACACAGTTTTGCATAAACACTAGAGATGAGTGTGGATCCCTCATATCCACGCCCTCTCGAAGTGTTCATTATTGATATGCATGTTCTCTGACATCCATTTGTGATGCAACTTGACTATATTATAGCCTTGCTGTGTATGTAAATCTCAGTTAAAAAAGTCTCTGCAAATGGCTATGTGTGTCACGCGACACAACTTGCCATGCAAGTCCTGTGTCACGCGACAACATTGGCCAGTATACAGAGACTTCATCTTTTCAGCTGTAATCTGATTTTAACCTTTTCCAAGTTGTATTCTCATACCAATCTGCACTTTAAATATTGTTTTCCCCCCCACACAAAGGATTCATCGGGGATCCTTTCCCAAGGATGATCAAAGATCTACATGTGGCTTGTTCTAGGGAAGATCCACCGCGTGATGATGTGCTGTCCCTTTACTTTGTACATAATAAATGTCATCTTTAATTTAAAAATGCTTTCCCCATGTCCCTCATGGTTGGATATCTCTCCAAGGATTGCCTAGTGACCTTCTTAAAGCATAAAAAGGCATAGGATGAGTATAAAGATCCAATCTTTATACCCCTCCCCTTAGTCCCTTCGGTACTTAAAGCATCTCTTGGGGTGTAATGGTGTAAAGGTCCTATCTTTACATCATTTCCTCCATCTAAAGATGCCATAGTTGGAAATCCCTTTAGAAAAGGATGAACTTGACCCCCTACATCTCCGATCATCACTTGAGACGAGCACAAATGTCCCTATCAAGCTCAAATCGTCTCAAGATGTAGTATTGATGGGCGAAGGTCCTTCCTTTCTAAAGAGTCTCATTCTTGGACTATAAAAAGAGGTGTCCCTATTCCGATCACATGTGATCCAAGGTCTCATAATGATGGTCGTAAGTCCAAGATGAGTACGGGATCAAAGTCCCAAACATATCAAAATCCAAGGAATCCCGAATGATAACCAACTCATGGTTTATACGTCCGGAAGACCACTTGGCACATTCCCCCCCCTCCATTTTATCAAAACACATCCCACACACGAAAGCACAAAAGGGCAAGCACGAAATTCGGATCTTGGAAGACTTGCTTCGGTAAGGCTCCTTGGGTGAACGCGAAACGTTCTTCCCAAGGGGTAACTTAACCTCCGGACCCAAATCCTTTTTTTCAAAGTTTTGAGGAAATCAAAATGGCTTGGTGACTCCGTTTTTCAATTTAAACTGGATGTCTTCAAACCGATGTGAGACGGTGACCCCTTACATGAGAAAGCGGTTCAAAACACAAAAAAGACGCCGCAATCTTGGGCACCACGTATTCACACTTGGTCAATAAATTGCTAGATCACAGCACGAAATTACTTTCTCCAGAGGAAATATAATCTTGATACTTTGATAAATACTGGATAAATGGGTTGCAGACCTTCTAAGGTCCCTATGGAACAGTATCACAATCAGGCAGCAGACAAGAGTACCCTTCCAGGATTGTGTAGAAGGGTCATTTGTAGACTGATCAATTTTTATCGAATCCTCAGAGCCTCATCTAGATGCAGCCCTCTAATTAGTGAGGTATCCCAAAGAGTGCCCTTATGTTTGAAGCAACATCCCATCTATGTATTTAAACCTTCAATCTTATTCCACTACAAATTATTTGCTGAACAACCCACAATCTTACTGCTTTTAAGGCAAAGTCGTATAACTTATATGAAAATCTACACAGTCTGGTTTGAAAGAGAGACATAATCAAACTAATCAAAGGACAAACTTAAAAATGAATGAGGTGCTCCTAAAGACTTCTTTGAAGCTTTAAGCTTAGGGACATAACTTAAAGGGCAGGATATCTGCTTTGGAATTTAAACAAGATCTAGGGTTCGGTCGGAGAAGAAGACAAAGATGATGGCCTGGGAAGAAGGTGATGATGGCCGCCGGAGAAGATGTCATCGGCGAAGATGAATGTGACATTGAATGATTGGGCGGTGATGAGCCCAGACTTTCCGGACTCTGGTCCAAACGAAACCAACTAAGCTCGAGAGCTATAGATCGAGCTAACCTCAGACCGCTAAATACAGCGGTCTCGTCCAGACTCCCGGTTCCTACGTTGTGGATCACTATTCTGTACGAGCTCTGACACCAACCGGCAGACCTGTCCTAGTCACGTTAAATGGAGGCGCAGGCAACCATCACGTACGTTATGGCACCGAACCAACTGTCACATGCTTCCCCATCCTTTGTTCTTTCAACGACATCCGCTACAGTAGCAGTGTCCTTTATTGTATTCACCTATCAGGGCTCGCCACTTGTCCTAGGTCAAGACAAATGTGCTCATTGGTTGATATCATACACGACAGATCTCTCTCTACACTATAATACTCTCCCTTTTCCTCTATGGCAAGATAAGTCACATTATCTAAACCTAAACACACACTCAACTACTAGGGCATTCCAAGCTCTAATCTCAATATATCCATCAGAGATCTTACTCTCACAGCCGAGGGCCTGAGCCGGAATCATCTCCGGCTTGATCTCTAACGGTGTTTTTCTTTGTGTTGTGTTAATAGGTTCGGATCATACAAAGTCAGTTATCCTTAAGTGAGACCTCAAATTCTGTGGCATCATCAGTGGTTCCATTGCCGAGAAACGCTTCTATTTTCTCATGTAATTTTGTGTCGGTATCAAAACACCTTCTAAAAACATTCATACAGTCTTGATCAAACTCCAAAACAAAAATTGTTGTCTTCAAAGGTAGGGATATCCTTACATCTTTACAAACTGCAAAACAAGTTTCCTTTCCCTCTCACTTTTTCAAAAATGCCTAGATTTTCATTGCAAAACGTTGGGTTTCTCACCCCACATGATGGATTTACCAATCAGACCACTCCTTCTAATGTCAACCAAGTTAGACCTAGTACCTCAGCCTTCAATAGGTTAGGGGACCGAACCACTAGCCAAGGTTCTCTCACTCCCACTTAAAGAGATCTTAGGGAAAAGTTAGAGGGCAGCCCCCCCCTCAAACAAATCTCACTTTCTCCTCTGACCCCAGAGCTGATACAAAAGAGAAACCAAGCTCTGGCTGATAGGGCTAGGCTCGTGGCTGAGGTCATGGACATAAATGATGCCCATCTACAGTTAGTGGAGTTAGAGTCTAATGGTGGTCTACCCATTTAGGAGGGCTCCCTTCATTTGGATAAGGGAGTCCGGACTAGATCCATAGCTAGTCAGGCTATAGGGACCAAGAGGCCAGAAATACCCGATCAGGATGAGGAGAATGAAGAAGAAGAGGGTAAGGAGGCAGAATCAACTCCTCTCCCTGAGAAATCCAAAGCAAAAGCCAAGGCAAGTGCCAAGGGATAAGACCGTGATTTCTTCTTATAAAAGAACAAAAATGAGTCTGCAGTTCTTGAAATTTATACACCAGATGTGGGAGATCCAGTAAAAAGGTAGTGCGAAATGCACACGTACTATGGATGCCTACACAAACCAGATTGTGAACTCCCACATATAGAGAGGAAAACCCCAATGCTAGAATCCTAATATGGGGATATTTGAGGGCACCTTATTTTCTGAGGATGAGGCAATAATGTGCAAAGCTCTAGCTTACACTTTCATGGGCAAGGCACTATCCTAGATGATGGCCCATAAAAAAAATCCATTAACAATTTTGAACAAATGCAGAATGCTTTCCTTAACTCTTTTGTTGGGGCTAAGGACCCCGCGAGACCGAGAACTGATCAACTGAGGATCAAGGAGGAGTTGGAGAAACCACCAAATCATATATCACCCGTTTTCGGAAAATGTTTGAACACATCATGGACTTGTCCAAGAGTGACATTCAATTATGCTTTGAAGGAGGGTTGACTTCAAGCTTATTGAAAATGAATTTTGCCTCGAACATGCCTAAGGATGTGAAGGAAATGTTTGAAAGGGCCACTATTGTTGCCTTAGCAGAAGAGCCTGAGAAAATCCAAGATGCTCGCAGACCTGGAAAAGAAAGGATCGAGCATGTAAAAGAGACCGACCAAGGATCTAACCAGGGCCGCGGTCAGGGGAGAAACAGGAGTCGCAACACTGAAAAATTCAAAAGAATAGCCGAAGACACTGTTTATACTCCTTTAACCGCACCCCGGTCTGCCATCCTTAAAGTTGTAGAGACTCCTCCTCCTTTTCCAATGTTGAGAAGGCCAAACAAAAGATATAGAAACAAATTATGTGATTAACACACGATCATGGCCACAACACCGAGGACTGCTACCAGCTAAAGAGAATCATCCAAAAAAAGGTGGATGATGTGGAATTGGTCAACTAGGTAAAAGGAAATAGCAGCAGGGGTCGGACTCAAAGGGGCACCGAAAGAAAGGAAAGAAACACCAGGGATAATGATGAGGATGAGCAAGGAACATATGACATAAATTACATCGGAGTAGTGGCTCTAAGTAGCACCCAACTATCCTATCAAACCAAAACTTTGGAAAAGGTTTTCCTAATCCCAGCCTTCACCCTATAAGAAGAACATGAGATTGGTTTCACTCGAAGCGAGCTCGCTTCCACCAGCTGTTAATCCACTTAGCCCTTGACAATCAAAATGAGAATCAACAGGGCCAACATAAGCATGGTAATGATTGACATGGGCGTGGCCAAGGAATCACACACTAGTAGGAATGAAGATGTCGGATGTGCGTTTTACCCCTTACGTCGAACTGCTAAATGAGGTGACAATTAGGGAAAATCCCCAACAAAAAACAGCAAATATCACCTTCATGGTCATACATTTGCAATCCCAGTACAATGAAATCCTTGGGATTACAACACAAGCCGCATTAGGAATTGTTCCTTCAGTCCCCCAACAAAGAATCAAGTTCAATTTGCAAAATGAAGAGTCAAAGTGGAGCAATAACAAGGAAAAAAACACGCAGAGTGAGTTCGTAGGATGCTATTTTTTCACTACACTAAATTGGAACTCGGGTATAGTAGGAAGGCAAAGAGGTTGGCTCCTGTGGTTAGAGGGTATGTGGACAGAGGAGCCTTGGGAGACATAGATCGAGAAATCATTTACTCCATGTTCTCCCTTCCAGAATTAAGCTCCTTCCCCCCAACTATTGTGATTAATTCCCTCCACAACAGGTAATCAGTGATCTCCAACCCAACGACGAACTGGAAGAGGTGATAATTAATATTGAATACCCCGAGCAAAATTTTAAGGTTGGCTTGGAGATCCATCCAGAAGAGAGAAAGATCTTGATAAAATTCCTTAAAAATAATTGCGATGTGTTTGCCTGGAAAGTGGATGACATGCAAGGAATTAGCGAGGATGCCATAGTCCATAAACATAAACTAAATGACAGCTCCGCTTTCAAATGTATCCATAAAAAATCAAGATAATTTTCTCTTGAGAAGGAGATGGCAATCAAAGAGGAAGTAGATAAGCTACTTATTGTGGGGATAATTAAAGAAATATCATATCCCATGTGGTTGGCCAATGTGGTGATGGTAGAAAAGCCAAACGGGAAGTGGAGAATGTGTGTGGACTTCACGGACTTAAACAAGGCTTGCCCCAAGGACTGTTTCCCTTTACCGCAGATTGACAGGCTGGTAGGCTCTATAGCCGGACATAGAGTCCTAAGTTTCATTGATGCCTACTTCGGATACCACCAGATCAAGATGGCACCAAAAGATTTTGCCTACGTAGCTTTCATAGCCGCGAGTATAACTTATTATTACACAATGATGCCATTAAGGCTTATAAATGCTGGTGCCAATTATCAGAAAATTGTCAATCTCGTCTTCAAAGACCAGTTGGGCAAGAATTTGGAGGCCTATATTGATGACATGGTCATCAAGACCAAAGAAAACTCTCACGAGCTAGATGTGGCGGAAACCTTCACCAACCTGGGTCGGAACAACATGTAACTCAATCCCCTGGAATGTGCATTTGGGGTTAAAGCAGGCAAGTTATTAGGTTTCATGGTCAATCAGCGAGGAATCGAGCAAAACCCTGAGAAAATCCAAGTGCTCATTGACATGAAACCTCCTGCATGTGTGAAGGATGTACAAAAATTGAATGGCTGCATCACTGCACTGGGCCGCTTAATTTATCGGTCCGAAGAAAAATGTCTCCCCTTCTTCAAAACACTAAAATGGGGGAAGAAATCTAATGAGTTCACATGGAACACAGAATGCGACCTACACTACAAGAAAAATGGCTTTTCCCGGCACTTTTAATCCGGCACTTAATTTTATGCCACTAATTTCCGGCACTTTTTTAATAAGTGCCACAAATTTCCGGCACTTTTCAGAAACTGCCACAAATATCCGGCACTTTTTTAGAAGTGCCGCTAATTTCCGGCACTTTTACAAAAGTGCCGCTAATTTTTCGGCACTTCTTTAAAAGTGCCGCTAATTTTTCGGCACTTTCTTAAAAGTGCCGCTAAATTCCCGGCACTTTTGAAAAAGTGCCACAAATTTTCCGGCACTTTTGAAAAATTGCCGCAAGTTTTTTGGCACTTTCTTAAAAGTGCCGCTAATTTTTCGGCACTTTTTTAAAAGTACCACGAACTTTCGAAACTTTGTCGAAAGTGACGCTAGTTTCTTACACTTTTAGTAATTTGCGCAGTTGTTTTCGATCGACTTATGTAAATGCATGTCTGTTTTGGCGTTTTGACACATTGCAAATTAATGTGGTTAAACAGTGGTTAAACAAAATACTCCCGACCCCGTGAGAGCTAATTTGCCCGGGTGAATAAGAATGCAGTTTTTTGCGAACAAAATTCTTTCACTTATCATTAATTCCTATGTTTTTAATTCTTACTATAAGAAAAAGGTGTTTTTGTCACGGTCCGTTAACCGCGACAAATAATTTACTATAAACCACGCTTTCTTTAACCGGAGCAAATAATTTTTTTTGCACCAATTTAATAGTTAACCGTGGTGTGGTTTAAGCGTTAACTATTCTTTTAATTTTTATTTTTACATTCAAAATTTCAATACTCCAGCGCCTTCCCCAAATTCCCATCCCAAAATTCCCCTCCCAAATTTCCGAATTCCCACCAAAAATTCCCTCTCAATCCAGAACCAAATCCAAATCCAAATCGTTTCTCTACCGAAGGGTGCGCTCCCGAGTTCATAAAAGGAAAGAAAGGAAAAGAAGTGGAAGGAAAACAAATAAATTTTCCTTCCAAACCATGCTCCTGAGTTTTTGAAAGGGAAGAAGTGGAAGGAAAGGGATGGAAAATTTAATGGATTTTCCTTCCTAAGCTTTCCTTCCAAAAGTGGGAGGAATTGGGAGGAAGTAAAATTTCATTAAGAAATCTTTTGATACACCTAATTTACCACTGAAATATAACCTTCTTTTCTATTTCATTAAGGGTAGAAATGTAATTTCATTTTATTTCCTTCCTCTTCCTTCCTAACTCGGGAGCATATCTTGAAAATGTTAAATTCCTTCCCCTTCCTTTCTCTCCCCTTCTCTTCCCTCCTCTTCCTTTCTTTTCTCTCCATCAAAATCTCAGGAGCGGACCCGAAGTGTTTATCATTTCTTGAAGCGAACGACGACGTCATCATCTTCTTTCTTCAGATCTCTCCTTCCTTCATCAACACTCTCTCTCTCTCTCTCTCTCTCTCTCTCTCTCTCTCTCTCTCGGTTGTTAGTTAGGGTTTCAATCTCTCACATTTTCGTATATATGATAATCAATTTTCACATACTTCACTGCACACACACAAACGCATTTATGCAATTGTGTGTTTTTCTCACCAATAATCGAATCCTCGATCTGTAATTCTCTGATTTGATTGATTCTGAATCGACTTCTGCATCAAAAATGGTGGTTTCTGGACCCCTAACACCTGGCCAGGTACATTGTTCTATTGATTTATTTATGGCTATTCTGATTCAATTACTTTTTTTTTAAGTAGTTGTTCCTTTGTTGATTACTATGTACTGGTTCGGTTTGCAATAATTGCAATTTCATTCGGTGTTAATTTAAGTATTATGCCGTGTTAGATTGGCATGGTGTGTAATGGAGTGACCATTTTTATGTACCAAATGAGCATTATTTTGGATTCCGTTTGGTTTAGTTATGTTGAAATTCCACATCTAATGATTCTTGGGGAGAATTAGTTATATGGAAGTTAATTTGTGTGCATTTAAAGTTGTGAGGATATATTTTGGTTCGATCAGTCGTTGAAAGGGGATAGTATTTGTACTTTTATGTGCATTCTGCAGAACCTTATATGAAGTTTAATTTTGTTCTGACCTGATGAGCGAGTGAAGTGACTTGGTAATGAAGCATTTGAATAATGAAGTATGATTGAATCCTAGTCACATTAGATTACTGCACTTCTTTTTTACTAAATGAGAAAAGACTTTACCAATTAACATATATGCATATATATGTGTGTATATATTTGTATGAATGTACATAGATACATGTATGAATTTGCGTATTGACTTCCATGTTTCGATTGAAACACGAAACCCAAACATCATCCCAACCCAGTAAACGCTTCTAGCTTCAACCTATTGACCCGATTCTAGTGACATCATCTCTTGATGTTTGATTTCATATCTTGAGAAAAGGGTCAAAGTGGCGGTTCGAGCGTATGGTAATAAGCTAACAATGCAGATGGCATGCAAGTAGATTAGGTGGATAGGCTTCTTGGTCAAAATTAGGTTTCATTATGAGGAACTTAAGAAAAAGTATCTCAGAAGTTTAATACAATCCAGGGAAAAGCTCGTGTTATTTTGAGCTATTGCATGAGGCTATTGAATATTTTTGCACAAAATTGTAAAGATCAAGAGAGGAATTTGCTTAGGGAAATATGGGCACAATTTTATTAGCCTTTAGCCTTACGGTGGTTGTTACTTTGTTAAACAGGATATTATGCTCAACCGAAGTATCAGAGATGCACTTATAGCTGAGGAAAAGTTCTTTCGAAGTCGTCCAAGATGATCACTTCTTGAGGCTGCAATGTGAACTTTCAACAAAACAGGTCGCATAAATGGTTTATGTTGAATAAAAGATCACTTTTGCACTGATGAATATATGAAATTCCGAGTTTCCCCTTGTCCTATAGACTAGAGAATTTCCATATCAAATAAGGTCCAAGAAGACTGTAAATTGTCGAATAGTAAAAATGACTATTCTTACTGTGGCTCACTTCTTGTGTATTATCTGATTTACACTCAGGTTTGACATCTCTGGGAAGGGCAATAGTGCAACAATGAAAGAGGAAACAGAAGAGAAGAGAAGAGCGTAGGTATGCATGAATTATGTTACTCCACCCGTTGGCCAACATTTTCTTGCTTCTTTTTTTTTTAAACCAAAAGTTGGCCATTGCAGGTGGTGGCAAAGCTCCATGCTATATTGCGACCTTTCCTCCTTCGAAGAATGAAAGAAGATGTGGAGCACATGCTACCTCGAAAAAAAGAAATTCTTCTATATGCTACCTTGATAGAGCATCAAAAGAACTTTCAAAAACCTAATCAACAGAACACTGGAGAGCCATTTAAATTAAAAAATTGAATATGGTAATAAGCATGCTATTTCGAAATATAACAAATGTTTTAATCTAGATGCTGAACATTTGAAACATTAGACTAAATATGATATAGAGGGGACACTCCCTGGCTTATCATCATCACTTCCCTCTTTTATCGTGTCATCTGTGAACTTTTGATGTACTATGATTTTATAGTACATATACCAAGAATATTTAGTATCAAATAGGGAGGATTATTAGCTTTTGCATGTATTTTTACTCTTAATTTTCACTTAGCATTAGGTGGTACTTGCATTGTCCTACGTGCTTAATAGATTCTTACCTAAGTTGTCTGCCTATTTGCTTAAACTAGGTAGGGTACTTCATCTTTATGACAGTGCGCCAGAGCTAAATTTAATTATGGTACTATTCAATATGTAAAGCTTATTGTGAAATTATGCAGGCCACAGCATGAAAGGAAAGCTTAATAATTTGATGGTGCAGCTCCGGAAGAACTGCAATTATCCTGATCTCTTGGAGTCAGCCTTCGATGGCTCTTGTATGTCGCACTTTCTTGTTTAAGTTGATTTGATGTGATTGTCTGCTTGCAAATTAACCCCATTTGTGTTTGGCAATCTCTTGACAGATTTCTTACCCACCTGTAGAACAGATTGTTTCATAGTGTGGAAAATTTCAAAGTAAGATCAGTCGTGGGCAGTTGCTCTCTCCGAAGTGAATTCTTCTGTTAACACTCAGGTACACAATGCATCTCCTTTTCAGCATTATCAAGTTGTTCTTTCAGCTTTAATACATGTACATTGTACATGATACATAAAAATCTCATTAAGACAATGAAGAAGGGAGTGTTTTTTAAACTAAAACTTGGGCACAAATTAAGGGATTGATTATTTAATCTCAAATTAATTAAAGCACATCATAAGCACCCAAAAGCTTTAAACATTGGTAATGGTAACTCCTTCAACAACGGTCTCAAGCCAATGACATCGATAATTCAGATTTGCTAACCTGATGAGAAATGTCAGGCCTGTAATCAGCAGGATTCCTGTTATTCCTTTTCAGGAAATTAGCACGAGGTTGTATGGAGAAATATAGATGTAACACGAGGTTGTATTGTATTCTTTATAATTTTTTCAAAGTCTCTTTAAAAACTAAAGTAATTAACGCTATAATTGTTTGTTTGCAGGTGAAGGATCACGTCTCTTGTATACATTCGCTATGGAAGAAGACCATTATTTCATCACGCTTTTGTTTGAACAATTGAATATTTAGCTTTTGGTGTTATGATGTCAAGGCTTGATGTATACCTTGCTTAAATTTTTGAATTATTACTTTCTGAATGATATAATTTATACTTATTTTCTTTGATGACAATGAGAAAAAGTTATCTTTTATATACTTTGTTGCAGTTAGTCAAAATTATGTAGGAACGTGGCATTAAATATGCTTGAGATTTGTATTTATTTGTAGTGAATTTCAAGCAGCAATCATATCCGTCAGTTCATTAATATTGTGCAAAAGTGTCGGAAATGTGTGGCACTTTTCAAAGTGCTGAAAAATTAAGGCACCTTTTTAAATGCCAAAAATTCGAGGCACTTATAAAACTGCCGGAAATTTGTGGCACTTTCATAAGTGCCGGATAATCGTGGCATTTAATGAAGTGACGAAAAATTGTGGCATTTAAAAAAGTGCCGGAAATTGTGGCACTTTTCAAAGTGCCGTAAAATTGTGGCACTTTTCAAAGTGCCGGAAAATTGTGGCACTTTTAAGTGCCGGGAAGTATTGCTGACACGACTTATTACGGCATTTATATAAGTGCCGGAAAATGTGCCGAAAATAGCTTTTATGGCACTTTTTTCTCATTTGTGGCACTTAAAAAAGTGCCACAAAAGCCTGTTTTTGTTGTAGTGCTAGCTTTTGAAGAATTCAAAAATACCTCAGACAGCCCCATCTACTCAGCAGCCCGGTGCCCGGGGAAGAATTGTTTTTTTTAGCAGCTACTGACTTGGCAGTATCCGTTGTTCTTGTAAGGGAGGAGTGTAACTCCCAAAACCCAAACGATTATGTATTTAAGGTGTTGTCCGCCGTTCAAAGTCGTTATCTCAATATAGAGAAATTATCTTATATCTTGCTTGTTACTCCTCGAAGATTACGAGCTTACTTTTCTGCACATCCAATCACTGTATTCATAGATGCACCACTTAAAAAAGTTCTGCATAAACTAGAGTCCTCGTGCAGAATGCTAGCTTGGTCCATCGAGCTCACAGAATTCCAAATTACCTACCCACCAAGAAGAACCATAAAAGATTAGGCCTTAGTAGACTTTGTAGCAGAAACTTTATTCAAACTTGCGGACAGTGAGCTGGGAAAGAGAAAAAGAGCATAAACTCAAGAAAGTCAGGAAATAGAGGTAACCTTGTCCAAAGAGCGGCCAGAAGGGATATGGACCTTGTTCTTACGTTTATGGATACGCGAGCAAGTTAGTCAGTGGCGCTGGTATACATTTGATACAACTATGCGAATATAGGTTTCAAATGGCCCTTTAAATTCAAGTTTCAAGCTTCAAATAACTAAGCTGAATACGAAGCAATCATTGCGCATTTGGAGTTAGCTAAAGACATGGGCATACTGAATTTAGAAATAAATAGTGACTACCAGCTCATAGTAAATCATATCAAAGGAGACTATGACACCATAAATTCGGTTCTGTCAATGAACTGCGATCTGGCCAAAACCCTCCTCAAAAGCTTTGGTTACTATGAGTTGAATCAAATAATGAGAGCTGATAATGCAGAAGCAGACCTCCTGTCAAGAATCACTGAGCACGAAATTAAAGATATAAAGGTGTACTGCCAGATCGAGTTTGTAGAAGCACCTGCCATAGACAGAGTCCAGATCAACAACATTGAGGACCAAGAAAGGGATTGGGTAGATGAAATCAAGGACTACATAGAAAAATAGACCCTCCTAGAAGATCAAAGAAAAGCAAGAATCATCGAGAAGGTGTCGGAAAAATACACGGTCATAGATGGAATATTGTACAAAAGGTCTGTTAGTGTTATGCCCTAGACCTATGATTGATAGACTTATGTGTTGACATTATTTATTATTATATGAGATATTTATCATTTGATTATTATATGTTTTGTATATTTGTTTATAATAATCTCCGTCCCTAATTATTAAGAAAATAATTAGTATAATTGTCAATGAATAATCATGTGATGATTATATGCATAGAAATGCACATTGAAATTATGGGTACTTGTTAGAGAACAAGTGACTGGACATGACCCGCATGAGATTTATGTCATGGTCAAAAGTCATAAGTAAATCTCATAAGGTTACTTCATTTAGTCCCTAGACCTGAGATTATCATGACCTTACATATGATGAAAGTCATGTTTGATTTTAGTCAAACGGTATCTTAACACGATATCTATAAAGGCTATCTTTGGCATGATCGGATTCATGATGGGAAGGATGATAAGTCAAGATGGAATTTGTCCCTCGGAAGAGAGATGTTTTGCTTGGGCCCCTCGATGAGTGATAATGCTGAAAGTGTATGGCCGTACCCCAATATGATTGGAATTATCATTATACTCAAGAATCGAGAAAGCATTGAACAAAGACAAGTTGACAAGGACCATGACTTGTGTTCAATATAACATCGTGAGACAAAGGGAGAAATGGAAGTACACTATTGGAAACGTGAACTCTTACGTTATATTATTTGGGTAGACATAATGGCTTGCTAGAGTCCGCTTACGTCTTATGAGGTTCGATATGATCGAACTCATTGCCAACATAATATAATTCTATTGGGTCACACACAACTAGAATGAATTGGTTAAACCATTGGAAGAATGATTGAGAGTTTCTGTACCTGGCTACCTTTGTCACGCGACATACTTAGCCATGTGGCTGAGTATACCGCGCGACATAATAAGCCACCAGACGCGGATTGATAGCCTGGTCTCCTAATTCGATTTGGAAACATATTCATGCCAATGTAGTATAAATATGAGAGGTCTGTCAACCCTAATAGTCTAGCCAAAATTTTCAAGCAAAATTCACAACAAAATACTCTCAATATTCTTCAAGGTTTAGATCTAGCAATCATCAAGAAATCGTTCTTGAATTCATTCAAAGGTGTGGATACCGAAAGAGGGTCTTCGCTCGTTCATCGATCAAGGCCTAGAATTCAAGGAAGTTGAAGAATGAAGTTTGTGATTCGATATCACATAATCAAATCGTTCGATAGCTCAAGAACGGAAAGCGTTCAAGGTTGGTAATATTCTATCTCATAGTTTTTCAAGTTAATTGTATAGAACGGATCCTAGGGCTTCTTAGGTTTTATGTTTTTAATGCTTAATTCCGCTGCGCATGGACCCGTAAAACCCAACAGTGGTATCAGAGCCCCGTTCGTATGATTAAGTTTGAATTAACATGCTAGATTTAAGATATAAATTGTTTATATGCTTATTGCATGTTTCTATATGCGATAGAATTTTTGATTGTTTATGTGAAACAATATGAAAATCGTTTTCGAATTATGATAAATTAAATCTGTAAAAGGGTTATTTTATATGATTTAATTGCCATGTGATCTGAATTACATGAATCTAGAAATCTTGCGAACTGGCTACCTATGTCGTGCGACATAGTAAGCCGTATGTGGAAATCTGGTAATCTGGCTAGTTATGTCACGCGACAAATCTAGCCCTCTGGCTGATGTTGTCACGCGACATAATAAGTCAAATCTGGGTAGAATCAGCTTGTTTAATTTTTCTGCTATTCTGTGATTGTGTTTACAATCTGATATGTTCATATGATAATCTGGATGCTATAAAGTTAAGTTTATAAGGCTATGCTAGATTGATTGATTGTTTATGCATGCTTAGTTGATTAAAATATGATTTTAATAATTATTGCGATGCATGATTTATTTGTTCTTACATGCTAAGAATTTTAATTAGATGTTTAGTTGAAACATGATATTATAGTTTCCTAATATGTTTAGATTTAGACATTGTAAATTTTGGATTTTATGATTGTTTATGGAAACAAGTCATAATTACGCAAAATTTAAAAGGAAACTGATTGTTTATAAAAGGTAGTGATTATGTTGCCAAATCAGAGCTGATTTCTAATTGTGCATGTCTAGGAGAGTTCTGTCTACGGAAGAGTTGGTACTTAAGTAGTCCTTGTGGCTCACCTATCTTTCTGGGAACTTACCTGGTGCATGATTATGACTATCTTTGTTGATATGCTTATAATCTACCTTAAAGAACCTTCATTTAACTTTTGAGTTCTTTATGCCAATTCATGATTAAAACACTTGAGACCATTTGGATAGTTTTGGGTGGGCTTGCCATAGCAAGGTTCTTTGATTATATTCGAATGCGAGCAAGATGAGGAAATGGTGGTTCCTATACGTTTAAAGTGAATGAACTTAATTGGGTTATCAAAATGGTTTTGGACCTAAGGCATAAGATGAGATTAAAATATGCCTAGACATATGATGTCTTGAATGAATCTCATAAAAGATCTAAGAGTCATATATGTGATATGATTGATGTTTTCTACCTAATTAATTTAATTTTGAGCGGTTTGTCATAGCAAACTTGAAATTGAATTAAAGTTGGATCTTAGCCCATTAAATGTATATTATGCTTATTTGCATTTGAATGTGTATAATTTAGTGGGAGCATTTATATAAATGCATTATACTTTTCATATAATATGTTTACTTATATGTGTTCATATTTTATGTATATCTTTTTGTAGAATAAATGGAATCAAACAATAATCACCTGTCACTGCGATCTCTCCTTGAGAAGGAGAAATTGGAAGAGAATGGTACAAACTATATGGATTGGATCCGTAGCCTGAGAATTGTTCTAAGGCAAGAGGAAAAATTGTACGTTCTCGAGGAACCTATTCCACCTAAACCTGCTGCCAATGCTGCTAGGGCAGTAAGGGAACAATATCTGAAGCACAAGCGTGACTCTACAGATGTTGGTTGCCTTATGCTCTCCGCCATGTGCAAGAACCTTCAGAAGGATCTTGAGCACTTGGGGACAGTCGACTTAAACAATCGACTGATGGAAATGTTCCAAGTACAGGCTAGGCAAGAAAGGTACAACACAGTTGCAGTCTTAACCTCATGCAAGATGAGTGAAGGACAAGCTGTTGGTCCCCATGCTCTCAAGTTGAAGGGCCACATTGAGCATCTTGAAAGGCTCGGTTTTCCAATTAGCCATGAGTTGGCTACCGACATAATATTGAATTCATTACCCAAAAGTTTTAGTCATTTCATAATGCACTATAACATGGTTGGAATGAATAAAAACCTTTCCGAGTTAGTTCAAATGTTGAACACTGCGGAAACCAATATTGTCGAGAAGAAAACCGACCAAGTTCTAATGGTTAACAAGGGGAAGGGTTTCAAGGGTAAAGGAAAAGCAAAGGTTGCTAATCCTAAGGTAAAAGTTGCCAAACCCAAAGAGGCTTCCAAGCCTAAAGAGGCTAAGCCCAAGTCCCAAGAGGACGCAGTCTGCTTCCATTGCAATGAGATTGGACATTGGAGGAGAAACTGCGCAAAATACAAGGAAGCACTGAAGAAGGGCAAAGGAGTTGCTTCGACTTCAGGTATCTTTGTTATAGATATATTCCTATCTACTTCTAGTTCTTGGGTATTGGATACCGGATGTGGAACTCACATTTGTTTAAATGTGCAGGGTCTAAAGAACAGAAGGATGCTTAAGGAAGGTGAAGTGGACCTACGTGTGGGGAATGGAGCAAGAGTTGCTGCATTAGCCGTAGGAACTTATGAAGTTACTTTACCTAGTGGACTAACACTTGTTTTGAACAATTGTTATTACGTTCCAGCTTTAAGTAGGAATATTATTTCGATTTCATGTTTGGATAATGAAGGTTTTAATTTTCTTATATGTGATAAGAAATTTTCTATTTACAAGAGTGAGATGCATTATTGTACTGCTATTTCATTCAATGGCCTTTATATTCTTGATGTTGAAAATCGTGATAATGATGTCTATAACATTAACAAGAAATCTAAACCCAATGATGTAAACCATACTTACTTATGGCATTGTCGTCTTGACCATATAAACGAGAAACGCATTTCTAAACTCCACAAAGATGGATTTTTGGACTCACATGATTATGAATCTTATGAGACATGCGAATCTTGTCTACTTGGCAAGATGACCAAGGACCCATTTACCAAAACCGGTGAAAAGGCGGGCGACTTATTAGGACTCATACATACCGATGTATGTGGGCCTATGAGTAGCGATGCTAGGGGAGGATTTCGGTACTTCATAACATTCACTGATGATTATAGTAGATTTGGATATGTTTATCTAATGAAACATAAAAGTGAATCGTTTGAGATATTTCGAATATTTCAAAATGAGGTACAAAATCAACTTAGCAAAACTATTAAGGTACTTCGATCCGATCGAGGTGGTGAATATTTGAGCCAAGAATTTAACAGTCATCTTAAGAGTTGTGGAATCGTTTCAGAACTCTCTCCACCCGGAACACCACAATGGAATGGTGTGTCTGAAAGGAGGAATAGAACTTTGTTGGACATGGTTCGTTCTATGATGAGTCAAGTTGAGCTTCCTTTATCCTTTTGGGGACATGCACTAGAAACTGCTGCTTTCACTATAAACAGAGTTCCTACCAAATCAGTTCAAAAGACCCCATATGAGATGTGGCATGGAAGAAAACCTAGTTTGTCTTTCATGAAGATTTGGGGTTGCGATGCATATGTCAAGAAGTTAACTTCCGACAAGCTAGCACCTAAATCTGATAAATGTGTTTTCGTGGGTTATCCTAAGGAAACCAAAGGATACTATTTCTACAACCGAAACAAGAACAAAGTGTTTGTTGCTCGAAATGGTACTTTCTTAGAAAAGGAGTTTCTTCGCAAAGGAACCAGTGGGAGTAAAATAGATCTCGAAGAAGTTCGAGAACCCGAAAACAACATTGAACCAATGGTGGAGACTGAACCAAATTCACAAAGAGTTGTGGAACCAGTTCAAGATGCACAAGTTCTTCGCCGAAGTGGTAGGTCACGATCCGAACCCGAGAGATATGGATTTCTCGTTACGGAAAGTGATGAAGTGTAGTTAATCGAAAACGATGAACCTACTTGCTATCAAGAAGCGATATCTGCTCCTGATTCGGAAAAATGGCAAGAGGCCATGGAGTCCGAATTACAATCCATGGCTGATAATCAAGTTTGGAACTTGATTGATCCACCCGAAGGTGTAAAAACATAGGGTGCAAATGGGTCTTCAAGAAGAAGACCGACATGGATGGGAAGGTGCACACCTACAAGGCTAGGCTAGTAGCTAAGGGATATAGGCAGATTCATGGCATAGACTATGATGAAACCTTCTCGCCTGTAGCTATGCATAAGTCTATTAGAATTTTAATTGCCATAGCCGCATATTATGACTATGAGATATGGCAAATGGATGTCAAAACAGCTTTCCTTAATGGGAAGTTACTTGAGGATGTATACATAATACAACCTGAAGGTTTTGTCACCCGTAAAATTCTAACAAGGTGTGTAAGTTGCAGAAATCCATTTATGGATTGAAGCAAGCTTCTAGGAGTTGGAATCTACGTTTTGATGAAGCAATCAAGGAGTTTGTCTTTATAAAAAACGAAGATGAACCTTGTGTATACAAGAAAATTAGTGGGAGCGTAGCACTATTTTTAGTGTTGTATGTCGACGATATCTTACTCATTGGAAATGACGTTCCTGCACTACAGACTGTCAAGTCTTGGTTAGGAAAGTGTTTTTCAATGAAAGATATGGGCGAAGCCGCATATATCCTTGGTATCAAGATCTATAGAGATAGATCCAAGAGGATGATTGGTTTAAGTCAAAGTACTTACATTGACAAAGTCCTTAGAAGATTCCAAATGGAAAATTCTAAAAGGGGAAACTTGCCAATGTTGCATGGTATATCTCTTAGCAAGAATCAAAGTCCTAAGACTAATGATGAGCGAAAGAGAATGAATGGTATTCCATATGCTTCGGCAATTGGGTCTATCATGTATGCTATGTTATGTACTAGACCCGATGTCTCGTGTGCTCTAAGCATGACGAGTAGGTACCAATTGGATCCCGGCGAACCACATTGGATAGCAGTCAAGAATATCCTTAAGTACTTACGAAGAACTAAGGATGCATTCTTGGTTTTTGGAGGAATGGAAGAAGATCTTATAGTAAAAGACTACACAGATGCTAGCTTCCAAACTGACAAGGATGATTTCAGATCACAGTCTGGATTTTTGTTTACGCTTAATGGGGGCACTGTGAGTTGGAAAAGTTCCAAGCAAAGTACCGTCGCTGATTCTACAACCGAAGCTGAGTACATAGCGGCATCCGATGCAGCTAAGAAAGCAGTTTGGATCAAAAAGTTCATTAGTGATTTGGAAGTCGTTCCAAGCATCAGAGATCCTATTGAACTTTATTGTGATAACAATGGTGCCATTGCACAAGAAAAGGAACCAAGGTCACACCAGAGATCCAAACACATACTTCGACGTTTCCACATTATCCGTGAGATATGTGAAAGGGGAGACGTAAAGATATGCAGAGTAGACACTGATGACAACGTGGCGGACCCATTAACTAAGGCTCTCCCGCAAGCTAAGCATGATGGTCATGTTAGGTCCATGGGTATTCGATACATGGTAGATTGGGCCTAGTGCAAGTGGGAGACTGTTAGTGTTATGCCCTAGGCCTATGATTGATAGACTTATGTGTTGACATTATTTATTATTATATGAGATGTTTATCATTTGATTATTATATGTTTTGTATATTTGTTTATAATAATCTCCGTCCCTAATTATTAAGAGAATAATTAATATAATTTTCAATGGATAATCATGTGATGATTATATGCATAGAGATGCACATTGAAATTATTGGTACTTGTTAGAGAACAGGTGACTGGACATGACCCGCATGAGATTTATGTCATGGTCAAAATTCATAAGTAAATCTCATAAGGTTACTTCATTTAGTCCCTAGACCTGAGATTATCATGACCTTACATATGATGAAAGTCATGTTTGATTTTAGTTAAACGGTATCTTAACACGATATCTATAAAGGCTATCTTTGGAATGATCGGATTCATGATGGGAAGGATGATAAGTCAAGATGGAATTTGTCCCTCGGAAGAGAGATGTTTTGCTTGGGCCCCTCGATGAGTGATAATGATGAAAGTGTATGGTCGTACCCCAATATGATTGGAATTATCATTATACTCAATAATCGAAAAAGCATTAAACAAAGACAAGTTGACAAGGACCATGACTTGTGTTCAATATAACATCGTGAGACATAGGGAGAAATGGAAGTACACCATTGGAAATGTGAACTCTTACGTTATATTATTTGGGTAGACATAATGGCTTGCTAGAGTCCACTTATGTCTTATGAGGTTCGATATGATCGAACTCATTGCCAACATAATATAATCCTATTGGGTCACACACAACTAGAATGAATTGGTTAAACCATTGAAAGAATGATTGAGAGTTTCTGTACCTGGCTACCTTTGTCACGCGACATACTTAGCCATGTGGCTGAGTATACCGCGCGACATAATAAGCCACCAGACACGGATTGACAGCCTGGTCTCCTAATTCGATTAGGAAACATATTCATGCCAATGTAGTATAAATATGAGAGGTCTGTCAACCCTAATAGTCTAGCCAAAATTTTCAAGCAAAATTCACAACAAAATACTCTCAATATTCTTCAAGGTTTAGATCTAGCAATCATCAAGAAATCGTTCTTGAATTCATTCAAAGGTGTGGTGGTTACCGAAAGAGGGTCTTCGCTCGTTCATCGATCAAGGCCTAGAGTTCAAGCAAGTTGAAGAACGAAGTTTGTGATTCGATATCACATAATCAAATCGTTCGATAGCTCAGGAACGGAAAGCGTTCAAGGTTGGTAATATTCTATCTCATAGTTTTTCAAGTTAATTGTATAGAACGGATCCTAGGGCTTCTTGGGTTTTATGTTTTTAATGCTTAATTCCGCTGCGCATGGACCCGTAAAACCCAACAGGGTCATTCACCAAACCACTTCTAAGATGTGTAAAAACTCATATGGTAATGAACTTGCTTTACGAGGTTCATGAAGGAAGTTGTGGTGGACATCCTGGTGATCGGACTCTGGCAGACAAAATAAAATTCCAAGGTTTCTATTGGCTAACAATGAGAAAGGATGTAGAGGAATATGTTTAGAAGTGTGATCAATGTCAGTGATTTGCGGACATCCCTAGACTCCCATCAACAAAACAAATGTTGGAGGTACCCACTTGTCCATTCGATATATGGGGAATTGATTTAAATGGACCTTTTCTTACTACTAGAGAAGGCATGAAACATGTAGTAATGGCTGTGGATTACCTTACAAAATGGACAGAAGCAAAGGCTTTATCCACCATCTCTGAAGAAAACGTAATAAACTTTTTCCACGATCACATTTGGGGCCGGTTTGGTCTACCACGAATGATAGTCTCAGACAATGGCACTCAATTCGCTAAAATGTTCACAGCGAAGTGCGAAAGAATGAAGATAGAGCATAAGCAGTCCGTTGTAGCTTACCCACAAGGAAATAGACAGGCAAAGGCTGCGAACAAACTGGTCCTTGCAGCCCTAAAGAAAAATCTAGAAGGACGAGGGGGACGATGGTTAGACTAGATTCACACTATGCTCTGGATAGTCCGCACCACAATAAGAAATTCTGCTGGTGAAACTCCTTTATACCTCACCTATGGATTAGAGGTCGTTGAACCAGTGGAGGTAGCTTTGCCCTCCTATAGAGTTACCTATTTTGATGAAACAAAAAGTGAGGAGTCAAGAAGGTGTGATCTGAAGGTTCAACAAATGAAGCATCATGGCAAAAGGGTCAACAAATGAAGTTTTTTCGTGGGAGATTGGGTATTAAGAAACGTGGAGGTTCAAGGTGCCCAGCCCGAATATCACTACCAAATCATGTAGGTCATCAAAGAGGGGACATCAAACTTCGAACATAAGATGGGAAAGACCTAAAGAATGCTTCGAACAACGATCATCTTAGAAAGTATTTTTACTAAGTAGCTGCACCAATGTATACAAGAAATAAATTGATGGAAGTTATGAACTATTAATGAATTATTGGTTATATGATTGTAACTAAAAAACACAAGTTGTAATCCTCATTTCTTGAATTAACAAAATGAATGCATGTAGGGTTATACCTAATTAACAGAAGATAGCAATGCCTAAATATACTGATGCGCGGAGTGTCTAAAAACCGCATTCACGTGCCAATATATGAAAAACTTTCCTTAGTTATCTCGCATTCGTGTTGACCTAAGGATTTAAACCGCAAAATCACTTCGATAAAATTCTATTGAAGAAATCATTCACAATAAGACTTAAATAGACTAAAGCAAACCCAAAAGTCTACGAGCGAATACAAATTATGATTGTATCTGCAAGCAAGGTTCTAAAAAGCGCTAGGCGGATGCTAGGTGGCGGAGCCGGGCCTAGCGCCTAGGTGGGGACTAGTCGAGATTAGTCGGGACCTAGGCGGGGCTTAGAATTAGGCGTTGGAGAGGGGCCTAGCACTAGGCGGGGCCTAGGTGCCCTTAGGCGGGGTCTTTTATAACACTATCTACAAGACTACTTCCCAATAAACTAAATATTGGCTAAGGAATCATAGTATCTCACGCGCTCTAAAATGACTAATCAGGAATAAGGAGAGATTTTTTCTTGCAAACTGAGATAACAAACTCATATTCATAAAAACACCCTTATAACAGGTTAAGACATGTGAATAAAGAGAGAGATTATAAATTACAAAAAAAATATCCATTACAAAGCTAAGTCTGTTACAAAAAATAAAGAAAAATTGTGCATAATAATAATTTCAAAACAGTCCTATTAAAAAAATTACATTAGGTCGCAGCCTAGGTTGAATCTTGAATCTGGGGCTTTCAGTGGAGGAAATTGGAGCTGGAGTTTCAGCAGTTGGAGCTTGGGCAAGCTTAGGCCAGTTTGGAATGAGCTCATAGAACGCGGGCCCAATGGGAAAAAGGTGGGAAACCACATAATCCAAAGCTAGATTTTCATCACCTCGCCTCAAAGTGTCCAACTAATCAAGAAGGGAGGTGGAGGTGACTACGGCCACCGGAGGCAAGAGTGAGGCCGTTGCAGCATCCAAACTCTTCTAGTCTTACTAAATAAGAGGAACCAATGCATGCACGAAGAGACAGTCTAAATCTGTAGCAACAAGAGACCCAATAATGTCCAATTGCTTAGTAGTAAACTTTCCTGTGGCAGCAAAATATCGCATCTGAGTCTTACTTGCGGAATCATACTGGAAGATCCCTCCTCGCTGATAAGATCATTGTACACTTGCGATTTAAGGAACTCCTTCACAGCCTCCAAGCAAGCTTGAGCCAGCATGGCATCTCTCTCTAAGTTGTATATTCTAAGCTCAACGAGCTCTTTCGATTGCTTGTCAAGATCCTTTTCGAGAGATAGTTACCGTGCATTTGCAGCCTCTAGCCTTTTTCTCAGTCAACAACTGAGAAAGAGTCTTCAATTCCTTTACAGCTTTCCCCAACTGGCCATTCCTTTCAGAGATGACCGCATCTTACTCATCCGTGATCTCCCTTAGGCGGAGAGCATCATTAGCAACCTGAAAACAAAAAAATATGTGAAAAAAGAAGGAATAACATCAAAAAGAAGGAAAAGGACAAGCAAAATATCTCCGTGTCCAGCAAACCTATATTTCCTATCATGGCTGATGGATTAAGTTTGGGAAATATTGTCTTGTAATAATCCGGACAATAGAGCATGTTCAAAAGTCCAAGCCCTACAATTGAATTATTGCCTCTACGGCTGTACAAATCCCCGCCCTTGATAGGTGGAACCTCCCCCATCTTCTCACTCAACTCCCACAATTTTTCTATTGTTTCATTATTATAGAGATGTAGTGAGTTCCACAGATTGTTGCCAGTCTTATGGGCAAGCTGGTAGGACTCTCTGGAATGACCTAAACTTCATGGGATTGAACCCAGGGTTGCTTCTCTTTGCTTTGTCCCTCAGCAGCAGGATGAGACCTTTTCCTCCCAGCCACACCGTGTCAGCTCCTGGAGCTTGACCCAAGGAAATACCGCGACCGCGGTCACCATAACCTCCGCGACCTCTGCCCGCAGGACCGCATTGAGGAAGATCCCTAGTCTTAAGAAAGCCGTGTCATGCGGGCAAAGAAGCTCCATTAGCCCGATTGACCACTGGAAGTACCACATTGGGATCTGGAACACCCCTAAGAGTTCCCTGTCTTTGCACATTTTGTTGTGCCATCTAGCGTGCTTTGGCGGCCTTAAGCTCAATGACAGACTTCTTGGGGGGTATATCTGGATCTTCAAGATCTGAATGAATGCGAAACACAAGAGTCAGAATCAAAAAGAAAGAAGGGAAACAACAAAAAAGAATATGCAAAACGTCTCGTTCGTACCTACCACGCGCTAACGGTTCGACAGCTCTGGGGCCAGCTCTTTCTTATAAGGGAAGCTTCCCTAAGCTTACACCAACTCTCACCAACACGATACACTTGTAGGGCCACGTGCCACTAGCAGGGAGTCTCCACCAAAGCCATAACAATTTTTCACAACAACTAAGCCCTAACCATAAATAATCTAGCACTCGAAGCAAGGGGCCACTGATTGTTGGGTTTTATGGGTCCATGCGCAGCGGAATTAGCATCTAAATAACACAAAACCCAAGAGCCCTAAGATCCGTTCTATACAATTAAATTGAATTCCTATGAGATAGAATTAACCAACCTTAATTGCTTTCCGTTCTTGAGCTATCGAACAATCTATCGATGTGATTTTTGAATCACAAACTTCGATCTTCAAGATTTGTATCTTCAGATTGCTTGAACAATTAGAACTCTAGGCCTTGATCGTCGTACGAGCGAAGACCCTCTAGTAGTATCCACACTTTAGAATGAACCAAGAACGATTCTTGAGGATTGCTAGATCCTTAAACCCTATAGAAGAAATATTGAGAAACCATTGTTGTGATTTTTCCTTAGAAAATTCGGCCTACATTTAGGGTTTACATACATCATATTTATACTACCTTAGTATTAGTATTTGTTTCCTAATCGTATTAGGAAACTGTCTGTCAAACCGCCTCAGACACGTCCTGTCGTGCGACCACCAACAGCCTATGGGCAAGTTATGTCGCGCGGCGACATGTGCCATTTGGCAAGTTCTGTCGCGCTACCAAGTATGCCATATGCAGGAACTCTCAATCATTTCTTCGTTTGGTTTAACTAATTCATTCCAATAGTGTGTGACCCAATAGGATTATATTATATTGGCAATGAGTCCGATCAAATTGACCCTCATAAAACATAAGCGGACTCTAGCAAGCTATTATGTCTACCCAATTAATATAACGTAAGATTTCATGTTTCCAATGGTACACTTCCATTTCTCCCTTTGTCTCACGATGTTATATTGAACACAAGTCATGGTCTACGTCAACTTGTATTTATTCAATGCTTTCTCGATATTGAGTATAATGATAATCCAATCGCATTGGGGTATGGCGATACACTTTCATCATTATCACTCATCGAGGGGCCCAAGCAAAAATTCTCTCTTTCGAGGGACAAATTCCATCTTGACTTATCATCCTTCCCATCATGAATCTGATCATGCCAAAGATAGCCTTTATAGATATCGTGTTAAGATATCATTTGACTAAAATCAAACATAACTTTCATCATATGTAAGGTCATGATAATCTCAGGTCTAGGGACTAAATGAAGTGACCATATGAGATTTAATTATGACATTTGACCATGACATATATCTCATACGGGTCAAGTCCAGTCACTTGTTCACTAACAAGTACCCATAAATTTAATGTGCATCTCTATGCATATAATCACCATATTATCCATTAACATTTATACTAATTATTCACTTAATAATTAGGGACGGAGATTATTACAATAAATATGCAAAATATATAATAAACATTCTCTATAATCAAGGATAAAGATGATACATAACGGTTTAAGTTAAACATAACTAAAGCCTAGGGCATTACACCAACAGTCTCCCACTTGCACTAGGCTCCATCTATGTATCAAATACCCATGGACCTAACATGACTATCATGCTTCTGCCTGTGCGAGGGTTTTTGTAAGTGAATCCCTAATGTAATCATCGGTTGATACTTTGCATATCTTAATGTCTTCTCATTCTTTTATGAATTCTCGAAAAACGTCTAAGTATGTGTTTGGATCACCGTTGTGACCTTGGCTCCATTGTTTTGCCCAAATGACACCATATTTATCACAACAAAGTTCCACCGATTAGTGATACTCGGAACATTTCCAAAACACTAAATGAACTTTTGATCCAAACTGCCTCATTTAGCTACATCATATGTTGCTAAAATTCAGCCTTAGTAGTAGAGTCTGCTACAATTTTCTGCTTGGAATTCTTCCAATCAAAACTGCACCTCTAATAAGCATAAACACAAATCCTAATTGCAATTTTAAATTAACTTTGTCAGTTTGGAAGCTAGCATCTATGTAACCCTTACAACAAGATTATCTCCCAGCCTTTCAAATACCAAGAACGTATCCTTAATTCTTCTTAAGTACTTAAGGATCATCTTGACTGCCATCCAATGGGTCTCAACAGGATCAGATTGGTATCGACTCGTCATGCTTAGAGCATACGAGACGTCGGGTCTAGTACAAATCATGGCATACATGACAGGTCCAAATGCCGGAGCATGTGGAACTTCATTCATTCCCCTTTTGCTCATCGGTTGTCATAAGACAATGAGTATTGCTAAGAGAAGCACCATGACCCATTGACAAGTTACTTTTCTTAGACTCTTCTAAGAACCTTGTCAATGTGAGTATTTTGACTCAAACCAATTTATCCTTTTAGATCTATCTCTATAGATCTTGATGCCAAGGATGTAAGCGGCTTCACCCATATCTTTCATTGAGAAACCTTTCCTTGACCAAGACATGACAGTCTTAAGTGTCGAAACTTCATTTTCCAATGAGTAAGATATCATTGTAATATAACAATAGAAATAATACTATGCTCCCATTGAATTTCATGCATACACAAGGTTCACCTTCGTGCTTGATGAAGTCAAACTCTTTGACCAATTCATCAAAATGAAGATTCCAATTCCTTGAAGCTTGCTTTAACCCATCTCATGGATCTTTGCAACATGTATACTTTATTAGAACTTCTCGGATCGACAAAACTTCGGGTTGTGTACTATACACATCCTTAATCATCTTTCCATTTAAAGAAAGCCGTTTGACATCCATTTGTCATATCACACAGTCACAATATGCGATAATAGGAATTGAAATTCTAATGGACTTTGGCATTGTAACTGGCAAAAAGGTTTCAATATAGTCAATACTATGAATTTGCCTAAATCCCTTTGCTACAATCCTTAGTCATGAAAGTATACACCTTCCCATCCATGTCGGTCTTGAAGACCTACTTGCACCTTTAGTTATTACACCTTTAGGTGGATCAATCAAGTTCCAAACTTGATTATCAGCCATAGATTGTAATTCGGACTTCATGGCCTCTTGCCATTTTTCCGTATCAGGAGAGGACATCGCTTCTTGATAGCAAATAGGTTCATCATTTTCGATAAACTCCACTTCATCACTTTTTGATATGAGAAATCAATATTTCTTGAGTTCGGATCGTAACCTATCCGATCTACGATGGACTTGTGCATCTGAACCGATTCCACAACTCCTTGTGAACTTGGCTCCGTCTCTACTCTTGGTTCCATATATATTTTTGGGTTCTTGAACTTCTTCAAGATTAATTTTACTCCCACTAGATTCTTTATTGAGAAACTATTTCTCAAGAAACGAATCGTATAGAGCAATAAACATTTTATTCTCTTTGCGGTTGTAAGATTAATTTACGAAAATAACCTTGTCAGATTTGGTGCTAACTTATCAGAGACAAGTCTCTTCTTATAAGCTTTGCAAACCCAAATCTTCTTGAAAGACAAACTAAGTTTTCTTTCATACCACATCTCATGTGGGGCCTTAGGAACCGATCTAGTAGGGACTCGATTCAGTGTAACCGCATCATTTCTAATGCATATCCTCAAAAGGAAATGGGAAAGTCAAATTGACACATCATCGAACGAACCATGTCCTACAAGGTTCAATTCCTCCTATCAGACACACCATACAATGTGGTGTTCCGGGTGGAGTCAACTCTGAAACGATTTCACAGTTTTTGAGATGATTGTCAAACTCTTGGCTCAAATATCCATCACCTCAATCTAATCAAAGTACTTAATAGTTTTGCCATGTTGTTTTGTACTTCATCTTGAAATGTTCGAAACATCTCAAACGATTCACCTTTGGACTTCATCAGATAGACATATTCATATCTAGATAAGTCATCGGTGAATGTGATGAAACACCAAGATCCTCCCCTAGCAATGCTGCTTAACAGTCCACATACATCTTATGTATAAGGACCATTAAGTCACTAGCCCTCCCACTACTCTTAGTGTAGGGTGGTTTGGTTAATAATCCCAATAAACAAGATCCACATTCCTCAAATGATTCAGAGTCATATGAGTCTAGAAGTCCATGTTAATGGAGTTTAGATATATGTTTCTTATTTATCTGACCAAGCCGGCAATGCCATATGAACACGTTGTTCATATTATTCGGTTTAGATTTCCCATTTATATTATAGATATCTTCAATATTATTTTGTTTCTCATCATCAAGGATATGAAGACCATTCAATGACATATGCATTATAATAAGGCATATCATTAACTATATATAAAACTTCTTATTCTCAATAAGAAAATTATATCCTTCATCATCCATATAAGAAACGAAAATAATACTCCTACCCAAATCTGGAACTTAGTAACATTTGTTCGAAACAAGCACTAGTTCACTAGGTAAATTGACTTCTTAAGTCCCTATGGCTAATGCAGCAACTCTTGCTTCATTCTTCTGCATAGGTGTGAATGTGGTGCCCAAATTTTGTTGGATTCACGGGAGTTTGAAGACATCCGGTTTAATTTGAAAAACGGAGTCGCCACGCCATTTTGATTACCTCAAAACTTTGAAAAAAAGGTTTTTATGGGTTCGGAGGTTAAGTTACCCCTTGGGAAGAACGTTTGGCGTTCACCCAAAGTGCCTTGCCGGAGCAAGTCTCCCATGATTTCATTAATCGTGCTTGCTTGCGTGCTTTCTTGTGTGCATGTGTTTGAAAATAAAGGGGGGAAATGTCCCAAGTCGTCTTCCGGACGTACAAACCATTTATTGGTTGTCGCTCGGGATTTCTTGGATTTTATGTATTCGGGATTATGATCCCGTCCTCATCTTATGACTTGTGATCATCGCATTTTAACCTCGGGACCCTCGGGACTTGCGTGATCGAGGGGATGACTCTCTTTATAGTCAAAGATGAGGTTCTTTAGAAAAGGAGGGTCCTTAGCCCATCAATCCTACGCTTTAAGACGGTCGAGCTCGTATAGATGCTTCATACTCTTTCTTAAGCGATAATGGGAGATATAGGGTTCAAGGTTGTCCCTATCTAAAGAAATATGGAACCTTTAATGGAAGGAACGATGCAAAGATATGATCTTTTACACCGGTCCGTTCCAAGGTTACTAATGGGGACATGGGGGAATGCATGATAAAAATGATACTTTTAGTGAAAAGATGACATTTTTGGTGTAAAGAATGTCTTTTGATTGCAAGGGATGCTTTTTGTGTAAAGAAATGATTTTTATGTAAAGAATGCATTTTTATGTTGGAAAATAGTATTTAATGCATAAATGATGTATGAAAATGGAAAAGAATGATTCTTTAATGCAAAGTATGCATTTTGAGTGTGAAAATGAGTTTTTGAATGCAAAAGATGCATCTTTAATGTGAAAGGGGGGTTTTTTGAGTGCAAAGGATGCACCATTAAAGCAAAGATGTCATTTTGGTGAAAAAGATATCCTTTTAATGCAAACGATGCTGCTCCGTATGCAAATGTTTTAGTTGAAATGCAGATTGATGCATTAGAAAAGGCAAACATCAGATTACAGCTGAAAAAGATGAGAAATCTGCAAACTGGCTACTTATGTCGCGTGACATAAGCTGCCTATGTCGCGTGACATAACTAGCCACTTTGCAGAGCTTCAAAGAATCGAGATCTACAGAGGTAACAAGGCTTTAAAATAGCCAAGTTACTTCACCAATAGGTCTCAGGGAGCTAGTATTTCAATGATGAACATCTCAAGAAGGTGTAGATGTGAGGAATCCACATTCATCTCGAGTGTTCATGCAAAAACAATGTTAAGCCGGAGTCTTTACATGAAATGTGATGAAATCAGATGTAGATCTATGAAATATGAAGCTAAAGCATGTAACTTTAATCAGAATATCACATTATCAACACATGAGCATATAGATCTTATGTATAATGAAGATAGGAAGGGGAAAAGGGTATAAAATCGTTACCCTTGAAGACCACGACTCCCTATATCATGTTAGATATAGGGGCCTTTCAAACAAAGAACCTCCTGGGACCGAGTTCAATCCTTGGCTCCGTGGGAATCCTTGGTTCTTGGTGTGTGTGAAAAGTGTGTGTGTGGGAAGTGTGTGTGTGGGATTGATTTGGGAGGATTATTATGGTTTGGGAGGTATGTGAGGAGAGAGGAGGCTTCTGGGCGTATTCCCTATATAGGGGGACTGAGGGGTGGAAGAGGTGTGTCTAAAATGAGAGGTGAAGGCCTCTATTTATAGAGTCACTGCATGGGCTTGTTATGTCGCACGACATGATAAGCCATAACCGTTTTCCTTCTAGAAACATGCAAGGTGGCATGGTTCTAGAACTCTCTCTGGCTGGTTATGTCGCACGACATAAGTAGCCACATGCAGTTCCTTCTAGAAACATGCAAGGTGGCAGGTTTCTAGAAGGTTTCATGGCCTATTATGTCGCACGACATAAGTAGCCACATCTGGATCCTTCTAGAAACATGCAAGGTGGCAGTCTTCTAGAAGGGAATTCCTCATGAAATAAAAACGTGTTTCTTTGGCTCCAAGCGCCTCTTATCCCCTTAGGTGATTTGAAACAATTCGAATTGTTCCGAACTCTAGGAAAGTCCGGGAATTACCGGAAAACTTGCCGGAATTGCCGGAAACTTAACCTAAGGCATGAGCCAGATTTGGGTACTTACAGAAGCCCCTCGGCAACGTCACTTGCAGGGCGAGTGGGGTTGTCGATAGAAAAGGATCCAATCTGGCGAATGCCGAGACGAATTGGGTGACCAAGTTGGTCGAGTGGCTGGACCTTTTATAAAAGGCTACCTACGTATCCCGAGTGGGGAATCAAGACATAATCGTAGTTCGGAATCCACTGGGGAAAGGGGGGCGTCATATGTGACAAGTTGGCTGAACCTACAGGAGGCTACCTACGTAACCCGGAGGAATCAAGCCAGGTCGTAGTTCGAGCATCACTAGATAGGTTAAGAACGATGTCTAGGATCCTTGAGATTTTGACAATTAATGGAGGTTGTCACCTGACATTATTTCATTCTAATGGAAGCTAAAGCTTAGGGTACTATCTCTTTTATGACGGAGATAGAGGAAGCTAAAGCTTGGAAAAACTTGCTTGGAAAAACTTGAGCGTACTTCTCAATCTCTTTCGAATTAGAGATATGGGTATCTTAAGTTTGAAAAACTTGAGCATACGTCTCAATCTCTTTCGAATCAGAGATATGGGTAGCTAAAGTTTGAAAAACTTGAGCATACGTCTCAATCTCTTTCGAATCAGAGATATGGGTAGCTAAAGTTTGAAAAACTTGAGTATACGTCTCAATCTCTTTTGAATCAGAGATATGGGTAACTAAAGATAGAAAAACTTGAGCATACGTCTCAATCTCTTTCGAATCAGAGATATGGGTAGCTAAAGTTTGAAAAACTTGAGCATACGTCTCAATCTCTTTCGAATCAGAGATATGGGTAGCTAAAGTTTGAAAAACTTGAGTATACGTCTCAATCTCTTTCGAATCAGAGATATGGGTAACTAAAGATAGAAAACTTGAGCATACGTCTCAATCTCTTTCGAATCAGAGATATGGGTAACTAAAGATAGGAAAACTTGAGCATACGTCTCAATCTCTTTCGAATCAGATATATGGGTAACTAAAGATAGGAAAACTTGAGCATACGTCTCAATCTCTTTCGAATCAGAGATATGGGTAGCTAAAGTTTGAAAAACATGAGCATACGTCTCAATCTCTTTCGAATCAGAGATATGGGTAGCTAAAGTTTGAAAAACTTGAGTATACGTCTCAATCTCTTTCGAATCAGAGATATGGGTAGCTAAAGTTTGAAAAACTTGAGCATACGTCTCAATCTCTTTCGAATCAGAGATATGGGTAGCTAAAGTTTGAAAAACTTGAGTATACGTCTCAATCTCTTTCGAATCAGAGATATGGGTAGCTAAAGCTAGATGACATTATTTCTTTATGACGGAAATAACAGAGACTAAAGAAGTAAGAAGGACTCGATGATTTTTGTAGAGAAAGTAGGACGTATCCTGATAATTTTTTTGTAAAAGAAGTGAATTAAAAATGCCAAAGGCAAATAAAATGAGCCACAGGGGGTAAATTTGTAAAATAAGCCTTGGGGGCACTGGAGGGAAAATTTGATCGAAAAATGATTGGAAATGCCAGGGGCACAAGGGGTAAAACAGACCTATGAGGGATAAAATCGTAAAATTGAGCCTTCAGGGGCAAAATTGTAAAAACAAGCCACAGAGGCTTAGTATGTCGCACGACATAAGAGGCCAGGTGAACAGATTTCTTTAAAATTTGCACAGTCGCCATTTGAAATTTAATTAGACTTGAAATTGAGAGGGAGGCGACAGTGAGAAGAGAGAGAGCGAACATCAGAGAGGGAGATTCGAGGGAAATCGAGAGAAATCCAAACACTTCTTAGTCCGATTCAATTGAAGAATGCCTCCTAGGCTCTATCCCACCAAAAGGGCTTCTCAACATGCCAACTTAGCAAATCGACGAAAAGGGGTGCAAAGGAATCAAAGGCCATTTCTTCCGGAAGCTCAAAGGGGAGAGTTCTACCCACAGCTCGATGAGCATACCTCGGATGTCAGGAAGAAGAATGAGGTAAGAAACCTAGGGTTTCTTGAATTTTTTTTTTTAATTTGGGCGAAATTGATTCGAACTGAATGCCTTCAGACTGTGCTATGAATTAAATCATAAACTGGCATGAAATCATAGATTGATCTGAGAAATGTGAAGCTAAATGCATGCTATACATTGCTAAATTTTGACCTATTTTCATGATTTCAAGGAATAGCACGAAATATTCATACTTTTGCCATGTTTTCTTGCAGAAATTACGCACCCGTGGCTCTCCAGAGGCGATTGGCAGGCTATGGCAGAGCTTGCCGGGTAGCCAGGAGCATATAGACTCGCCTAAGGGCATGATTTATGCTGTTGGGCTAGGGCGATTCTTCGAGATGGCGAAGGCCATTGGAGACACTCAGAGGAGTGTGGATTTGGTGAGGGCTTTCAGAGAATATTGGTGGGAGACCACACATTCGTTTCACTTCTCTTGGGGTGAGACGACGGTCACTCCGCTGGATTTTGCGATCATCACAGGACTGCCCTTTACAGATGAGCCGCTATACCTAGAGGAGCCTGCACAGGGAGCTGAGCCCCAGCCGATTGCTGATGCTGATTTTATGGGCTTACTTGGCTTCGTTCCCCATAACAAGAAGGGGAATGGATATGAGTTAGGCGAGCTGCATGGCTTGATTGAGGGGCAGAGCAGGGACTACATTGTGGTAGATGATCCCGTTGAGAGCCGGCTGAGAGCCGAGAGATTAGCGAGGGCTTTCTTATGGGTGGGCTTTTCCGACATGCTGTTCATTAACAGCGCATCTACTGCTTTGATTTCACTGTTGGAGCTATTGAGAGCCTGGGATACTGTCGGGAATCTGTCCTGGGGGGAGGCAGCTTAAGATGTATTTGACCCTAGATGACGTCGGTAGGGAAGGCGAAGTACTTCACTTGTTTCATCGGCTTTCGAGGTATTCTCTCACCTTGATCTCTTTTCTTTTGCGCATTTCATTATATCCTTTGTTTTCCCTGTTTTGACTTCTTCTTCTCCTTTTCGTGCTTGGGCCTTCGAGTACTTTGGCCGTTATGAGTGGCGGATACAGATGAGTTTCCTGCCACCACTTTTCCCGCTCTTCGTCGGTGGACAAAGAATGCCAGAAATGCAGACCGGACACCGGAGGGTTCGAGGTGCAGATCACGGCCTCGTATCATGATACGCCGACATGCCCGAGAGGGATTCCACAGTAGGCCGAGCTTGTTCCCCTGGACTGGCCGTTACGATGACCTGGATTTGGATCATGCTGCGCACTTGACAGAGTGTCGCAAGCTGCTAGTGGGCTTGTCTGGAGACGCCTTGTATCTAGGAGAGAGAGTGTATAGACAGCATGGGCCGAATAGGCACGCTCGGATCCCTGATGATCCTCCAGCTAGGATGTGGCTGCCTCGCCAGTTGGCGAATGTAGATGCTCTGATAGTAGGCGTGGCGGCACATCTCTACACACGGGAGGGGGACTATACTTTGTACGTGGCCAGGCATCTTCAGTCCCCACAGACCAGGGTTGGTTATGGTGCTCATAGCGCGGGGCCTTCGACTGGCTACGTAGCTAGACCTCCTTTGCCCCCGACTTTCATTGATTATCAGGGTGGCGGTCGCATGAGGCGAGCCCATATTGATATGTCACAGACTCATCCTCATCTGGTGCTCCCGCGAGGTTCTAGATCTGTAAGTATTGCTCCTTACGTCTCTTTGGATTGCTTGCATCTCTTTTTTGTTATCAAGAACTGTATTTTGACACTTATTATGTCTGCTTGTAACAGGTATCGGCTCAGGCTTACAGGCACTTGACCAGGGCTTATACCGGCGCTGTGGGCATGATTGGCAAGCTCCAGAAAGGAATGAGCTTTTGGAAGAATCAGTGCCGATCACAGGGTTCAATCGATATCTCTCCACCTGGTCAGCCGAGAAGGAAGAAGAGCCGTTCTGATGACGCGGGCACCAGCGAGGGCACCAGCGGGGGTATGAGTGGACCGAGGCCTCGGACAAAGAGGCCAAATGTGCCTCTTCACGGACCCGTTGAGATAGACGATGATGATGAGGATGAGGGAGCTGAGACGGCTACAGACTACGAGCTTGACTCTACTGTTATCACCGAGCTCGATGACTATTACCGCACGGAGACCATAGCCTATGAGGCACCTTCGGATGACCCTGATGATGAGCCAGAGGAGGCTGAGGATGATGACGAGGATGGAGATGGGGGAGAGGATGATGGAGAGGGCGATGGAGAGGATTCAGAGTAGCCCCCCTTCCCCCCTTAGGCATTTATGACTTTTTTTGGTTATTGTACCCCTTTTGGGGAAGACACATGTTATTTTTGCTTATGCACATTTCTTAGACTTGGTCTATTTTGGTTTGAATGTACATTGCTAGCCTTTTTCTCTTTTGCACACATTTATGAAATGATGTACGAAAAATGGATAGAACTGGGTGACTTGAATGAATTTTTGGCTTGAATATGAATGTATGGGTGTACATGGAGTAAAGGACCCTTCCCCTATGCATTTGAGAAGTGTATGAATGGTATTTGCAGCTTTTGACATGTCGGGGATTGCCCTGGGGAAAACAGGATGCTGCTGATGTCTGATGTCTGATGTGGCTTGTTATGTCGCACGACATGGCTTGTTATGTCGCGCGACATAGTAAGCCTGAACTGTGCTTTTCATTGCCTTTGGAACTGGAATGGAATTGCAGACACAGGTTGGAATTGGGTGACCAAAAGAGGTCACCTACCTGGCCTCCTTGGGACAATGGCAAAGAGATATTAGTCCCTCCCTATAAGGATGGAAACGGGGTGACCTAGGAGGTCAAACAACCAATCCTTCATAGGAATGTTCCAAATCAAAAGGGGTGACCAATATGGTCATAAAATTGGACTTTTATGAAAAGCTTACGCACCATTGGAGAATGGAGAAGGGAAAAGGTGACCAATGTGGTCGGATGGCTGAACCTTTATGAAAGGCTACCTACGTATCCCGGAGGAATCAAGCCTTGATCGTAGTTCAAGCTTTACCTAGACAGTTAGGAACGATGTCTAGGATTTTCGACGTTTTGACAATTAGGAAACTGTCGCCTGGTGTTATCTCGTTATAACGGAAGTAACGAAGGCGCTTTTGGGAGAAAACGTTATCATTAGCAATTGGCACGTTACTTGAGCCTAGGGATGATTTTTCTCTTGGAAACATGGTAGGGACTGGGTCTGGATGTACATATGGAATGTATTTTGGAATTGTTTAAGACGGGTTTCAAACAAGTGGGGTTGTATCCCTTGGGCGCGGACTGAACTGTTGTTGTTGCTGAGATGTTGTCAACGTGGACTGGAATTCCCTCTTGGGCTGAGACTGGGTTTAAACCTCGAGTCTCGATGAATGTTCCTTTCTCACACTCTGGCATTTGAAGCTGATGCTGACAGGCTTTTACAACCAAAGCAGATGTTGAAGTGACCAAACTTCTCTTCTAGGGATGGATGTGACTTATCGGAGCCCCGGTCTGAGGAAAAACTTTCTGCAAAGCCCCATGTCTTACTAAAGCAAGGAAAGATCCTTTCATTTGGCAAAGCCCCGGTTGAATGAACTGAGTAGGCGAAGTGACTTGGCGAAGCCCCAGTCTGGTGACCTAGCAAAAATCCCAATCTGATTGGTACTGCGAACGTGATCCTGGGGTTAATCTGATCAAGACTGAATCCATCTAGGGACCTAGTGAAGAACCTGATGCGAACCCCAAAAATGGCTAAAGAAGCCCCAGTTTAAAGGAACGCTTTGACAAAGTCCCAACCTTGGAGAGTTTCGAGGCAGCCCTAATGCGAATTGTAGCAGAAGAGGGAAAACCTATCCTTTTTTCTTTTTTTTTTTATTTTATTTAGTCAATCAGTCAACCTTAAGAAGATGTGGACGAAGAGAATTTCAGAAATTTATACATGCAGGGGCATATTTTTTCGAAAAGTGGGAATAGATCCCGATTTTTGTATTATTCCGATGGCCTTATTCGATGTAGGCACAAAACTCGCTTTGGGTTTGACTCTTTTGGGAGAGTATAAGCGTAGAAGGGTTTGTAAAAGTGTATGGAAGCTCCTGCTGACAGAAAATCAGTGTTTAGCACTATTTTTCCTAAGATGTAGAAAGAGAAGACTTGTCAAGACATCTGAAAACTTGTTTTATTTACAATGATCACAAGATTGCTTAAAACCCTTTATTGATGTTCGGGTTATTCAACCATTAATCTCGATATGAAGAAGAACATTCATTTTAATCATGAGGAGAAAGTCAACCAATGCCGCGGATCAAGATTGGCTGGTGTGAAAGAAAGGTTTGTGTATAGGGAGGTCATTGATGAGACCGGGTTTTCTGGGTTTTGACTGTGTCTATGGGAGAGAGGTCATTGATGAGACCGAATTTTCTGGAATTTGAATATGCTTATGACCGGACCATTGCTGGTTGCCTACGTTCCCCTCATTGTGAGGAGCTCAGGTCGCCGTAGTTCGGCTTTGGCCGGACTGTGTTTGGGGAAATGGGATTTGTGGTTCCTTTTAGTGAAAAGGCTCGGATGAAAAGATTGGATGGTGAGGCTTGGGCCTCGGGATGATTCCTTGACCAAGTCATTCTTGGACGGCTGCTTCTGATTGCTTCCTCTTTCATTGGGGGAGAAAGGATTTGCACGTGCCTAAATGCTTCTGTCTTTGCTTCGACCGTCCCATTGTTATCGACAACTTTTATTTTCTGAGCTTTGGTCTTGCCTGTCCGTCAAGCTTTTGATTGGTGACGCTGGGTCCTTGGCCTCATTTTCTTTTATTTTTATGTGCAACCCTGTTTTTTGCCTAGACTGCCTTTTGGGATTTTCAGTCTAGCTGGGTATTACTCTTTTGCACTAAGATTTTTCCTTTTCTTTTTTTTTTATATATGTGCAACCCTGTTTTTTGCCTAGACTGCCTTTTTTTTTTTTTTTGGGATATTCAAATTTAGCCGGGTATTACTCTTTTGCACTACATTTTTTTTCTCTTTTTTTTTTATTTTCTGAAGCACATGAGGACCAAGGCGAGCCCCTGCTTGAACATTCTTGATACCCTTGAGGTCTAAGCCAAGCTCCTAGGTTGTTGCCGACATGGGGTCAATCTTTTGAAGCTGAGTGGCCTTTTGCTGTCCCTTGATGATGCCGCCGTTGTTGACTTGGTCAAGGTGATGGGGAGGACATGGTTTGGGAAAGTGTATGGCTTTGATGAAGGCCTTTTGCGGGGTGAGGAAAGTGTATGGCTTGATGAAGGCCTTTTGTGGGGTGAGGAAAGTGTATGGCTTGATGGCATTAGTTGACTTTCTCACACCGATTAATCAGAATGTTAATTATTTCAAGAGATTATTTGTTGAGCAATGCAAGTGATCATATAAAATAAAACCATTTCATTGAATGTAATGTAGGTGTGCAAATAATGTCTTAAGTCTAGCAAGAAAAGAAGAAGACTCTTTTATAGAAAATTGAAGATTAAATACAATGTCCGTAGAGGACTTGATTGAAAGAGAAAAGTACTAGAACCTACGAAGGTTGACTGAGAGACTATTTTTCTTTTTCTTTTTTTTTTTTTTTTTTTTTTTGAATCTTACTTAAGGATAGGTAGACCCTAGTCTAGCTACTCTTCGCGGGTTGGACTGCCAGGTAACTTGAGCTTTCCTTCGTAGATCAGCCACTGAATTTCTTTCTTCAGACCCACACACTTGTCTGTCACATGCCCAAAATGCTTGTAGTACTCGCAGAACTTGGTCCTGTCAACTCTACTGGGGTTTCTTGGCTTATAATTCTCGAGAGGTGTGAGAAGGCCTCGTTTCATCAAATCATCAAAAACTTTGCTCATGGGCATCCCAAAATTATTAGGCTGACGTTTCTGACCTTCCACTTCCCGAATCGACCTCTTACCATAGCTTTCTGTTTTTGGCCCATGGAGGTTCTCGAGCTTCCCATCTTCTATCAACTTCTGGATCTCATACCTCAAATAAGTGCAATCATCAGTGTCGTGTCCAGGGTATTGATGGAAAAGACAATGCTTAGACTCATCCAACTGAGCATTGTGGTTCCTGGGCTTCCAATTTTCCAATGGCTTTATCAGCTTTTCTTTCATCAGTTTTTCCAAAGATCTTGCTTAAAGGCATCTCCGCATTGTCAAAATTAAGGGAGCGGGGTTTTCGGGAGACATTGCTGTTCTCCAGACTTGGATTTCCATTGTCCAATTGGTTCCACTGTTGGATTTGGTCAAGGAAGCTACGACACCCCTTCCTTTGTGAGGAACCGGTGCCGAGCCGGGTACGGTTGTCGCTTGGTACTGATGGCATTGGGTTATGCTTGGTGGAGTCATTTCCTTGCCTGGTTCAACATCTTGGGTCAATGGAGTATTGATACTCATCATGAGGTCAAGCTTTTCTTGTATTTGTTGTACTTGTTCCATCAATATTACCACATGGGGGTCAACGGGGACTCTCGGGTTACCGGAACTGGCAACAGGACTTGTAGTAGCAAACTGACGGCTGAATTCATTAAGTCCAGTAGGTGACAATGAAAACTCGGATCATCCTTTGGCAACTCATGATCGCATTCAAGGCGAGTATAGGGGCTTCAGAACATAGCCACATATCTCAAACTGATTATGTGAGGTTGGAGCATAAACCGGCAGTATTGCCGAAAATGAGAGACAGTGGGGTGAAGCCCAATCCGTTTCCGAGGAGCCGAGGGCAATGGGGCCCCGATGAGCCGGGATGTTGGAAAGGACTCGAGGAGAAGTGGTCCTTGGCAAGGGATCATATGTGGATGGAGGAAGGTATTGGTTATAGGTCGGGAGCCGAGATGGCTACTTCGGAGTCTCATCTTCGACCACTACCAGAGAACCGTTGGACTCAACTGTTACTTGAACTCCATTGCGGCGAAGAGCACCGATGAGCAATGACAAATGCTCTTCATGAACCTTCTGGGCATTTTCCAAAGCCAGGACTAACTCTTCCTTCCTAAACATCTCGATTTCCCGCACCCTCACCGTTTTTCGTCAAATCTGCCATTCCCGACTCTCCGAGCCGATGAACCTGTCCGAACCTAAGGTTTTCTCGAAAAGCCGCCGAGATTCTAGCCCACTTCTTTCTCGCTGCGGGAAAGGGACAGCAAGGTTTAGGCTCGGGGATAGGTAAGGTAGGTAAGATTTAGACTTGGAGGTAAGTGTTTAGGCTAAAGGCTCAAGTAACATGCACTTATCGCTTAAGTTTTTACTCAAAACACATTTTCTCCTAATCCTAATTGATCGGAAAGATGAGACCTTGAAAGGTCAAGATTGAAATTTGGAGATCGGACCGAGGAGGTCTCGATTAAGGATTTGACCATGAAAGGTCGAGATGGGAAATCGGAAATTGGACCGAGGAGGTCTCATTAGGAATATGACCATGAAAGGCCGGAATAGAAAATCGGGAATCGGACCGAGGAGGTCTCGATTAGGGTTTGACCATGAAAGGTCGGAATAGAAAATCGAAATCGGACCGAGGAGATCTCGATTAGGGTTTGACCATGAAAGGTCGAGATAGAAAATCGGAAATCGGACCGAGGAGGTCTCGATTAGGGATATCGAGAGATAGGAAAATGCAATTATGATTACATTAATTGTTCAAATTTACTTAAAACAATGTCTTTTATTTATTTCTATTTGGTTGGAAAAGGGGTTTGCCCTTCTTTTTCGCAACTACTCTAGATCCCGGATCGCCGGGTTCCGTCACTACGTCTATAAGCCCCTCGTATTCCACCTATATTTCGACCTCCCAGGTGGACAGCCCCGGCGAGGGTCCTAT
Organism: Adenophora triphylla var. japonica; assembly: GCA_022495995.1. Lineage (NCBI taxonomy): Eukaryota > Viridiplantae > Streptophyta > Magnoliopsida > Asterales > Campanulaceae > Adenophora > Adenophora triphylla. Next base: position 166,596 of record JAFEMH010001435.1, read on the forward strand.
AGGGCACGCGGATCCCACCGACCGAGAGTAAAGAACGCTCCTAACGGGTCTAGCGGGTCATAGGAACTTTCAACGCACGAGCGATGCGGATTATAGTCAAGGCAATACCGGGAAAGTCTCGTCTTCGCCTTGATAGGATTTTTGCGTAATTTCGCTTGAGCGAATGACGTTTTGACTTTCGGTAATGTCCGAGAATATAATAGGCATAGGTCGGGCGCCAAAAGCCGGATGACACAAAGGTCACATTGAACTTCGTTGCTTACGCCGGGCATGAGTTAGAATCGAAGTCAATGCCGGGTCAAGATCTTGCCAATTTTTCCTTGGCGGAATTTTAGCAGAGCTTCGCTTGACCGAAAGATCTTTTGATTTGTTGGCAAAGACTCGGTCTTGACTCTTACGCATTCCGTGCGTGTCAAGGTCAATAGTTAATGTCGGAGTCGAGATCTCGCCAATTTTTCCTTGTCGGAATTTTGGCGTAGTTCTTCTTCCGTTATGAACTAAGGTTTGACCTTTACGAGGGTATGCAACCGGGCTATATGACACGGACTAGACCAAAAACCAACCAAAAGTCACGGTTTTTTGAAACGTGTGACACGGACCGTGCATTGGTCGACACCGGCCGCCATGGGGAGGTTGGGATGATTCCGTGCGCGCCCGGAGCATCGTAAGGCCGTCCGTGATCATGCAGCTGAACCACCCTCGGGTTTGAAGGACGTGCGTGCAAAGTGTACAGGATATATCAGTGCGCGTAGTGTGCGGTCTCCTAAAAATGTTCCTTTTGAGTTAAAACAGAGATTTTCATGAATGTGTTTTAAAGGAATGATTTTCGGGACGGGAGAATGCAACACATAAGCACGTAAATTTTCTGGGAGCCCTGGCCACCATGGAGCCGAGTAGCCCCCAAGCCGCTAGGACTGCGCGATTAACCATGATTTTTCCCGGTGGAATTGCCACCGAGGTCGCCCGGCCGAATCCAAGGAGGATTGAGCCGTACGACTACATGGATCAATTTTCCAGGTTCCACTCCTTTTGCTATTTTTCGTGTTGTTTCCCGTTCAAAGTATGCACAGATTCCAAGATGCAAATGATGCAATGCATGGTAAAGAAAGCAAGCATGATTAATGAAATCGGCGACGGGAGTCTAACCCGCTCAAAGGGAAAAGCTTTCTTTTATTTTTTCAAAAATTTTTTTTCGAAAAGGGATACTGGTACGTGGATTGTTAAACCACCGGTTATCCCAACTCCCACGTCAGGGAGTGTACAGGAAGGGTAAGTGGTTTCCACCTATATACCGAGTATCGATTTTTTTGTTTTGAAAATAAAAGCTTTTCTCCTTTGGGGTTTCCCCAGCGGAGTCGCCAAACTGTGAATGTGGTGCCCAAATTTTGTTGGATTCACGCGAGTTTGAAGACATCCGGTTTAATTTGAAAAACGGAGTCGCCACGCCATTTTGATTACCTCAAAACTTTGAAAAAAAGGTTTTTATGGGTTCGGAGGTTAAGTTACCCCTTGGGAAGAACGTTTGGCGTTCACCCAAAGTGCCTTGCCGGAGCAAGTCTCCCATGATTTCATTAATCGTGCTTGCTTGCGTGCTTTCTTGTGTGCATGTGTTTGAAAATAAAGAGGGGAAATGTCCCAAGTCGTCTTCCGAACGTACAAACCATTTATTGGTTGTCGCTCGGGATTTCTTGGATTTTATGTATTCGGGATTATGATCCCGTCCTCATCTTATGACTTGTGATCATCGCATTTTAACCTCGGGACCCTCGGGACTTGCGTGATCGAGAGGATGACTCTCTTTATAGTCAAAGATGAGGTTCTTTAGAAAAGGAGGGTCCTTAGCCCATCAATCCTACGCTTTAAGACGGTCGAGCTCGTATAGATGCTTCATACTCTTTCTTAAGCGATAATGGGAGATATAGGGTTCAAGGTTGTCCCTATCTAAAGAAATATGGAACCTTTAATGGAAGGAACGATGTAAAGATATGATCTTTTACACCGGTCCGTTCCAAGGTTACTAATGGGGACATTGGGGAATGCATGATAAAAATGATACTTTTAGTGAAAAGATGACATTTTTGGTGTAAAGAATGTCTTTTGATTGCAAGGCATGCTTTTTGTGTAAAGAAATGATTTTTATGCAAAGAATGCATTTTTATGTTGGAAAATAGTATTTAATGCATAAATGATGTATGAAAATGGAAAAGAATGATTCTTTAATGCAAAGTATGCATTTTGAGTGTGAAAATGAGTTTTTGAATGCAAAAGATGCATCTTTAATGTGAAAGGGGGGGTTTTTTTAGTTCAAAGGATGCACCATTAAAGCAAAGATGTCATTTTGGTGAAAAAGATATCCTTTTAATGCAAACGATGCTGCTCCGTATGCAAATGTTTTAGTTGAAATGCAGATTGATGCATTAGAAAAGGCAAATATCGATTACGGAAAAGATGAGAAATTCAACCGGCTACTTATGTCGCGTGACATAAGCCGCCTATGTCGCGTGACATAACTAGCCACTTTGCAGAGCTTCAAAGAATCGAGATCTACAGAGGTAACAAGGCTTTAAAATAGCCAAGTTACTTCACCAATAGGTCTCAGGGAGCTAGTATTTCAATGATGAACATCTCAAGAAGGTGTAGATGTGAGGAATCCACATTCATCTCGAGTGTTCATGCAAAAACAATGTTAAGCCGGAGTCTTTACATGAAATGTGATGAAATCAGATGTAGATCTATGAAATATGAAGCTAAAGCATGTAACTTTAATCAGAATATCACATTATCAACACATGTAGCATATAGATCTTATGTATAATGAAGATAGGAAGGGGAAAAGGGTAGAAAATCGTTACCCTTGAAGACCACGACTCCCTATATCATGTTAGATATAGGGGCCTTCGAAACAGCAACCTCCGGGGACTGAGTTCAATCCTTGGCTCCGTGGGAATCCTTGGTTCTTGGTGTGTGTGAAAAGTGTGTGTGTGGGAAGTGTGTGTGTGGGATTGATTTGGGAGGATTATTATGGTTTGGGAGGTATGTGAGGAGAGAGGAGGCTTCTGGGCGTATTCCCTATAGAGGGGGACTGAGGGGTGGAAGAGGTGTGTCTAAAATGAGAGGTGAAGGCCTCTATTTATAGGCTGCCTGCATGGGCTTGTTATGTCGCACGACATGATAAGCCATAACCGTTTTCCTTCTAGAAACATGCAAGGTGGCATGGTTCTAGAACTCTCTCTGGCTGGTTATGTCGCACGACATAAGTAGCCACATGCAGTTCCTTCTAGAAACATGCAAGGTGGCAGGTTTCTAGAAGGTTTCATGGCCTATTATGTCGCACGACATAAGTAGCCACATCTGGATCCTTCTAGAAACATGCAAGGTGGCAGTCTTCTAGAAGGGAATTCCTCATGAAATAAAAACGTGTTTCTTTGGCTCCAAGCAGTCTCTTATCCCCTTAGGTGATTTGAAACAGTTCCGGAATTGTTCCGGAACTCTAGGAAAGTCCGGGGAATTACCGGAAAACTTGCCGGAATTGCCGGGAAACTTAACCGGAAGGCATGAGCCAGATTTGGGTACTTACAATAGGTTTAATTTACCTTCTTTGAGTAGCTTTCTATTCTTTATTCCTTGCACATTTAAGCAAATATGGGATCCATGTCCGATATCATATACCCAAGAACAAGAAGTCAAAAGGAAAATATCTATCATATAGATACTTGAAGTAGTAGCAATCATATTGCCATTCTTCACCTTTTAGGCCTTCCTAATAAGCCTTGCAACTTTGCTTTCAATGACAATCACATTAAAATGGTAGCAAATTGCATCCTTTTGAGACACTTTGGGTTTAGCCTTTTCGGCTTTGGCAACTTTTGCCCTAGGTTTAGCAACCTTTGCTTTACCTTCTTTACCTTTCCTTTATGAACCCCTTTCTTGTGTTAACCATTAACACACTTGCAGATTGCTCCTTTTTGCATCTCATGCATTAGGAACCTTCACCATAACATACACCTTTTACCTATCTTGCATTTGGAACATTTCCTTTGTGTGTTGTGCTTAGAACAAAAGAAGTTACCATGTGCTCAAGGTTCTTCATAAGAATCTTTAACCATGGTGGCAAGTATAAGGCCATCAACATGTTTCTAACGTTGCTCCTTATCTTCCCTTTGCTACATTTGCAGTAGGTTCAGCAGGAATGGATTTATCAAGAACGTACACATCTACCTAAGAACCATTCTTTAGGCTTCTGATCCAATCAGAATTATCTGTATCGTTCCTTTCGAACTTTGTCCTTCATAAGGACAAATCGCAATTTATTGTGTAATGCTACTTCTACAACAAACTATGCAAATTATATGAACACATATTAATATCAACACATTTATCATCAAAGAGCAAATCACAAATACTCCCACTAAATTATACACCTTTCAATGCAAATAAGCATAATATAATTTAATGAGCTAAGATCCAACTTTAATTTAATCTCAAGTACGCTATGGAGTACCGCTCAAGATTAAAATTAATTAGGTAGAAAATATCAATCATATCGTATATGACTCCTAGATCTTTTATGAGATTTATTTAAGACATCATATGTCTAAGCATATTTTAATCTCATCTTATGCCTTGGGTCCAAAACCATTTTGATAACCCAATTAAGTTCATCCACTTTAAACGTATAGGAACCACCATTTCCTCATCTTGCTCGCAAACGAAATAGAATCAAAGTACCTTGCTATGGCAAGCCCACCCAAAACTATCCGAGTGGTCTCAAGTGTTTTAATCATGGATTGGCATAAAGAACTTAAAAGTTAAATGAAGGTTCTTTAAAGCAGATTATAAGCATATCACCAAAGATAATCATAATCGTGCACCAGGTAAGTTCCTAGGAAAATAGGTGAGCTACAAGGACTACTTAAGTACCAAATTTCTCCTTCGACAGAACTCTCCTAGACATGTACAATTAGAATACCAGCTCTGATTTGCAACATAATCAATACTTTGTATACTGATTTGTTTCTCATAAACAATCGGATTCCTTTAAATTTTGCGTAAACTGACTTGTTTTTCATAAACAATCAGAAAACCAAAATTTTGATGTTTCAACTAAACATTCAGGAAATTACAATTCAATATTTCAACTAAACATCTAACAAAGTTCTTAACACATAAGAACACATAATTCATGCATCGCAACAATTAATAAAATCACATTTTAATTAATTAAGCATGCATAAACCTTGAATTAATCTAGCATAGCCCTATAAATTTAATTTCCAGAAATTTATAGAAACCAAATTAAGACAGAGACATATCAGATTATAAACATAATCACAGTTTAGCAAGAAAAATCAACAAATTGATTCGGCCCAGATCAGGCAAAGTCTCTCGCGTGACATAGACCTTTAGAGGCCTGATATGTCGCGCGACCAGACGAGGCCATCAGACTGCCCATGGCCAACTCTGTCGCGTGACATTGAGTTTCCATGGCCAACTCTGTCGCGTGACAGAGGCCAACTGTGTCGCGTGATAGAAGCCAACTTGCAGATTTTCCAAACTTCAATCAATTCCAATCATAAAGCAATTAAATCATATAAAACTACCTTTTAACAGATTTAATTCAACATAATCAGAAAACGATTTTCACATTATTTCACATAAACAATCAAAATTCTACCGCATACAAAAGCATGCAACGAACATATAAACAATTTATATAAACATTCTAGCATGTTAATTCAAACTTAACCATACAAACGGGGCTCTGATATCATTGTTGGATTTTATGGGTCCATGCGCAGCGGAATTAGCATCTAAATAACACAAAACCCAAGAGCCCTAAGATCCGTTCTATACAATTAAATTGAATTCCTATGAGATAGAATTAACCAACCTTAATTGCTTTCCGTTCTTGAGCTATCGAACAATCTATCGATGTGATTTTTGAATCACAAACTTCGATCTTCAAGATTTGTATCTTCAGATTGCTTGAACAACTAGAACTCTAGGCCTTGATCGTCGTACGAGCGAAAACCCTCTGTAGTATCCACACTTTAGAATGAACCAAGAACGGTTCTTGAGGATTGCTAGATCTTTAAACCCTATGGAAGAAATATTGAGAAACCTTTGTTGTGATTTTTCCTTAGAAAATTCGGCCTACAGTTAGGGTTTACAAACAACATATTTATACTACCTTAGTATTAGTATTTATTTCCTAATCGTATTAGAAAACTGTCTGTCAAACCACCTCAGACACGTCATGTCACACGACCACCAACAGCCTATGGGCAAGTTATGTCGCGCGGCGACATGTGCCATTTGGCAAGTTCTGTCGCGCTACCAAGTATGCCATATGCAGGAACTCTCAATCATTTCTTCCTTTGGTTTAACTAATTCATTCAAATTGTGTGTGACCCAATAGGATTATATTATGTTGGCAATGAATTCGATTAAATCGACCCTCATAAAACATAAGCGGACTCTAGAAAGCCATTATGTCTACCCAATTAATATAACGTAAGATTTCACGTTTCCAATGGTACACTTCCATTTCTCCCTTTGTGTCACGATGTTATATTGAACACAAGTCATGGTCTACGTCAACTTGTATTTGTTCAATGCTTTCTTGATATTGAGTATAATGATAATCCAATCGCATTGGGGTATGGCCATACACTTTCATCATTATCATTCATCGAGGGGCCCAAGCAAAACATCTCTCTTTCGAGGGACAAATTCCATCTTGACTTATCATCCAGCCCATCATGAATCCGATCATGCCAAAGATAGCCTTTATAGATATCGTGTTAAGATATCGTTTGACTAAAATCAAACATAACTTTCATCATATGTAAGGTCATGATAATCTCAGGTCTAGGGACTAAATGAAGTGACCATATGAGATTTAATTATGACATTTGACCATGATATAAATCTCATACGGGTTAAGTCCAGTCACTTGTTCACTAACAAGTACCCATAAATTTAATGTGCATCTCTATGCATATAATCATCATATGATTATCCATTAACATTTATACTAATTATTCACTTAATAATTAGGGACGGAGATTATTACAATAAATATGCAAAATATATAATAATCAAATAATAAACATTCTCTATAATTAAGGATAAAGATGATACATAACGGTTTAAGTTAAACATAACTAAAGCCTAGGGCATTACACCAACACTGATGAGCCCGGACCATCCGGGTCGGGCTAAAGATCGCTCTGGTTCTAACCAAACCAACTAAGCTCCAGATTTCTTGATCGAGCTAACTTCAGACTGCTAAATACAGTTGTCTCATCCAGACTCATAGTTCCTACCTTGTGGATCACGATTACATATGAGCTCTGACACCAACCGGCAGACCTGTACTTGTCACATTAAATGGAGGAGCAGGCAACTATCACGTGCGTTGTGACGCCGAACCAACTGTCACCTGCTTCCCTTTTCTTTATACTTTCAACGACATCCGCTACAGTAGCAGTGTCCTTTATATTACTCACTTATCTGGGCTCACCACGTGTCATAGGTCAAGACAAACGTGCTCAAAAGTTGAGATCATACACGACAGATCTCTCTCTACAATATAAATACTCTCCCTTATCCTCTAGGGCAAGGTAAGTCACATTATCTAAACCTAAACATACACTCACATACTAGGTCATTCCAAGCCCTAATCTCAGTATATCCCTCAGGATCTTACTCTCACACCCAAGGGCCTGAGCCGGAATCAACTCCGACTTGATCTCTAACGGTGTTCTTGTTTGTGTCGGGTTAACAAGTTCGGATCATACAAAGTCTGTTATCCTTAAGTGACACAACTAATTATTCCAAGAATTGGTAACATTTCTCTTAACCTTAAAACTTTTTATGATTACAAAAAAAAGTAAAAATATATTTCTGACCATACAAATGATGCTCATACCAGTCATAAAGGAATGGATCAAACTAAGCGGCGAGGTAGTCTGTTTAGAAGAACAACGGAGGTTTCTCTAGCATTGCAATGGATTGAAAACTGTTTGGTTAATGCAAAATCATGGATTAATGTTCAAATCTCAGTGGAGGAGGGAATGCCCATTGCACCAACCCCACATGCTCTTCATCATGCTCAGCTTACTGATGAATGGGGAGTCTAACCTTTCAGCTCAGCACAAATTGCTACACGACCATGTCCTTTCAGGAGAAACATGATTGATAGGCAGTTTGTCCTACTTAGCGACGATATCTCACTCAAGATCAAATCTATGGCAGAAGTATGACTCATTCTCTCTCTCTCTCTCTCTCTCTCTCTCTCTCTCTCTCTCATGTAAATAAGTATATTAACTTACAAGCTCACACAAAAATACATACACACACACATCTTCCACTAGTAGGTTGTCTGTGACACGATGTTCAAGTCCATACATTTTAGTGAGACAGAATGAATTAATTGATGGTAATTTTGGATAGGCTTCTTAAGGAAATAACAAAGAAAATGAAAAAGATGACGGAAATTGTAAAGACAGACTTAATGTAGTCGAGGCTTGTGTTTAACACAATTTCTGTAAGAAGTATTTGTCCCGCACTGGTGCTTACAGTTTATGACAAACTTCTCGTGAGATGCAACGACTTCTATTTGTTAATAGGAGCACTCCAAATTAACAAATCTAATGAACAATTGACTATTTGGAACTTTCGGACTTGAAGGAAATAATGCAACAAGATGAAATGATTAGGCTAAATTAATTTATCTCAAATGTGTGTAGGAAGACTCAATTTACTGTACGTATGAATTGAAATTCGGAGGGGAAGTATATAAGGAGAGTTAAGGGGTTTGTGTCTTTTCCCTTGAAAAGGCACAACTTTTCTGGCAGCAGTGAAGAGCACGACTGTGCTCCTTGGCACGAGTCGTGCTCACGATTCATTCCAAGGTCTTCACTCGTTCTGATCAGAATTGAGCAAATGTCCATTAAGGTCCATTCGTGCTCATGACTCGTGACTAGAGTCCCCACTCGTTCTGATCAACTGGGTGCAAAATCTCTTCAGCCAAAAACACAGTTCAAATCCAATTAAATCCAAATGATCTAATTGACCCTTTAAACTACTCTCGTTAAGTTACAAATCTTTTGTCATTAATTTCTCATTCACCCGGAAATGGTTTTGAGACAATAAATGAGTTTCATAATCTACACTAAATGTAGAATACATTTTGTAACTTACTTCGTTAACAAATAACGAATTTCGTTAGGAAGTTAGGTCAACGTTAAGTCAAACTTAACTTTCGTTACCCATTTCCAACAATCCCCCACATGAATGACAATTAATGCATGTATGCAATTTCGTCCAAAAGTTCCGGCGAACCATTATTACATCGGGATAGATAGCTTATGGCTTTGAATCTCCCCTAGTGAAATATTATCGGATATACTAGCCATTCGGTAGCGAGTCGCTTTGAACCAGTGACTGTAGGATGTATACCAAGACAACAATACTCATATAATAATAGCTCTAACAGTTTTTGTTCTCACATTTTGTCCATTTCGGCCCTGGACCGTATCTCATTCATAAGCGTTCATATTAGAAGCGGCCAAGTTACTTCTCGCTTATATAGGTGATTCACACTACTAGAAGTATCCTGCACTACTCCACCCATAGGTATAGAAATCATTAAAAGTTTTCTCAACTTATCCGCACCACTGCTGTTGGTGCTTATACTTGGATGTTCTGGGAATGAGTATTCAACATCTCCAGGTCATTCAACCAAGTTGTTGTTTCCAAGTGATTCTACTAGAACTTATAGCTTGGTTGTCTCATTGAACCAAGGGCATGGGATCTCCAATTTTCAAGGTTAAGTGTCCACTATGAGTTCTTTTGTTGTGGGTTTTAAGCCCATTCCCCTTAATAGTTTATACAGTTGATCTCTATTTATACCTTTCGTAAACGGATCCGCTATGTTATCATTTGACTTCACATAGTCAATTGTGATAACTCCATTCTTGATCAACTGTCTAATGGTATTATGTCTACGACGGATATGTCTAGACTTACCATTATACATACTGCTCTGTGCCCTTCCTATTGCTGATTAACTATCACAATGTATTAGTACAACAGGCACAGGTTTATTCCAACAAGGAATATCCTCCAGGAAGTTCTTAAGCCATTCTGCTTCTTCTCCAGCTTTATCTAAAGCTGTAAACTCAGATTCCATCGTGGATCTGGCTATACACGTTTGTTTGGAGGATTTCCACGACACTGCTCCTCCACCTATTGTGAAAACATATCCACTCGTGTATTTTGAGTCTTTTGTGTCCGATATCCAGTTTGCATCACAGTATCCTTCTAATACTGATGGATATTTCTTATAAAGTATCCCATGATTTAATGTATACTTTAAATATCTTAGTACCCTCATTAGTGCTTTCCAATGATTTGTACTGGGATTACTCGTGAACCTGCTTAGTTTGCTCACAGAATATGCAATGTCTAGATGTGTACAATTTGTTAAGTACATCAGACTGCCAATTATTCTTGCATACTCCAACTGAGAAACTGGTTCCCCTCTATTTTTAGCTAAGTGTAGCGCCAAGTCTATCGGAGTCTTAGCTGGAGGGCTATTAATGACATCGAATTTTCGAAGTACATTTTCCAGATAATGGGATTGTGACAGGACTATTCCTTCTGATGTTCTAGAAATCTTTATTCCTAATATGACATCGACTAATCCCATATCTTTCATGTCAAAGTTCTTCTTTAACATGCCTTTGGTATTCATGATCAATTCATGACTACTTCCCATTATTAACATGTCGTCTACGTAAAGACAGACAATAACAAATGATTCAGATGTTCCTTTAATGTAGACACATTTGTCACATTCATTAATCTTGAATCCATTTGATAATATAGTCCTATCGAATTTCTCATGCCACTGTTTAGGTGCTTGTTTTAGTCCATATAATGACTTTACAAGTTTACACACCTTTCGTTCTTTACCAAGAACCACGAACCCTTCGGGTTGTTCCATGTAAATTTCTTCATCCAGCTCTCCATTTAGGAAGGCTGTCTTCACATCCATTTGGTGTATCTCAAGATTATGCACTGTTGCAATAGCTATGAGAACACGTATAGATGTGATCCTTGTGACAGGGGAGTATGTATCGAAGAAATCATATCCCTCTTTCTATCTAACCCCTTTGGCAACTAGCCTACACTACAAGAAAACTTACTTTTTGCGATGGCTTTCGGCCATCGCATAATGTCTATAAACCATCGCATATTCTTTATACGATTGCAAAATTCATAAAAAAGGTCGTCACCTTAGGCTTTGTCGCTACACCTTATGCGATGGTTAATCTAATCTTATAAGATAAATATTATTTTCAATAAAAATATTATTTTTAAAATAAAATGCCATCGCATATAGTCCACAACAAAGATGGTATTAACCATCGCATATAGTCGTCACACAAAGATGGTCTTAGCCATCGCATATAGTTGTCAACAATCGCATAAAACCTGATTATGTGACTGCAATAGCAATCGTATATTTTACATTCTATACGATGGCAACATCCATCACATATTTCGCCAAAATTCACATATTTCACCAAAATTCTTTGAGATGTGATTTAGAGATGGCACTAGCCATCGCATAAACATTTCCCGGAATTTATAGAATTCCCAAAATTTATATAAATTTTATTTTCGCAATTGCTACTTTTTTCATAAAAACTAAAAATAAATAAAATACTCATATGCTAAAAATAAATAAAATACTCATATGCATAAACACAAGTTAAATAAAATACTCATATGCATAAACACAAGTTTTATATAAACTTGTAACCAACAACCATTCTTTGTCCAAAATATATACCAAGTACCTAAAATTGTCATTGTCCAAAATATATACCAAGAACTTGGTAACCAACTACTATTCTTTGTCCAGGTTTCAAAAAACAAAACTACCATTCTTTGTCCTAAATAATAATAGGCTAGTCACTCTAAAACAAATTATTCTCTAAAAACATATCAACTAGATAATGTCATCGGTCTCACCATTACCATCATCGTCATTGAAATGAGATGCATTCGTTGGGATATTTGATGCCCCGTCAGAACTAGGTGTAGCACAACTAATGTCACATCCTCGGCACAATACATCATTGACTTGGGTTGTAGGTTCCAGGCCATTAACTTCACGTAATTTGTTTGCATAAGCCTCCTGTAAAAATTTCATTCAAAGTACTATCAGTAAGGTTAATGTATAACAAGTCTATTTACAATAATACAATAATAAGCCTCCTGCATTTACCAATTCCTTATTCATAGTTCTTTCAAAGTACTGAATATGAAAGATGGGCAACTTAAGGGGTTTTATGCAATTGTACTACTAAAAATGCTTAAATGTAAACTTTTTTCTGCAAATGTCCCTCAAGGTAAATGGACATTCATTTAGGGACGGAGGGAGTAATAACAAAGCCAAAGCATATACTTGTATTACTCGGGAAGCAGCTGATGTTACCTTCTCATAGTTCTTCTTAGCAAATGCACTAGCAATTATTGCCTTATTGGAGTAACACAATAATCCTAGATAAATAACTTCAGATGTTTTTTAAAAAAAGTTCAAGAAAATTTTAGAAAAAGAGCAGAAAAAAAGGCGAGAGATAAGGAGATAACTTCCCCTGTCCAAGAAAAGCCAGTCCATCGAAGAAGTGATGATACTAGCTAAACACTGTACACAAATATGGAATGCAGCCATATGTATTGAACCCGCACGTGAAGCCGCTGATGTAGCCAAAGTGACACATATAGTTGAAGCTACTACCCTACACAATAATAAGGAACCTCGTGCCCAAGAAGCGTAACATGTTAGAAAGGCCGGTGATTCAAAACTAATGAAATTATTCATAAGAATAAATTTAAGAAGATATTTAAAAGAAGAAATAAGTGGGAAATTTCTTTTGGAAAAAGAAATAAAAAGAAAAATCCTAATGTTGAATCACCACAATTGACAAATGGCCTCCTTCTTACCACTTCAAAACCGACTGAACTGCAGCTCTCCAAAGCTTGGAGGTAATAGATCAACTTCTTTCAACAACCGAACAATGAGGAACAAAGTGTTATTAAGTACCTGCGAATTACATTACAATACGCCGAGAACCAATCGCATAGATAAACGTTGCCGGAATGAATGGATCTCTCGAGTTTGAAACGAAATAATTGAGTAAATCAAGATAGAACTTACCGGGAAAGAACATGTGCAATGGCAAAGACTACTAACTCCCATACGGCAGCCAAATATAAGAATGGATCAAGAATTATGTTCGCAATGGATAGCATGCTATATATAAAATTAATAAGAACATATTTCAGATTTAATCTTCTTGTCCATGTTTTCACTTGTTTTTCTTTGAGCTATTAAGCATGACGGACTTAAACCGGTGCTGGCTCACATAACCATGTAAATCATTGCTGAAATAGAAAATACTAGTCGCATGTTAACCAAGCATGAGAAGAGAACAACTAAAGTGCGAATTTCCACACCAATGTATCCGAGTATTATGGTTTACCTCAAAAGATATCACCGATTCGTAAGCCTTTTCAAAGATTTTAAACAACGGCCATACAAAAGCAAAGCAAATTGAGAGCTAGATAAAGTGTACATGAAATAAAGTAAAGAATGAAAAGTTGAATACCCTTTTCCCCAAAATCACAAGTTGATCGATTGCGGCAGTCTATACACATCTCCAAAGAATAAGCATGCACTTCTTCCCCTATGATCCATTTCATTTTGCAACGTAAACAAGGTAAGATCTAAGTCCAAGATGAACAATAAAATCACCACTAATTCATCTAGCCGCATTATTCATATGCCTGAGAGAGAGTTGAAAAATGAACCTGTTTCTCGAGGTACAAAGCTAATTTTGCACTAACAAAGTGGTCTTTCCAATACCTTGCACTGCCAAGTAGAATTACCGTGGGGCCGGACTTTGCGAAAGTCGGTTCCGACACCTCTCCACCCATCAACGACATTAGGTTCAACGACAGCAAATGAGCCCCAAGCTACCAAACCCGCAACCAATATCAAGTACCGTTCGCACCCGCAATCAACATCTAGGACAAAGGAGAGTCTCATCATCAAACAAATGACACAGGATACATCAAGGGAACCAGACTTTTCGGTGTATGTAATGCTACTGGAGAGAGGATTTGTTTAGATATTAGCCATGTCGATGGGTCCTCTCCATTTAGTAGCACATCTATATACTTAAAGTACAGGTTAATTTTCACAAAACCTACCCACCACATCAGCTAAAGCCATGTGGCATGGTGTTCTCCCGGTTACTTTGTTGCACCACACAAAATATGCAAGCCGGTAGAACCATTCATGTCTAATATTACAGATTCTATTTCCAATGCAAAACAACTATTTCATAGCTCCAAACCCCAAATCAAGCAAAAACATAATACAATTGCAGACACTTAAGATCAATTGCGCTAGTTCTTTTGTAACGTACTATGCAAATAACAACAAAAACATGAAATAAAACATGATGGCAATCAGTTCATGCTTAGCTTGATATAAGAATGCATATGAAACTTGAAGGAAACAATTATTGACGAGAGAAGATGCATACTTGTTAACTTCACTAATGGAAGATTGCAAATTGACCAAGTGTGCCATTAGCTCCTTTGCAGCGCCTGCATCAACATTCTTCAAGGAAAAACAGTTTGAGAAATAAATGGTTTTAGAAGAGATTTGAAGGGCTTATAATAATCATGAGATACATACCTCATAATCGGATCCGTGAAAATCACAAGACACAAAATTCCAATCCAAATCACAAGATCGAAACATTAAACAATCGAAATCGAACAGAAGCTCAATTAAAAACGAAATCAAGTTACCTATCTAGTTCCAAAGCTTCGCAAATCAAGTGCTCTGACTATTGATCTACAAAACCCCTGTAAATCGCAAGATGAGAGCTAGATCAAAAGCCCTGAAACTGGAAGAAATTAAAACCTATATAACCTTAACGATCTGATCTAAGCTACAGATCTAGTCGACTACCTTCTTAAACCCTAATAGATTTGAAGAAAATCAACAAAACCCTAATAGATTTGGAACGAATGAAGAAATGAAGGAGAAGAAGATGCGTTACCTAGAGGAACGAGGGAGAAGAAGACGCTGCAGAAGAGTTGATATTGTTTTCCGGTGATTCCAAGCGTAGCAGAATAGGGTTAGGTAATGAGAGAGAGAGAGAGAGAGAGAGAGAGAGAGATCAGGAGGAAGTCGGAGGAAGACGAAGGGAGGGATTGAAACGGCGTGATTTTTAGAGAGAAGGAGTTAGCAAAACCTTAATTGAGAGAGGAGAGATAATATTTGTTTTTAACCTATGTATCGTGTTATGCGATGGCTTTTTTTTTATTTATTATTATTAAATCTTACTCTATTTATTTATTTATTTTGAAAATTGATTTATTATTGAATAGCTTATGAGACGGTTAAGTCCATCACATATTTATTAATGCAGTCGCATATTGAAATGTCTCTCCCGCCAACTTTGATCGCGAAAATTTTCAAGATTTTTTGGACTGCCGCTCTAAAATGCGACCATTTTGTTTGCGATTGCCTTAGCCATCGCCTAAAAATGTCTATTGCGACGGCCTTTTCGGCCATCGCAAAAAGCCATCGCATATTCCTCTTTTTCTTGTAGTGTAGCTTTATACTTATCGATAGATCCATCGGCTTTATACTTTCTTTTAAGAATCCATTTGCAACCTAATGGTTTGCAACCTGGAGGGAGATCCACCAATTCCCAAGTATTATTAAGCATTATGGATTCTATCTCACTGTTAATAGCCTCTTTCCAGAACGTACTGTCCGGTCCAGATAAAGCTTCTTTAACAGTAGCAGGTTCGTTTTCCAACATAAATGATAGAAAATCAGGACCAAAAGACTTTTCCACTCTTGCCCTTTTACTACGTCTAGGTCCTTCATCTTCTACTTGAGATGGACCGTTTGTAGATTTATATGTTCTCTTTTGAGAATTACCTTCTTTCATATCCTTAGCAGGAAAGATTTTTTCAAATAATACTGCATTCCTTGATTCTATTATCTTTCCTGCATTCATATCAGGAATTTTTGACTTGTGCACTATGAATCGATAGGCACTACTGTTATTGGCATATCCAATAAAAATACAGTCAATGGTTTTCGGACCAATCTTCACTTGTTTCGGCTTAGGTATTTCAACCATAGCCAAATAACCCCATACTTTAAGATATTTATAACACGGCCTACGATTATACCATAATTCATAGGGCATTTTATCAATACCTTTCTTGGGTATCTTATTAAGAATGTAGTTCGAAGTGAGTATAGCTTCCCCCCACAAGTTATCGGGTAAGCCTGAACTTATCAAAAATTCGTTCATTATCTCTTTGAGAGTACGATTTTTGCGTTCAGCAACTCCGTTAGACTGAGGGGTATATGGAGCCGTCGTTTGATGAATTATGCCGGATTCCCAACATAGTCCTTCAAGCGGTGCTTCATATTCTCCTCCTCTGTCACTTCTAATTTTCTTAATCTTTAAGTTAAGTTGATTTTCAACTTCTTTCTTATAAGTCTCGAAAGCCCCTAAGGCTTCATCTTTACTTCTTAAGAGATAAACATAACAATACTTAGTGCAATCGTCTATGAATGTAATGAAGTACTTTTTACCTCCTCGAGTTTGCACAAGTTTTAAATCACATATGTCGGTGTGAATTAACTCGAGAGGAGTTGTGTTTCTTTCTATTGCATTAAATGGCGACTTCGTCATTTTTGCCTCAACGCAAACTTCGCACTTATTAGTTGAATCAGATTTAGTCATTTGGATTAAATCTTGTTTAACTAATTTCTTAATAGTGTTGAAGTTTACATGACCTAATCTATCATGCCATAAACTAGGACTTTCCGACAAGTAAACATAAGAAACAACACTTTTATTCCTCGCACCTTGGCGAATAACATTCATTACATTCATCTTGAAATGTCCCTTCTCGAGGTAACCCTTTCCAAGGAATAAACCATTCTTTGTTATTACAAACTTGTCGGATTCAAAAACTAATCTAAAATCGGCTTTACTCAACAAAGCACCGGAAACTAGATTCTTGCGGATGTCCGGAACATGCAGCACATCAAGCAAGCTGTCACTTCTTTCCCTGAGGTCATCTTCAATACAACATTTCCAATACCTTGAACATCGGATGTCGCTGAATTTCCCATATACAATTTCCTTCCGGAAATGGGAGTATAAGAAGAAAAACTCTCCTTATTAGCACAAATATGCGGGTAGCCCCGGTATCTATCCACCATTCCTTTGGATTGTCATCCAAATTTGCCACGTTTGCCTCGAAGATCACTGCAGCAAAATCAAGAACCATATCTTCGACATTGTTCGCCTCCTTCTTTGGGTGGCGACAATCCTTTGCTATATGGCCCGGCTTGCCACAATTATAGCATGCTCCTTTGAACTTCTTAGTTGAGGAGCCTTTGTTCTTCCCTTTCTTATCATTCCCGGAATGCTTCCTTTTGGTGCCGCTAGTGCTTGCCTCGGCGAGATTGACTTTTGCCTCCATCTTGCCTTTGGTAGCTTTAGCTTCATTGTCTCGATTATTCTCTTCAATTTGAAGACGAAGAACCAAGTCCTCCAAAGTCATCTCTTTACGTTTATGCTTGAGATAATTTTTGAAGTCCTTCCATGAAGGCGGCAACTTCTCTATGATTGATGCCACCTTAAAGGGATCGTTCATGATCATTCCTTCGGCATCAAGTCCATGTAAAATAAGTTGGAACTCATCAACTTGAGTTGTTACCAACTTAGAGTCCACCAGTTTGAAGTCAAGATATTTGCCAACGACAAACTTCTTTGACCCGGCATCTTCAATCTTGTACTTCCTTTCCAAGGTATTCCACAATGCCTTGGCTAACTCGACGGTACTATACAGATTATAGAGTGCATCGTCGAGTCCATTCAAAATGTAATTTTTACATAAAAAATTGCCATGGTCCTAAGCCTCTTTGGCCAAAAGCCTTTGAGGGTCGGGATCACCATTTGCAACAATTGGATCTTCTTTTAAGAACCGATGCAAACTTAGAGGAGGAGTAAGCCCGGATGGTGTAGAAGCGGGTGCAATATTCTTGTGCGTTGCATCGCCTTGAGGAGGAGTAAGCCTGGATGACTCGGAGGTGTCTCTCTCATTACTCATTGTAGGAATGCCTTAAGAAACGTCAAATACTTCTTACGATTGATGGTAATTTTGGATAGGCTTCTTAAGTAAATAACAAAGAAAATGAAAAAGATGACGGAAATTGTAAAGACAGACTTAATGTAGTCGAGGCTTTTTGTTTAACACAATTTTCGTAAGAAGTATTTGTCCCGCACTGGTGCTTACGGTTGATGACAAACTTCTCGTGAGATGCAACGACTTCTATTTGTTAATAGGAGCACTCCAAATTAACAAATCTAACGAACAATTGACTATTTGGAACTTTCGGACTTGAAGGAAATAATGCAACAAGATGAAATGATTAGGCTAAGTTAATCTATCTCAAATGTGTGTAGGAAGACTCAATTTACTGTATGTATGAATTGAAATTCGGAGGGGAAGTATATAAGGAGAGTTATGGGGTTTGTGTCTTTTCCCTTAAAAAGGCACAACTTTTCTGGCAGCAGCGAAGGGCACGACTCGTGCTCCTTGGCACGAGTCGTGCTCACGATTCGTTCCAAGGTCTTCACTCGTTCTGATCAGAATTGAGCAAATGTCCATTAAGGTCCATTCGTGCTCACGAATCGTGACCACAGTCCCCACTCGTTCTGATCAACTGGGTGCAAAATCTCATCAGCCAAAAACACAGTTCAAATCCAATTAAATCTAAATGATCTAATTGACCCTTTAAACTACTCTCGTTAGGTTACAAATCTTTTGTCATTAATTTCTCATTCACCCGGAAATGGTTTTGAGACAATAAATGAGTTTCATAATCTACACTAAATGTAGAAAACATTTTGTAACTTACTTCGTTAACAAATAACGAATTCCGTTAGGAAGTTAGGTCAACGTTAAGTCAAACTTAACTTTCGTTACCCATTTCCAACATTAATTGGTTGTTTGCTTGCGGGGTGTTATCTGCGAGACACGGAGACAGCTGAAGAATTTCGTGATAGTCTTGTAAACCCATTCTCTGAGAAGTTCTTGTGGACTGAATGCTCTCCAAGAGGAGCTACCTGGTCATGTAAAGATGATATTCTTCTGAGGGAGAGATATAACAGTTGCCCCTTATAGAAACCACAAAGTTTGAAGGGATTGAAGCTGATATTGCTCCACAATTCTCAGTTTAAGACAAATTAGTTCAATCAGCTGTACATTCAATCTTAGGTTGTTCTATGTAATTTGCCTGTCGTAATGCTATTGTTTCATCCAACTGAGCAGCGTAACTGTATTTCTGTAGCACTTCTGCTGTTCTGTGGGGGAGATGACTACTTGGTGTGCCGATTGTATCTGAAATTGTGGAGAAATGTACATTAATTCCTTTCAGAGAACCATATTCACAGCGAAAGTACTATTCTTCATCGGTTTTCATTCCTAATATTTGGAGTATGGGTTATTCTTTTATACTACTCATCCGTACCAAAATAAGTGTCCGAAAAAATCTCAAATTTTTGATTATATGTTTGTAACACTTAAGAATGGGAAAAGCACACTGCCTCTCAAATAAAATACCTTGTGACCAACGCAAGTGATGATACTGCAGCATTGCATGAGGAGACATGTTCTAAAAAAATAAAAGATTTAATCAAGTCATAAATTACAGGTCCGCGGACTCACCGCTGCCTAACAAATAGTAAATGTTACAACAATTAACCAACTACTACTACGATAAGTTCATAATATATGTCGTCAACATCATTGTAGATCACTAGGACCTGATTCCCCTCCTCCACTGGTTTGGGGGTAACTAGAAGCTCCTGGAAAGATGAAAGAGAAGGGACTTTGTGAGTCTTCAAATGGGGCTCGAGGGAAATCTGAAAAATTACCAAGATTGCATGTATCAAAGTTCATAGGCGAGAAGTAGCCGTCAGGATAAACTCCAGCTCCTTCTCCTCCTTTCACATCCAGAGTAGCATTAGAGCTACTGACAGTGAAATCAAGACGGGGAACTTTATGTGGTGCTTCTACATTATCCCCACTATCAGATAACCCAACCAATCCTCGAGACTCATCCAATGGAATGGCTGGAGTGTGACCCTGAAAAAGAGAAATGTGACCGAATAGCTTGTCTTTCCTCGAGAAGGTTGTTCCACATGAACAAAGCCATTTGTCTCTCCCACAGTGCTTCTCGTGTGTTTTAAGATCTGCAATAACCGAGAATTTCTTTGTATTGCAACGACTGCAAGTGTAGCTTTTATCACAGTGGGTTCTTTTGTAGTGATTTTTCACACATAAGATGGTCTTGAGAGGTTGGAACTTCTTATGATCCTTATTCCTTTTACAACCAGTGTATGGGCAGGAATATCTCTTGATAAGCATAGGCTCAGAGCTTGCTTCTTTTTGGGGCTTTGCTAGTGCTGCTGCTGTTTTATACTCGTCCCCGTGACCTCTCATGTGCATCCTCAAATTTGCATCTCTCTTAAAACCCTTTCCACATATCATACAAAAGTGGGTATGAGGTGCAAGTATTTCCTCTTTTTCGAGCTGCAAAATTTCATAAGATCCCGGGGGTAGATTCTCTCCGTCATCAACATCTTCTTCGTCTTTTGATTCATGTTCTTCAACAACGTAGATTTGTTCCATCCTACAACCAGTGGTGACATCACCCTCAGCCTTGCACTGATCTTCTACTTTTTTCACATCATAACTATAATTATTATCATTATGTTGCATCACACTAGTAGCACTTGGACCTGCCACTGGAGGAACCAAGACTTGCCCAACAGATGTGTTCACAGAAGAAGGAATATGTTTGACTGATGGGAGCAGACTACCAGCAGTTGATATCAACTGAACAATAATAGAAGTCAGGTCAGCAGTAATGAGCTGCTGTTGCTGAGTAACAAGTTCATTTGTCTGACCCACAGATGCAGCTGTTCTCTGTCCAACAACCAAATGCACCAAATCCTGGAGCTGATGGATCTTTTGCTCCATGAAAGACAAATTACTTAGCATCATACTCGGATCCCAACCTTGGATATTATTACTAAAATCTTTCATTTGGCTATCTTGTTGACATGGGAATTTGGTTTGGTTATTGGCATTTCGAGTGAATTGTGCTGGGGTTTCAGAAAGTTGGTTGAGCTCTGGGAATTGTTTTTCTATCCTCATGCCATAATCGAGAAGCGAAGGATCTTCCCATCTCTGCTGATGCTCATGTGATCTGAAATCAGAAAAAGGCTGCTTATCTGGCGGGCCTTTTCTCGGCAAGTCATTTGAGGAAGAAGAAGGCTTTCCCCACATGTCTGCACAATGCTTCTCTTTCAGATCTATGTTTCCTGATCTTCGCTCTGATGTCAGAAAAAAGTTTGTTAGACTGAGTGAATTGCAAAGTGTTAGCATAAAATCATCTGATGGGAAGCAGCAGACCAAGGAAGAAATGAACTTCAAATATACAAGAAAACTACACAAGCACACATGCATATAGAGCCTAGCATCAATGTAACAATTCCATTAGAAGTAATAAACACCACCATCTGCTCAATCACTTTTATTCTATGTAAGGATCTGAGAATCCTTGAGGCAAATAAGAAGGAATCAATACAACAACAATAAAGCCTTAGTCCCAAAATAATTTGGGGTCATCTAACCTAAATCCTTATATGTCATTATGAAAGAAAAGATGTAAGAAAAAGAAAAAAAAGTTACGAGAAGAAATAGGTGGGGATAAAGTTCAGAAAAAGAAAAGAATTATAATAATAATAATAAAGAATATATATATACATATATAATATGGGGAAATGAATAAAAAGGAAAGGAAAGAAGAAGAAAGAAAAGCAAAATCAACCCCCATCACCCACAATTACCCTTATCCAAGTTTTCTTAGGCCTTTCCATACCCTCACCATTTTATGACTCCTCCACTCTTCAGCACTCCTAATTAGTGCATCACACGGTCTTCATCTCACATGACCAAACCATCTTAAGCGATTCTCCTTCATTTTATCTTCTACTTTCCTCCTAATCACCCCATTTCTCAATCTATCCTTTCTTGTATGTCCACACATTCATTGTATCATACGCATCTCCGCAGCATTCACTTGTGAACGTGACAATTTTTCACAGCCCAACACTCAGTGCCATATACTTGTACAAGTCTAATTGTTGTGCAGTAGAATTTTCCCTTTAATTTATGGGTATGCCGGGATCAAATAAAAACCCTATGGAACTGTTCCACTTCAACCAACCTATTCTAAACTTACACTCCATTGTATGTTAATGTAATAATCAACATGTTATAAAGAAAAGGAAACCCGGATGACAAATTAAACAGAGGAAGAAAATATACACTAGATTTGTTTGTTTAAAGAAATATCAACCACTATATGAAAAACTCTAATCATGAACTTCTCTACACTTCAAAATCCTCAATAATAAAACAACATAAGAAAGGAAAAAGTAGAGCAAAATACAATCTCATGAATGTAAAAAGAGCTAAAGCCTATTCCCTTCTTACTCTTTCATAATATTTTTCTCACACAGAAGAAGCAATCTTGAATAACATACCTCAAGTTACAAAATGGACTACGAAGTTGACATAAAGACACACTGATCAATGCAGAAAGCTAAATCCCAATTCTCTTTGGTACTCTTTTATCTCTATTCAAAAGATTTACGTAAGAATGTTGACTTCAATCGATTCATCCACAACGAATCAACAGATTGGAAATCCCTCCATCAATCAAAATCTACCAATTACAGTTGACTAAGAAGTATGAAAGAAAAAAGTTTGGAAAAAGACAATCTGATCAATGTAAAAAACCTAAACCCCAGGTCCCTTTTTACTCAAATTCTTGTTCCCACACAGAAGAAGCAACTTTGAACAATATACCTCAAAATTTTTACTTTAGAAACATGGGCTTCAATTGATTCATTCCTTAACAAATAAAGAATTAGTAAATTGGAAATACCCCGAAATCAAGATTTGTAAAAAACTCTTCAATCAACCTAGAAAAAAAGAATCTTTAGATTGTTCATAACCTACAATAATCAAAACCCACAATCACAGCCTACTAAATCACGCTAAAAATACAGTATTTAACAACAAAAGAAAATAAATGTATACTTTAAAGGGATTAGATAGAAAGAGTCGATGGTGAGAGAGGGAGAAGAAGACTTACCAGATTGAAGATTGAAAGGGGTGGAGAGATGAGAGGATCAGATGCTTTGTGCCGGGTGAGAGCTTCGGGTGTTGTTCCTCCACTTCCTACTATACATATGATATGATGATTGCAGAAAAGAATTGGAAAAAAGAAAGTCAAGGACTAATTCCACAAAAGCCACCTCAAAACAAACCTAACTAGTATTAAAGAGGACATACTTTTTCATAAATTTCCCTCAAATCCCCGTGGGGGATGTTAATTCTCCTAAGAACTCATGTTGGTTTAATGAAATATGTAAACCCAAATTACCATTCCCCACCCAAACCCTAAAAACATAAAACACATATTTGTCTACCCTACCCTCATTTGCTACTTCCTCTCTCTCTCTCTTTCTCGATGATCCCTCATGCTCTCTCTCCATTTCTCCCACTCTCTATGACCGCACCTACAGTTCTTCGACTGACTTCTTCGCCCCTCTTTTCAATCTGGTAGTAATGCAAAGCCAAAAAATGCAGGATATGGTACCCTCCACCCCTTCGCTCTCCTGCCCCCTTGTCTTTTCTAACGTCGTCTCGTCATCTCCTATTGACAAGCTCCACTTCTAGGCAACGATCAAACACCAGAATGGCTTCTACTTTGCAACAATGGCGACCGTCCCACCTTTCGACGTCCTCTTCCAACATCCTCTCTCTCATACATCCGAAATATCCCCTTCCTCCTTTCACCTATTGCCAATCAACATCCTCCATTACCGACAAGGCTTTCTCTGGTGCATGTTAGTACCCTGTTTCATAATTTTCTTATTATTTACTTTCTTGGAACTTGGGAGGACTCTATGAGTATTTATAACCTTCCAAGGACCTTTTCTGTATTTGCACCTTGGGCTGATTTGGGCCATACATGAGAAATTCTAGAAGGTTGTGGGACACCTGTCGCGGGACAATCATTTGTGTTACGCGACAACATGTTACCTTCAAGTCTATGTCACACGACCGAGGTTTCTTTTTCTGACAACTATAAATTGTCATTTCCACCATTTTAGGGGCCTTCTCTCGTACTCTTGGACTCGATGAAACTTTGCACAATTGAATTCAGAGTAAATCCTATCAAATTCTATCACTAAAAAAGCCTAGGAGTAATCCTAGCAGTCATACACACAAAACCACCAAAATTGATTCAAGGCTCCGAATTGATCCAACCCTCTGCACCAAAGTTGATTGAAGGCTTGGCATGAACCAACCTTGGGAGAGTCTTGGCATGAACGAACTGCCTTAATAACGGACCTAGATGCATGGCAACTATGTTAAGCTAAGGTCGAGACCCAATAGGTCGGCCAAATTTTGGGTGGATAGGCTTAAGGATGATCAAACTGGCACAAAGACGCCAATGTCATAAGAGTGCCATACGAGACAAGCACTACATAATACAATTTTAAACTATTTTTAAGTTCTAATTAAATTGTAAGATGAATAAAGGTCCGTTTTAAGGAGATTTTACCTAAAATCCTAAAATACTGAATTCGTTACCCTATCATATGAGCCCTTTTGTATCCACATGTATTGTATTCCTAAAATGGATAATTTTGAGTAAAGGTTCTCATCGTAATACACCATTCAAAAATCCAAACCTAGTGACCTAGGGATCAAGACAAGTAAATGTAACATAATGATTGTGTAGTAAACTTGGTAAGGAATTTTATCTTTTAGCAGTAATATGTAGGGAAAATGCGAAGAGACAACCATAAAGACATTTCAAAGGGACAATAATTGTTTTCTCCCCATGGTAAATTACACAGAACTTCATCTTGACAAGAGATTAAAGTGACCTCTAGATCAAACCGATCGGCTAAGAAGTGTCTTAAGACACCTAAAATGATGTGTGTGGTTTATGTAAGCTATAAGCTCAGGTTTCTCGCAATGTGATGGTCGTATGAGAGTGAATCGCAGAGTGGGGTGCACCAACTTAGGTGATACCGGCGATATAGGTGACCGACATCCATCCTCAGTGTGGTTCCCATGGTTAATATGGGTAAAGATCGTGTTGTGCAAGAGAACAGTTATGTATGAGTTCAAGTATGTGTAGTCAAATCTAGTTAATTTTTTTTTGTGAAAACAAAATAAAAGAATGATCGGCTAAGTGGTTGCCTACATCTCCCCCTCGAAAGAAAAACTCAGGTCAACATAGTTCAAGCCATATTCACACACAACAATACAATAAGGAGAGAGAGAGAGAGAGAGAGAGAGAGAGAGACTAAATATGTACAGAGCCCGAGTCAAATAATGACCGGTAATTTAAAAATCAAACCAAACCATTCATATATTAATTAGGCCTATCTTCGTTTTAGTTAATCGTACTTTTAAGTATATTTCATTTTTACCATCATACAACTTTTTTCCACTAAATTTGACTTCCATTTTAGCCATTGTCGTTAGGAACGTTATATGGAGTTAATGGAATTGATGGCATGCTATCCACAACGGTTACTAAAACTATAAAATAGTTAACACATAACTTAACGGGTTGAACATATATATTAACGAATCTAGCCAAATGTTTGTAATTTCCTCCTCAACATCTTTGGAACTCCATCTCCGACCAAACTGAAAAGTATAATATTATTTCCAAAATAATAATTAAATGTCAAATCACCTACGCCTTTGCCAATTTCAAAACCCCAAATCATCACACACTATCCCAATTTTAAAAATCCCTAAATTGAACTCAATACTAGACTCTATTATTGGATGATTCTCTTGAATTCTTTCTTTTCTCTCATGGAGCTGCATAAATTAGGGTTGGGGTATAAAAGAGGAAAAACACTTGTGTGAAATGAGCGAATTTGAGGTATAATTGGTGAAATGGATTCAAATCTAGGGTTTAATTGATGGAATGGGATGGGGTTAGGGTTGAAAATTGGAGTGTAGTTGATGAGGCGGGTTGGGTAGTGTTGTTTATGTTGGATTTCTAT
This sequence comes from Adenophora triphylla var. japonica, assembly GCA_022495995.1. Taxonomy (NCBI): domain Eukaryota; kingdom Viridiplantae; phylum Streptophyta; class Magnoliopsida; order Asterales; family Campanulaceae; genus Adenophora; species Adenophora triphylla. The sequence continues at coordinate 192,914 of JAFEMH010001435.1, forward strand.
ATACAAAACGCAACGAAAAACAAAACTCGAAACCCCACATAGATACATATAATATGATTATTTCGATATATAAGAAATGATTTCTAACCCTTGAAGTGAAAATTACAATTTCTAAATTGCAGGTGACGCTCTTTCAAATGACCACCATCTAATGGTATCCATACACGAATGAAATTACGAACTTCTTGGACTGCTAGCTTTGACGACAAAGGGTTTCACATCCTGGGTTTTTGCCTCACATGTTTTTTAGAGAAAAATATGTCTCGCATATGTTCTCTTACCTTCATGGACGTGGTAGCTTTACAAAATGGAGTTGCCTATAAAACCCTAATCAAATTAGGATCTTTAATCCCATCTTAAGCCCAATAAAAACCTTTCCTAATTCATCAGTTCGTTGTGTGTCACCCAATAAGTTTGTATTATGTTGGGAGCGAGTTGGATCAGATCATAGGCCCATATGTCATAATTGGTCTCTAGTAAGACATTAACACTACCCAAATAATATAAATATCAAAAGGCAAATATAACCTTTATAATAAAATATATCATAATCCTTTCGTCTCATGATATCTATTTTGGACATAAGTCATGGTCAACATCAATCTTACATTGTCCAAGATTGTTTTGCTCGATCTTCAAGTAGATTGATTAAACAAATGATAATATTCAAACTATCAATCCATATGAGCAAGGCCATACATTTATCAATCTCACTTATTGAGGGGCCAAGTAGATATTTCTCTCACGAAGAGGAACAAATTCCATATTAGTTATTCATTTTCCTCTACACAATTCCAATTATGATCAATCACAACCTTTATTATAAAATTAAAGATAACGTTTGATTATATCAAATATAATGTTCATTATGTAGGAGATCATGATAATCTCAGGTCTAAGAATTGATAGATATAACTATTAAGAGATTATTTTTGACATTTGACCATGCAATAATCTAATAAGTGGCCTATACAATACCTTATTCTCCAACAAATGCCTATAAATTTAATATGCATCACCATACACATAATCATCTCATGATTTATCTATTAAACTCATAGTAGTCTTCCTAATATGATTACATAGGGATATTAATTATCATAATAAAATTGAAAAAGTTTAATAATAATAAACTTTAAAAACCTATTTATAAATGAACGTATGACATAACATAAAGGTCCTATAAAGAGCCTAGGGTATAACATTTATTAGTTTAAGCCTGAGTAATTTCATTTATGGGTTTGAATTTAGGGTTCAAATGTTGATTTATTAGATGGATTACAAGGTGTTTATGGCTAAGCGAATGAGGCTAACACAGTCAATGCAAATTTGGTAACCAAGTTATTCTATTCGATTACTATATAGACATTGTTAATTTCAAAACTTTATTATCCCACTTGGATAGCCATCTCATCAATTTTGTTGACTTAATAAATGGAAGTTATATATGTGGTACAATGGTAAGAGTGAAAAAAAATGTACAATGATAAAAGTGAAATGCGCTTGAAAGTGTGATGGACTAAAACAAAGTTAGACCTATTAATTATTAAAATCTTACAAAACAAAGTTAGTAGAAGATGCATGATAAGTACATGTTATGAATTGGGTCAAACATGGAGTCTTACACCAATTTTATGAAAAAAGGTAATAAAAGAGATGCGATCAACGGGTCATTTGTGACTCGGACACTTGTAAATAAATACTTGTTAGTGTTATGCCCTAGGCCTATAATTGATAGACTTATGTGTTGACATTATTTATTATTATATGAGATGTTTATCATTTGATTATTATATGTTTTGCATATTTGTCTGTAATAATCTCCATCCCTAATTATTAAGAGAATAATTAGTATAAATGTTAATGGATAATCATATGATAATTATATGCATAGAGATGCACATTAAATTTATGGGTACTTATTAGAGAACAAGTGACTGGACTTGACCCGTATGAGATTTATGTCATGGTCAAATGTCATAATTAAATCTCATAAGGTCACTTCATTTAGTCCCTAGACCTGAGATTATCATGACCTTACATATGATGAAAGTCATGTTTGATTTTAGTCAAGCGATATCTTAACACGATATCTATAAAGGCTATCTTTGGCATGATCGGATTCATGATGGGAAGGATGATAAGTCAAGATGGAATTTGTCCCTCGAAAGAGAGATGTTTGTTTGGGCCCCTCGATGAGTGATAATGATAAAAGTGTATGGCCATACCCCAATGTGATTAGAATTATCATTATACTCGGAATCGAGAAAGCATTGAACAAAGACAAGTTAACGAGGATCATGACTTGTGTTCAATATAACATCGTGAGACAAAGGGAGAAATGGAAGTGTACCATTGGAAACGTGAACTCTTATGTTACATTATTTGGGTAGACATAATGGTTTGCTAGAGTCCGCTTATGTCTTATGAGAGTCGATATGATCGAGCTCATTGCCAACATAATGTAATCCTATTGGGTCACACACAACTAGAATGAATTGAATAACCAGAGGAAGAATGATTGAGAGAAACCTGATGTGACTTGAAGTATCGCGTGACAGAACTAGTCCATGGGACTCGTCTGGTCGTGCGACACTCTAAGACCATAGAGGTATTTTTGGACTGGTTTTCTAATTTGATTAGGAAGCAAATATTGATGCTAAAGTAGTATAAATATAACAGTCTGTCAGCCCTAAAAAGCTAGCCGAAATTCTTAAAATAAATTCACAACATATACTCTCAATATTCTTCATAAGTTTAAGAGATCTAACAATCTTCAAGAAGCTTTTCTTGGTTCATTCAAAGGTGTGGATATCGAAAGAGGGTCTTCGCTCGTTCATCGATCAAGGCCTAGAGTTCAAGCAATCTGAAGAACAAAGTTTGTGATTCGAAATCACATAATCAAATCGTTCGATAGCTCAAGAACGGAAAGCGTTCAAGGTTGGTTATTTCTATCTCATAGTTTTCAATTTAATTGTATAGATTGTGTTAATTAGATGCTTAATTCCGCTGCGCATGGACCCATAAAACCCAACAGTGGTATCAGAGCCCCGTTCGTATGATTAAGTTTGAATTAACATGCTAGAAAAGTAATATAAATTGTTTATATGTTCTTTTGCATGTTATGTATGCGATAGATTAATTGTTTTTGAAACATTATGCTTAAATCGTGTTCTATTGATATTGAATTAAATCTGTTAAAAGTCGTTTGCATGATTTAATTGCTCTGTGATTTAGAATTGATTGAATTCTGCAAATCTGCATCTAGCTTCATGGTGTCACGCGACATAGTAGGTCTATGTCACGCGACAGATCATGGCTGATGGCCTCTCTAGGTCGTGCGACAGATCAGGACTCTGGGAGTCTCTGTCATGCGACAAAACAAGCCCAATCTTGGTAGAATCAGTTTGTTGAACAATCCTATTAATCTGTGAATGTGTTTACAATCTGATATGTTTATGTATTAATCTGGATGCTATAAATTTATGGAAATCAATTTTATAGGGCTATGCTAGATTAATTCATTGATTATGCATGCTTAGTTAATTAAAATATGATTTTATTAATAGTTGCAATGCATGAATTATGTGTTCTTATGTATTAAGAATTTTAGATGTTTAGTTGAAACATTGTATTATGATTTCCTAAATGTTTAGATTGAAACATTAAGATTTTGGTTTATGATTGTTTATAGAAACAAGTCATATTAACGCAAAGTCTAAAAGAAAATTGATTGTTTATAAAAGGTATTGATTATGTTGCAAAATCAGAGCTGATTTCTGATTGTGCATGTCTAGGAAAGTTCTGTCGAAGGAGAGATTTGGTACTTAAGTAGTCCTCGTGGCTCACCTATCTTCCTGGGAACTTACCTGGTGCACAGTTATGACTATCTTTGCTGATATGCTTATAATCTACTTTAAAGAACCTTCATTTAACTTTTAAGTTCTTTATGCCAATTCATGATTAAAACACTTGAGACCATTCAGATAATTTTGGGTGGGCTTGCCATAGCAAGGTACTTTAATTCTATTCGAATGCGAGCAAGATGAGGAAATGGTGGTTCCTATACGTTTAAAGTGAATGAACTTAATTGGGTTATCAAAATGGTTTTGGACCCAAGGCATAAGATGAGATTGAAATATGCCTAGACATATGATGTCTTGAATAAATCTCATAAAAGATCTAAGAGTCATATATGTGATATGATTGATGTTTCTACCTAATTAATTTAGTTTTGAGCGGTTTGCCATAGCAAACTTGAAATTAAATTAAAGTTGGATCTTAGCCCATTAAATGTATATTATGCTTATTTGCATTGGAAGGTGTATAATTTAGTGGGAGCATTTTATGTAAATGCATTATACTTCTCATATGATATGTTTACTTATATATGTTCATATTTTATGTATATCATTTTGTAGAATAAATGGCATCAAACAATAATCATATGTCACTGCGATCTCTCCTTGAGAAGGAGAAGTTGGAAGAGAATGGTACAAACTATATGGATTGGATCCGTAGCGTGAGAATTGTTCTCAGGCAAGAGGAAAAATTGTACGTTCTCGAGGAACCTATTCCACCTAAACCTGCTGCCAATGCTACTAGGGAAGTGAAGGATCAATATCTGAAGCACAAGCGTGACTCTACAGATGTTGGATGCCTCATGCTCTTCGCCATGTGCAAGAACCTTCAGAAGGATCTTGAGCACTTGGGGACAGTTGATCTAAACAATCGACTGATGGAAATGTTCCAAGTTCAAGCTAGGCAAGAAAGGTACAACATAGTTAAGGTCTTGACCTCATGCAAGATGAGTGAAGGACAAGCTGTTGGTCCCCATGCTCTTAAGTTGAAGGGCCACATTGAGCATCTTGAAAGGCTCGGTTTTCCAATTAGCCAAAAGTTGGCTACCGACATAATATTTAATTCATTGCCCAAAAGTTTTAGTAATTTTATAATGCACTATAACATGGGTGGAATGAATAAAAACCTTTCCGAGTTAGTTCAAATGTTGAACACTGCGGAAACCAATATTGTCGAGAAGAAAACCGATCAAGTGCTGATGGTTAACAAGGGGAAGGGTAAGGGAAAGGCAAAGGTTGCTAATCCTAAGGCAAATGTTGCCAAACCCAAAGAGGCTTCCAAGCCTAAAGAGGTTAAGCCCATGTCCCAAGAGGACGCAGTCTGCTTCCATTGCAATGAAATTGGACATTGGAGGAGAAACTGCACAAAATACAAGGAAGCACTGAAGAAGAGCAAAAGAGTTGCTTCGACTTCAGGTATCTTTGTTATAGATATATTCCTATCTACTTCTAGTTCTTGGGTACTGGATACCAGATAAGTACGCCAATCCAATTCGCGATCCCTTTTTAGGTGCATTTTAAATGATAAAATTGCACTAAGGGGCGTTTTGGTAAATTCCCGGTCCGTTCCGAGACTTCCGGAAACATTTTATGTGTTTCTCGCGAAGGAAGTGTATTTTAGTATTTTTCCCGGATAAAAGGACCTAAAAGGAATAAATCAGTTTGGACCTCTTGGGAATTAACCCGGAATGTTCCAGAATCTGGTTTTGGCGCCAGAATTGGTTATGGACGTGGCCCGTCGTGCGACAGCTTGAAGCATAGAAATTGGAAGCGTTTGGTCGTTCGACAAAATAAATCTCAATCCCAATTTACGTATAAATGCCAAATCTATTCATTTGTTAAAGGGGGGCCTCTCACAAATTTCACAGAGAGACACTGAGTTTCACTTTCTCTCTCTTCCCTCTCTCTCTATCCGCAAATTGCCATTGCCCCCTCTCCCTGCGTCTTCTTCTTCCTCAATCACCACCACCGTATCATCTTCCTCTTCCAATCCACCATAAATCCTCTTCCTCAACTATCCCCAAACACGACCTCACCGCTCTACCTTCTTCAACCTTCCTCATCCCGATCCAAAACCTCCATCACCGATCGTCTTCTTCACCAACAACGCAGCTCCCCCTCACCGGCGACATCTCCAATTCCTCCTACTCCGGCCAAACTCAACACCAATTCACCAGAATCCTCCTCACCGTTCCCTTGTTCTTCAACCCAACTACTCAACCTCCAACACCAAATCTGAATCTCCATCACCTCTCCCTTCTTCTCCGATCCCCAAGCCAATCGGTGACCTCAATTCCCTTCATCACCGTCCCTGGTTCTTCCCCGAACCCGTTCTCTTTCAAAAGGTTTTTCAAAGTGCACCTCTTAAAGCATGGCGTGGCGACTCCTTTCTTTGTTCATTTTAAAACTGAGAAAACAAATTTTTTCGGGCGAGCGCGCATTCAGTGGCGACTCTGCTGGGGAATGTGTTTTGAAAACCTGTTTTTTCAAAATAAGAGGGTCAAACTTTCGTTCTTTTAGACATCCAATGTGTTCATCTTATGTGCATCCTTGATAATCTTGTGCGGTACATGCATTTTATAGGATCTTACAACTTGTGTGCCTTTTGAGTGTTGCTTGTGGCCCTGCTGTGTTGCTATATTTGGTTTGTTTCATCCCTTGCCAAGGAGAGGCAGAGGCTAATCTCAGTTTTGCAGGGAATTTGGGTTCAGTGACACTCCTGGTTGTGCGACAGCTTTGTCCCATGCTGTTCTGTGTCACGCGACAGGACTGGTCACTGGACAGGTTTCAGTGTTGGTTTGAGGGCAGTCCTTTGAACCGGAGATTGCTCAGCTGATTGTTGTTCCTTTCTTTCCTTCCCTGTGAGAGTGCATGTGTTTTCTTTTCTTTTCAAATAAATAAATAAACGGAAAATTTTGTTTTTTGTAAATAAAAGAATATAGTTATCCGCACACTACACCACATAGATCTAGAACCCTCGGGTGCGATTGACGGCATCGCGGACGGCCATGAATTTCGCCTACGCTTGAGCGCCTAATGTCAAACCCATTTTCCTAGTGCGTTTAGGTGGAGCCACACTTAAACCTTACCCACGGTTGGTTTTTGATACAATGTTTTAATTATACCAAGATGAGTTGTTTTTGAAAATACCAATAAGTCTTTATACTTTCCCCAAAACCTCGCACCTTGTGGGCATATTGCCAATGCAACATGGTTTCATTTAAGGACATGTCACTCCCATGGCGTGTCCTAAACGAGAGATCATGCTGCGTTGTCACCATGCACCGACGAGAGGTCATGCCGGATTTTTCTTGGGAATTCCCCGAGAATACCCGTTATGCTGCCCAAATTTCTCCAGAAATTGGGGCTACTCGTCCGTCCCACATCGTGATAGGTCTTGGTTAGGTATCATCACTTATTATTAATTTCAAATGCAAAACATCCAGTGTAATTCGAACATTGCGTCCCTAGGATTCCCCAAGGGGTAGTGTGCATAAATAAAAGATTAGCTTTTCCCAACTGTTCTTAGGATTTAAACCACCGATTTATACTTGAAGATAATTAAATTGTTTGCGCGAGTCTGTTCTCTCCATTTATTCTCCCTCTCCCGTTTTTTTTTTCCTCTCCTTTCCCTACCTCATAAATCCGTATATTTACCCTCTGTAGCGGTGACAAGTTGGGAACGTGTCCTGACATTCTGTGGTCTTTGGTTTCCTATCTCTGAAGCATTCCCCGCAAAGCTTCTATCTGTTCCGCTATCCGAGATGTCTGGTGCAAGAGATATGCCATCCGCTCAGTCTAGAATCCTTCCTCCCTCGGACCAGTTGGACATGAATGATTTGTCAGTAACAGAATTGCGAGCTGCCCTGGAAGTCGCTATGATCCGTGAATGCAAGGCTCAATTGCTTGCACGAGTTGCCAAAGCCAGAGAGGAGGAAACGCACGCTAGATTTGTTGAAGCGATGCGAGCCCGAGGAATCACGGTAATTCGCCATGAAGACGGGTCATATGAGGAAATCATCAATGCTAGCAGTGTTGACCGCGGGATTGGAAATGTAACGAATAGGGTAATTGAAGATGAGCAAGATAAGATCCTTTCCACGACACCTCATGTAGTCCAAGCTCAAGTTAAAGATGAACAACTGATCTTTGAGGCTTTCAGTTTTCCTAATCAGCTGGATTTGAAGGATCAGTATCAGCCAAATTCCCAAGGGTCATACCATTATCGTACTCGAAAAGGATCACTACTGTTTCACCCTGACCAAGTTCCCCAGCAAGGAAGTACTGCGCGACCACCAACAAGTCCATTTGGTTCCAGCTTGTCACCCCCGCATGATCAGTATTCCGTACCAACCTCACGTGTAACTGTAAATCAAATGCCTTTCATCCCGACCGCAAATCCTACCCAACCAGGGACGCCAACACTTGAACCCCCTCCAAAAATGGTTCGGACAGAAAAGAAGAAGCAGTATTGGGGAGTGTTAGGGATGCCCATCAACCAGTTCCTTAAAGTGTTGGTGAGTGGAGGTTTGGTTCAACCATTAGCCAATTATGTCCCTCTTCATAACAATGTAAAGCTGGATCTAAGCAAATACTGCTACTATCACCAGTATCCAGGCCATATTACTTCTGAATGAAAGCAGTTGAGGGTGATCATCCAGGAACTCATTGATGAGGGAAAGATCGAGATAGGCCCCTAGGAAGGAAGCAACATTCAGAATCTTCGTCAGTTCCCACCACGCAAGAAGCGAGAATTTGATGACTTGGGGATAACAACGGAAGAAGCATTTAATGGTCTGGTTAAGGCGGGGATGGTTCAGCCCCTTGATAATTACCGCCCTATGTATCGCAACCCAAAGCTGGATACGAGCAAGTACTGCTGCTACCACCAGTTCCCTGGCCATACAACCAACAATTGCATTCCCCTGAAGATGCTCATTCAGAAGCTTGTTGATGATGGAAATGTTGAGAAGGCTCACCCCAATGTTGTCCCCGATCTTCTTCAGTGATGTCAGCACCAGAGGCTATCCCACCCGAAGGCGGCAAAGTCAATCAGTCAAGCGTCATAGGGTCTTAGATGGTTTTATCTTACTAGTAGATGTTGGTTTTTTGTGATAAGAGTCTATGACACCTTTGTTATGAGTCTTTTATTTCAATTAATAAAATATTTGTTTCTATTCTTGCTAGACTCGACACATTACTTGTGCCCCCACATTACACTTAATTGAAATGGTCTTATTTCAAATGATCACTTGTGCTGCTCACTGACTAATGCTTTGAAATGACTAATGTTTAAATTGATCGGAGCGAGAAAATCGACTGATATCCCCATCTTGCGCCCCATATGCTTACACATCTTTCATAATCTCGTTGTTCGATGAATTTGCACGGATCTTTCTCAGAGTAAGCTTAAGAAAGCAAATGAAGACTGGATCTCATTCGGATCATCCGATAGGGACTGCGGTTGAAACCTTCACCCTAGGGAAGCCACCACCTCACCCTCACTAAATAATACCCCTTCAATTCAAGATCGGCATATTTGAAACCCGTTTAAACATTCCCAGAAGAAGAGGGGCTATCCTTGAGGCTCCCGTGATTCAAAGAAGATCGACCGTCTCCAAGATCAAGAATAACGGAAAACAATGATCCATCCTGGGGACTAGCTGAAATCCTCCTCTCAAAAGAAAAAAGAGAGAGACGAAAATACAAAAAAAAAAAAAGATATATACAAAAAAAAAAAAAAGAAAAGAGAAAAAGAAGGAAAGAAAGAGAGCCTAGTCCCCAGCGATCCTCTCGAAAGCAAAAGTCCAAGGATTAGGTTGTTACTCAAGAGGAGTCTCAGAGTGAATAAAGAGACAGCCCGGATGTCCCTTATCATTACCTCTAACCAATTCCGGTCGTCCTCTCAATTTTTAAAGGATATTCCCACTGCCTTAACTAATTCCAAGCCGTCCTCTCAATTTTAGAGGACAGTCCCATTACCATTACCCTTACCTTTGCCTTTAGCCAAAGCCAAGATTGACCTCTCATTCTTAGAGGCATTAAAGATGTAGTCAAGATTCCCTCACCTTAGAAATCCCAAACACATACCCAAGAGCCAATCTCTCATCTTTAGAGGTTCAGTCAGCAAAAGGCCTAGCCGACCTCTTATTTTAAGAGGTCATGATATCCTAAATCACCTGATGGCCGATCGAAACCCCAAGACCCAGTCACAGTTCCTACCGGATAGCAGTTTCAGTCCAATATCGTCAAGCTCTGAAACAGATTATTGCTTAAAGCGGAGCCAAATCTATCCCGGCTCAAAGGACCGTCAAGCGAAGATTGTGCAAATTCTATCCGTTCATTCGGCGTTGCATGTGAGCATATTTCGTTTCTCCTCCGCAAACACTAGTCGTGGACGTCCCGCTGGGGCTTCACATCCGTGTCTCCCATCGACACTCTAAGAGGACATGTTTCTTTCAATTCTCAAAATCCTAAAAAGTCCTCACATCCCCGAACTCCAACGTTCATTCTTTTCATTCGGGATAAGCCAAACTACGGCGACCTGAGCTCCTTCTATGGAGGGGAACGCAGGCAACCATAAATGGTTCGGTCGAAATCACAAACAAATCTCAGAAAATCCGGTCTCCTCAAGGACTATGCCCATACACAGATCCTTCGTCCCGTCTTTCCAAATTCGATCTCGATATCAGTAGATTTTCTCCTCAGGATTGATAAAAACATTTGCTCATATCGGCTTTGGCAGTTGACTAACCCGAACATCAATAAAGGGTTTTAAGCAGTTTTGTGATCATCACAAATAAGACAAGTTTTCAAGTGTCTCGACAAGTCTTCTCTTTCTACATCATAGGAAGATAGAGCCAAACACTGTGTCGGTCAGCAGGGGCTTCCATACACCTTTCCCCACCTTGTGATGCTTATACTCTCCCAAAAGAGTCAAACCCAAAGCGAGAGTGTCATACAGAAAATCGAGATTCATTCCCACCCTCGAAAAATATGCCTCTGCACGTAAACACTCCTAAATCTTGTCCGCCAATTGATTGACTGAAGCTCAAAGAACGATCTCCTCTTAGATTGCTTGATGTTTTGAAGGCAAGGTAACGAAATGTCAAACTGGGGCTTGGTTAAAGAAGAAGACTGATGGGTTCATTTGCATGTGGACACCGGGGCTGGCTTTTGAATTTCAACTGCCGGGAAGGGATTGGTCACTTAAAGAGGTTATTCCATGTTGGGGACTACTGAGTCTCATTCCCTAAACCCTTGGAAAAGTTTTGAAATATTGGGGAAGTCTGATTTTGAAGCTCTGTCTGCATGACCTGTTGTGTCACGCGACATAAAATGTCCCAGCTAGAAGGAGTCGTGCGACATCATTTTACCAACACCAGACATCAGTGATCTGCAATCTGATCAATACCAGGGCATGCCCCGACTTGTCTCCAACAGCAATGTCACCCTGCAAACATCCTGGGAGAGGAATTAATTCAGATAAGCATACTCATTCACCATCCATATACAAACCAAGCCACATAAGCCACTTATACTTACTCCATAACCATTCAAAACAAAAGAGTCATCCATTGTCATCACCCCAAAAATGGACTCGTGCAAACAATAAAAACAACGTAAAAGACTAGCAACAGTGTATCGAGTCTAGGAAAAGCAAGTAAGTTTAAAAAATAAAAAGAAAAGAGTGTTTGTCCGTTCCCTCCAAAGAAAGGTACAATAATCAAAAGAGCAAATGTTTGATACAAAAGGCTACTCCGAGCTATCATCATCAGAAACGTAAGCACCATCAGTACCGAAACTATCATCATCATCAGCAGCATCATCACTACCCTCTCCATCAGCATCTCCCTCCTCAGAAGCCGAATCAGCAGCAGGATCATGGAAAATAATGGGATCATCTCGTAAAAGCTCATGAGCAGTGGGGATGGCTACGGTATCAAGCTCGTGAGGATCTATGGAAGCGTCACTCTCATACTCGGGACTAGGCGGACGACGACGAGCAGTCTTGTTCCTAGGCCTGTGGGTGTCCTCAGCAGATATATCAGTGCGAGCCCTCTTCCTGCCAGGCAAGCTAAGCGTGGAATCACTATCATCAGAGTCCCGAGCCTGACGCCTTCCCCGCAAATAACGATTGCTCCTCATCAACTGATCAATCATGTACATGGCCCCAGTGTAATGGCAAGCAAAACTCCAGTAAATATCAGCAGAAACCTGGTACAGTCATGAAGAAAAGAATCAGAAATCAGTCATCGTGAAAGACAAGAGTTGTAAACAGGCCAAAGCAATAAAGAAAGAGAGGACAGTTACTTACAGATCGGGTGCCCTCAGGAAGATGAAAATATGGATAAATCCTGCTAATGTCAAGGGGGGCTCGTCTCAAACGGTCTCCATCCTGAAAATCAACGAATGAAGGAGGCAAGGGAGCGTCCGCTACATACCCAGCAGAAGGGCCCACATCCTGAGCATCCTGCCTCGGAGACACCTGTGGCGATCTCAATCTCGTCCTCACATAGACCCCGTAATCACCATCCTCCGTATAATTAAAAGCAACCTCACCCTGGATCAAAGAAGCCACATCCTCCAATTTTCGAGGAAACAAATTGTCAGTCGGAGGGTCAACTGGGACTCTAGCAGAGCTGCCAGGGCTGTGCTTTCTGCAAACCCTCTCCCCCAAATAAAGTGCATCCCCAGATAAACCTACCAATAACTTGCAGCACTCAGTCAGATGCAAAGCATACTCCAAACCATCCCCGGCATATCGATCAACCCAAGGAAAAAGATTTAGACTCCCGGGAGTCCTCCGCAAGCAAACTAAAGTATCAGGATAAGAGGCTGTCTCACGTCCCCTGGTATCTGCAGTCCGGACCTTCACCCGAGCTTCTTTCACCCAACGTCTCATAGCAGGAAATATGGTGGCCGGATATGCATCCCCTACTCTTTAAGAATAACAGCCGATAATCTCATAAGCCCAGACCTAGAAAAGAGAGATCAGAGCAAATCAGATTGATAAAAGAATGACAGAAAGAAAATTATGCAAAAGATAGACTCAGACTGGAAAAGTACCTCAAAAGCAAAATGGCAGCAGTTGAAGGACTTAGCCCTTCCCCTGCTAGCGTCATCCAGAGCCAAATACATCTCTGCAAGTCCGGCCTCTCCCCAAGACAAGGCCCCAACAGCATCCCAGTCCCGCAATAACTCCAGCAAAGAGATCAAAGCAGTGGATGTAGCATTAATGAATAGCATATCAGACAAGCCAACCCAAACAAAAACCCTGGCCAACCTCAAAGCCCTCAACCTGTCCTCCTCCGTATCCTCCACCTCATCTGGATAATCCTGACTCTGCCCCACCAACTGACCATGAAGCTCCCCAAGCTCATATCCATTCCCTTTCTTGCCCCGGGGAATGAAACCAATCAAGTCCATAAAATAAGCCTCAGTGGGAGGCTGGGGATCGTCCTCGAGAACGGGCTCCTCTGAATATAAAGGCTCATCAGTAAAAGGAAGTCCCATAATGGCAGCAAAGTCATAGGGAGTAACAGTCGCCTTCCCTCAGGAAAAGTGGAAGGAGTGGGTAGTCTCCCACCAAAACTCTCAGAATGCTCTCACCAGCCCTGCACTCCTCTGGGTTCCCCCTATACCCTTAGCCATCTCAAAGAATTGACCAAACTTGGCAGTATACACCAAACCCTTGGGCGAGTGCCCCAACTCCTGGCTACCCGGTAAAAGATCCCAAAGCTGACCAATGACCTCCGGAGAGCCTCGGGTGCGCAACTCCTGCAGGTAAACACAGCACAGGTATGAATATCCCAAATTTTCAAAAGAAACCTGTCAATAATTTATTCCTAATTGCAGTTCCATACTTTTCCAAGAATATTAGGGTTAAGGCAGTTAAACAAGTAGTCATGATTTCTCATAGACCCATAACTATGAAGCAAGCCTAGAATTTCACAAGTAAAAGCTCAAACAGTTCGAAAAAAAATTAATTGTTCAAAGAGGCAGAAATAAGGTTTTCGAAAAATACCGTGTTTCTTTTCCCCGGCGTAGAAGTATGTTCCCCGAGTTGAGGATAAAAATCTCCTCGCGCTGCTTGAGGAACGAAAGGCCTCTGATTCCGTAAAGCGTTCTTCCTCCGAGCAGCCATCTGAGCATGGGTCGGACCTTTTTTCGTAGGTCGAGGTTTAGGAGACATTGTTGCGAAATCAAATGCTAGCCAATACCCTAATCCCTCTTGATTTCACTCGAATTTGTCTGAATGGATGATTTTCTCCCTCAAAACCATCGGCCTCCCTCTAAAATATGTTTCAAATTGAAGACTGTTCATTGTTTAAAAGGGCTGTCTTTTGGCTTTAAGAAGTCGTGCGACAAAGCGTGTCCCTAGGCACGAAATTTCAAAAAAAAAAAAACCTTGTGTTTTAGTAATTGACTCTTTGATCCTTGTAGTGCTTCGAATGTTGTTTTCCATGCAGGCACAACGGTTAGCTGAGCAAACCTCGAAGGTTGTCCCTCAAAGCAAAGCCGAGACAAAGAATCCGTGTCTATTTAGAACTCCCCAGCAGAACACGTCAAAGACCAAGGGCCCCGCCGCCAAAGAGTCAATAGTTCGCTGCCCAACAAGCAAAGTCCCCGGCTTACCAAACAAAACTCGGGACTCAGAAGTCAACCATCAGAGATGGCCCTGCCGCCAAAAAGTCAACAAGAATCCGCTGCCCAGCAAGCAAAAGCCCCATCATATCAAGCAAGGTCCCAGACCCCAGAGTCAGCAGTTGACAAAAGACCGCCCCACATCCGTCAACCATCAACAGCAGTCAGTAGCGTCAGTCCCTCCAGCAGCTACATCCATCCCCAGCAGCATAAGCAAACAAGCATCAGTCCCTCCGGCAGCTACAGATGTTGGGTGACAACCGCACATTCAGATGATGGGTGACAACCGCACAGTCAGATGTTGGGTGACGACCGCACAGTCAGATGATGGGTGACAACCGAACAGTCGGATGTTGGGTGACAACCGCCGCGATCGAGATGTTGGGTGACAACCGCACGGCCGAGATGATGGGTGACAACCGCACGCCGATGATGGGTGACAACCGCAGATGTTGGGTGACAACCGCACAGTCAGATGTTGGGTGACAACCGCACAGTCAGATGTTGGGTGACAACCGCACAGTCAGATGATGGGTGACAACCGCACAGTCAGATGTTGGGTGACAACCGCACAGTCAGATGACGGGTGACAACCACACAGTCAGATGATAGGTGACAACCGCACAGTCAGATGTTGAGATGATTGGGTGACAACCGCACAGTCATATGATTGAGATGATGGGTGACAACCGCACAGTCAGATGTTGGGTGACAACCGCACAGTCAGATGTTGAGATGTTGGGTGACAACCTCATAGTCGTATCCTTTGTTGATTTCCCCCTCCAGTCATGTGTCCGAACTACGATTTGGCTTGATTCCCTTCTTTAAGGGATACGTAGGAATCCTTTCTCAAAAAGGTCCAGCCATCCGATTCCCCAGATCACCGTCTAGCCCTCCGCCTTATTCCTCCAGCCGCTCATTGGGATTGGGTCTTATTTTATCGACAACCTCACTTCTTCCATAAGTGACGTTACCGAGGGGCTCTGTAAGTACGCCAATCCAATTCGCGATCCCTTTTTAGGTGCATTTTAAATGATAAAATTGCACTAAGGGGCATTTTGGTAAATTCCTGGTCCGTTCCGAGACTTCCAGAAACATTTTATGTGTTTCTCGCGAAGGAAGTGTATTTTAGTATTTTTCCCGGATAAAAGGACCTAAAAGGAATAAATCAGTTTGGACCTCTTGGGAATTAACCCGGAATGTTCCAGAATCTGGTTTTGGCGCCAGAATCGGTTATGGACGTGGCCCGTCGTGCGACAGCTTGAAGCATAGAAATTGGAAGCGTTTGGTCGTGCGACAAAATAAATCTCAATCCCAATTTACGTATAAATGCCAAATCTATTCATTTGTTAAAGGAGGGCCTCTCATAGATTTCACAGAGAGACACTGAGATTCACTTTCTCTCTCTTCCCTCTCTCTCTATACGCAAATTGCCATTGCCCCCTCTCCCTGCGTCTTCTTCTTCCTCAATCACCACCACCGTATCATCTTCCTCTTCCAATCCACCATAAATCCTCTTCCTCAACCATCCCCAAACACGACCTCACCGCTCTACCTTCTTCAACCTTCCTCATCCCGATCCAAAACCTCCATCACCGATCGTCTTCTTCACCAACAACGCAGCTCCCCCTCACCGGCGACCTCTCCAATTCCTCCTACTCTGGCCAAACTCAACACCAATTCACCAGAATCCTCCTCACCGTTCCCTTGTTCTTCAACCCAACTACTCAACCTCCAACACCAAATCTGAATCTCCATCACCTCTCCCTTCTTCTCCGATCCCCAAGCCAATCGGTGACCTCAATTCCCTTCATCACCGTCCCTGGTTCTTCCCCGAACCCGTTCTCTTTCAAAAGGTTTTTCAAAGTGCACCTCTTAAAGCATGGCGTGGCGACTCCTTTCTTTGTTCATTTTAAAACCGAGAAAACAATTTTTTTTCGGGCGAGCGCGCATTCAGATATGGAACTCACATTTGTCTAAATGTGCAGGGTCTAAAGAACAGAAGGATTCTTAAGGAAGGTGAAGTGGACCTACGTGTGGGGATTGGAGCAAGAGTTGCTACATTAGCCGTATGAACTTATGAAGTTACTTTGCCTAGTGGACTAATACTTGTTTTGAACAATTGTTATTACATTCCAGCTTTAAGTAGGAATATTATTTCGATTTCATGTTTGGATAATGAAGGTTTTAATTTACTTTTATGTGATAAGAAGTTTTCCATTTACAAGTGATATGCATTATTGTACTGCTATTTCATTCAATGGCCTTTATATCCTTGATGTTGAAAATCGTGATAATGATGTCTATAACATTAACAAGAAATCTAAACCCAATGATGTAAACCACACTTACTTATGGCATTGTCGTCTTGGCCATATAAATGAGAAACGCATTTCTAAACTCCACAAAGATGGATTTTTAGACTCACATGATTATGAATCATATGAGACATGCGAGTCTTGTTTACTTGGCAAGATGATCAAGGACCCATTTACCAAAACTGGTGAAAGGGCGGGCAACTTATTAGGACTCATACATACCGATGTATGTGGGCCTATGAGTAGCGATGCTAGGAGAGGATTTCGGTACTTCATAACATTCACTGATGATTATAGTAGATTTGGATATGTTTATCTAATGAAACATAAAAGTGAATCGTTTGAGATATTTTGAATATTTCAAAATGAGGTGCAAAATCAACTTGGCAAAACTATTAAAGTACTTCGATCCGATCGAGGTGGTGAATATTTGAGCCAAGAATTTGACAGTCATCTTAAGAGTTGTGGAATCGTTTCAGAACTCTCTCCACCCGGAACATCACAATGGAATGGTGTGTCTGAAAGGAGGAATAGAACCTTGTTGGACATGGTTCGTTCTATGATGAGTCAAGTTGAGCTTCCTTTATCCTTTTGGGGACATGCACTAGAAACTGCTGCTTTCACTATAAATAGAGTTCCTACCAAATCGGTTCAAAAGACCCCATATGAGATGTGGCATGGAAGAAAACCTAGTTTGTCTTTCATGAAGATTTGGGGTTGCGATGCATATGTCAAGAAGTTAACTTCTGACAAGCTAGCACCTAAATCTGATAAATGTGTTTTCGTGGGTTATCCTAAGGAAACCAAAGGATACTATTTCTACAACCGAAACGAGAACAAAGTGTTTGTTGCTCGAAATGGTACTTTCTTAGAAAAGGAGTTTCTTCGTAAAGGAACTAGTGGGAGTAAAATAGATCTCGAAGAAATTCGAGAACCCGAAAACAACATTGAACCAATGGTAGAGACTGAACCAAGTTCACAAGTAGTTGTGGAACCGGTTCAAGATGCACAAGTTCTTCTTCGAAGTGGTAGGTCACGATCTGAACCCGAGAGATATGGATTTCTCGTTACAGAAATTGATGAAGTGGAGTTAATCGAAAACGATGAACCTACTTGCTATCAAGAGGCGATGTCCGCTCTTGATTCAGAAAAATGGCAAGAGGCCATGAAGTCCGAATTACAATCCATGGCTGATAATAAAGTTTGGAACTTGATTGATCCACCCGAAGGTGTAAAAACCATAGGGTGCAAATGGGTCTTCAAGAAGAAGACCGACATGGATGGGAAGGTGCACACATATAAGGCTAGGCTTGTAGCTAAGGGATATAGGCAGATTCATGGCATCGACTATGATGAAAACTTTTCGCCTGTAGCCATGCTTAAGTCTATTAGAATTTTAATTGCCATAGCCGCATATTATGACTATGAGATATGGAAAATGGATGTCAAGACAGCTTTCCTTAATGGGAAGTTACTTGAGGATGTATATATGATACAACCTGAAGGTTTTGTTAGTCCAGAAAATTCTAACAAGGTGTGTAAGTTGCAGAAATCCATTTATGGATTGAAGCAAGCTTCTAGGAGTTGGAATCTACGTTTTGATGAAGCAATCAAGGAGTTTGGCTTTATCAAGAACGAAGATGAACCTTGTGTATACAAGAAAATTAGTGGGAGCATAGCACTATTTTTAGTGTTGTATGTCGACGATATCTTACTCATTGGAAATGACATTCCTGCACTACAGACTGTCAAGTCTTGGTTGGGAAAGTGCTTTTCAATGAAAGATATGGGCAAAGCTGCATATATCCTTGGTATCAAGATCTATAGAGATAGATCCAAGAGGATGATTGGTTTAAGTCAAAGTACTTACATTGACAAGGCTCTTAGAAGATTCCAAATGGAAAATTCTAAAACATGAAACTTGCCAATGTTGCATAGTATATCTCTTAGCAAGAATCAAAGTCCTAAGACTAATGATGAGCGAAAGAGAATGAATGGTATTCCATATGCTTCGACAATTGGGTCTATCATGTATGCTATGTTATGTACTAGACCCGACGTTTCGTGTGCTCTAAGCATGACGAGTAGGTACCAATCGGATCCCGGTGAACCACATTGGATAGCAGTCAAGAATATCCTTAAGTACTTACGAAGAACTAAGGATGTATTATTGGTCTTTGGAGGAATGGAAGAAGATCTTGTAGTGAAAGGCTACACAGATGCTAGCTTCCAAACCGACAAGGATGATTTCAGATCACAGTCTCGATTTTTGTTTACGCTGAATGGTGGCACTGTGAGCTGGAAAAGTTCCAAGCAAAGTAAGGAAGTCGTTTGGATCAAAAAGTTCATTAGTGATTTGGAAGTCGTTCCAAGCATCAAAGATCCTATTGAACTTTTATGTGACAACAATGGTACCATTGCACAAGAAAAGGAACCAAGGTCACACCAGAGATCCAAACACATACTTCGAAGTTTCCACATTATCCGAGAGATATGTGAAAGGGAAGACGTAAAGATATGCAGAGTAAACACTGATGACAACGTGGCGGACCCATTAACTAAGGCTCTCCCGCAAGCTAAGCATGATGTTCATGTTAGGTCCATGGGTATTTGATACATGGGAGATTGGGCCTAGTGCAAGTGGGAGACTGTTAGTGTTATGCCCTAGGCCTATAGTTGATAGACTTATGTGTTGACATTATTTATTATTATATGAGATGTTTATCATTTGATTATTATAAGTTTTGCATATTTGTCTGTAATAATCTCCGTCCCTAATTATTAAGAGAATAATTAGTATAAATGTTAATGGATAATCATATGATGATTATATGCATAAAGATGCACATTAAATTTATGGGTACTTGTTAGAGAACAAGTGACTGGACTTAACCCATATGAGATTTATGTCATGGTCAAATGTCACAATTAAATCTCATAAGGTCACTTCATTTAGTCCCTAGACCTGAGATTATCATGACCTTACATATGATGAAAGTCATGTTTGATTTTAGTCAAACGATATCTTAACACGATATCTATAAAGGCTATCTTTGGCATGATCGGATTCATGATGGGAAGGATGATAAGTCAAGATGGAATTTGTCCCTCGAAAGAGAGATGTTTTGCTTGGGCCCCTCGATGAGTGATAATGATGAAAGTGTATGGCCATACCCCAATGTGATTGGAATTATCATTATACTCGGAATCGAGAAAGCATTGAAAAAAGACAAGTTAAAGAGGACCATGTTCAATATAACATTGTGAGACAAAGGGAGAAATGGAAGTGTACCATTGGAAATGTGAACTCTTACGTTACATTATTTGGGTAGACATAATGGCTTGCTAGAGTCCGCTTATGTCTTATGAGAGTCGATATGATCGAGCTCATTGCCAACATAATGTAATCCTATTGGGTCACACACAACTAGAATGAATTCAATAAACCAGAGGAAGAATGATTGAGAGAAACCTGATGTGACTTGAAGTATCGCGCGACAGAACTAGTCCATGGGACTCGTCTGGTCGTGCGACACTCTAAGACCATAGAGGTATTTTTGGACTGGTTTCCTAATTTGATTAGGAAACAAATATTGATTCTAAAGTAGTATAAATAATAAATATAACAGTCTGTCAACCCTAAAAAGCTAGCCAAAATTCTGAAAAGAAATTCACAACATATACTCTCAATATTCTTCATAGGTTTAAGAGATCTAGCAATCTTCAAGATGCTTTTCTTGGTTCATTCAAAGTTGTGGATACCGAAAGAGGGTCTTCGCTCGTTCATCGATCAAGGCCTAGAGTTCAAGCAATCTGAAGAACGAAGTTTGTGATTCGAAATCTCATAATCAAATTGTTCGATAGCTCAAGAACGGAAAGCGTTCAAGGTTGGTTATTTCTATCTCATAGTTTTCAATTTAATTGTATAGAACGGATTCTAGGCTCTTGGGTTTTGTGTTAATTAGATGCTTAATTCTGCTGCGCATGGACACATAAAACCCAACAATACTATCAACAAAACAAACGGCTTGGACTTGTAAATGACAGTATTGAAATGCAGTATCAACGGAATCGAATGATCCGAACGGTAAAAGTGCGATCGACGAGCCAAATGGCTCGGATTTATAAAGTTGCGTAAAGTAAATAACGATATCGACGGATCAAATTATCCGGACTTTGTAAATGACAATCACGAACTAAACGGTTCGGACGGTAAAGAGCGAATCAACAGATCGAACGATCTGGACGGTAAATGACAGAAACGTAAAAAGGGGACTGAAACGCCGTTTTAACCCGAAATTACTTCTCTTACGGGAGAGAAGATGATTAGGGACTAAAACGTATCGTGTCTCGTAGACGGCGTTACGTCTACACTTTGAGAGTTTCGACCAGATCAAAAATAGCGTTTGATGCGTAAATCAAGGCAAAATGGAGTTTTAGAGAGAGAGAGTGTTACCTATGGCCAGGGATTGACTCTTTGGATCGGAAGGCATATACGAGATACGATTTAGTGTATAGGAGGTGTTTTGGAAGTGTTTGGCTCGTGTTTGGTCGGAAAACGTGGTTTTCACGCAAATCAAGGCATTTCCGGGGCTCGAGAGGGGGTAAAGGGTGCTAGAACCGTGGGGTTTTTTGGGAGAGGTAATATTTTTGTGCCCTTTTTACAGAATTACAGCCACTGTATTTATAGGGGTAAATTTGTAAAACAGGTCGGACGGCCTAAGATTCAATTTAGGGGTTTTTTAGGTATTTTGGAAATTGCAGGGACTGATGAGGATTTTGGTTTTTCATGTAAAACTGGCCAGACGGCCTAACTATCAATTTCAGGGGTATTTTAGTCTTTTCACCCTTGAATTTGATTGATGGGGATGGGGGAGACTGTGCACGTGTGCCACATGTCCCTGTGAGTCACCAAGGCTAGGATTTTTGTCCCGTTAATCTCGGTTTTGGCTGTTTTCTAAGTAACTGTCCGGAAAAAGTCCGGAACGGCCCCGAAAAGTCGCAGAAATTGCGTTTTTCGAGGAAAATGGTACTTTTACGTGTGATAACGTGTGTTGAGTATGCTTTGGATTTGGGATGCACGGGGCAGTCCTGGGAAGTCTCGTTGACTCGGGAATGGGGAGTTTAACGGGTTCTGGTTAACTTGGAAAGGGCCAATTAACTGATTCCGGTTAACTTTTAACGGATTTTAACGATCCGGATTTGGGTACTTACAGTAGCCCCTCAGCGACATCACTTTCGAAGGAAGTGGGTGTTGGATTTTGGGGTTACAAACGCAGCGGAAAAATATTTAAACAACAACAAAACCCTATCCCTTAGATCCGTCTAGCATGTAGAGATTAGAAAAACATGAAATATAATTACATACCTTGAATGCGATTTAGTTTGTCAAAGTATATCTCAAAATTCAAGCCTTGAACTTTGATGTCGAATCTTCTAATTTCCTTCTTCGAACTTGGTGATGAAATCAACAATGGAGCTTAAAGCCATAGGAGATAAAACAACCTCCCTCTAATGGTGATCCACACGTGAACGAACCAAGAGCTTCTTCTTGTTGGATTGCTAGATGATCCTCTTGATTATTGATTCTATATTTAATAATCAAAGCCAAAACAATTGGGAGCCTTTTGATTCAAAATCAAAATCACAATCTAGAGTTTCATAAACCTAGAAAGAAAATGTGTGTGAGAGAGATTTAATCGCTGAACAAGGTTGTATTTATATCCCATATAAATCCCCTAACAATTTGGGTAGAAACCTTGTCAAACACCAAAACCTTACCAGCCAAGGAAACGCGTACGGACACAAATTGCACGCTGGCACGAGTCGTGCTCAAGAGCACGAGTCGTGCTAAGGGCCAAGTATGTCGCGCGACGTATGATGCCAGTGGCTGATTCTGCCGCACTACGAGCCAAGCCAGGAAATTTACATGTACTTGATCAAGGGCACGAGTCGTGCCTGAATGCACGAGTCGTGACCAAGCCAAAACACTCGTTCCACGAATCGTGACCAAAAATTAAGTCGTGCTGGTTTTTGGTATGAGTCGTGACTCCTGGCACAAGTCGTGCCTCTGTCATGGCCAAGTGTGTCGCGCCACAAGCCATGCCCGGTTTCCAATTTATCCAATTTTCGGCCAGAATCAAATTCGTTCTTTGTGTGTGACCCAATAGGAATTATATTATGTTGGTAGTGAGTCAAAACATGACCTCACAAGACATAAGTGGTTTCTAGCAAACCATTATATATACCCAATTAATATAACATCAAAGCTTGATTCCTCGATAGATCAAATGTCATAATCCCTTTGTCCACGATGTCCAATTGAACATGAGTCATGGTCTATGTCAACTAATCTTGTTCAATGCTTTCTCGATTCCAAATATGTTGATAATCCAAATGCATTTGATCTCTATTAAATCACTTGAGTGTGGCCACACATTTCATCAACATCATTCATCGAGGGGCCCAAGCAAACATCTCTCTTCATAAGAGGGACAAATCCCGTCTTGACATATCATTCTTCCCTACATGAATCCAATCGTGCTAACATAGCCCTTATTGCTATCCGTTTAAAGATAGTGTTAAACTATATTAAACACAACGATCATCATGTGGAAGACGATGATAATCTCAGGTTCGAAGGATTCAATAACACGACTATCATGAGATTTAATCATGACAACAGACCATGTAATAAATCTCATAAGTAGGCCAAGTTCAGTACTTGTTCTCTAGCAAGTACCCATAAGTGTAATGTGCATCTCCATGCATATAATCATCTCCAAGATTATCCATTACCCACTTATACTAGTTGTTCATAGCAACTAGGGACACAGTTCATTATAATAAACATGCACTATAATAAATGATAAAGATGCAAACACTTAGTAATGACTCTGTTCAGTGTGAACGCAGCATTCTCTAATGAATATCCTCAAAAGGAAATAGGAAGGTCAACCTTGATTCATCATCAAATGAACCATGTCTAACAAGGTTCAATTCCTCCTTTCAGACACTCCATTCATAGTGGTGTTCTTCATGGAGTCAATTATGAAACAATTTCACAATTTTGAGATGATTGTAAAACTCTTGGCTCAAATATTCATCACCTCAATCTAATCAAAGTACTTAATAGTTTTGACAAGTTTGTTTGTACTTCAATTTGAAATATTCTAAATATCTCAAACGATTCACTTTTGGACTTCATCGGATAGACATAGTCATATCTAGATAAGCCATCAGTGAATGTAATGAAATACCGAAATCTTCTCCTAGTAATGCTACTTAATAGTCCACATACATCTCATGTATAAGGGCCAATAAGTTACTAGCCCTCCCACTACTCTTAGTGTAGGGTGGTTTGGTCATTTTACCCAATAAACGAGATTCACATACCTCAAATGATTCATAATCATGTGAGTCTAAATGTCCATGTTAATGGAGTTTAGATATACGTTTCTCATTTATATGACCAAATCGGAAATGCCATATGAACGCGTTGTTCACATCATTCGGTTTAGATTTCTCACTTATATTATAGATATCTTCAATATTATTTTTTTCTTAACATCAAGGATATAAAGACCATTAAATGGCATATGCAATACACTAAGGCATATCATTCAATAAATATAAAACTTCTTATTCTCAATAAGAAAATTATATCCTTTATCATCCATATAAGAAACGAAAATAGTACTCCCACTCAAATCCGGAACGTAGTAACACTTTTTCAAAACAAGTACTAGTCCACTAGGTAAAAGTGACTTCTCAAGTCCCTATGGCTAATGTAGCAACTCTTGCTTCATTCTAAAGCATAGGTTTAATTCACCTTCTTTGAGTAGCTTTCTATTCTTTATTCCTTACACATTTAAACAAATGTGGGATCTTTATCCGGTATCATATACCCAAGAACAAGAAGTAGAAAGGAAAAATATCTATCATATAGATACTTGAAGTAGAAGCAATCATATTACCCTTCTTCATCTTTTAGGCCTTCCTTTTAAGCTTTGCAACTTTGCTTCCAATGACCAATCTCATTGCAATGGTAGCAAAATGCATCCTTTTGAGACACTTTGGGTTTAGCCTCTTCGGCTTTGGCAACTTTTGCCCTAGGTTTAGCAACCTTTGCTTTACCTACTTTGTGTTTCCTTTTAAAACCCTACTTTGTGTTAACCATTAACACAACAAACCTCTCCTGTCTAGCTTGCACTTGAAACATTTTCTTTGTGCATTGTGCTAGAACAAAAGTAATTTCCACGTGCTCAAGGTTCTTCATAAGAACCTTTAAACATGGTGACAAGTATAAGGAAAGCAACATTGTTAGAATCATCATCATGTTTCTAATGTTGCTCCTTATTTGCCCTTTGCAACATTTGTAGTAGGTTTAACAGGAACGGGTTCGTCAAGAATGTACAATTTCGCTTAAGAACAATTCTTAAGCTTCTGATCCAATCAGAATAGTATGTACCGTTCTTTTCGAACTTGTCCTTCATAAGGACGAATCGCAATTTATTATATAATGCCATTTCTACAACAAAATATGCAAACCATATGAACACATATCAATATCAACACATTTATCATCTAAGAGCAAATAATATATTTCATAAATACTCCCACTAAATTATACACCTTCAAATACAAACATGTATCATATAATCATAGTAGGCTAAGATCCATATTTCACTTGATTTTGGTTTAACTGAGTCAATGCCCGAAATCAAGCTATTTAGGTAGAAACATCAATCATATCACTATATGACTCTTAGAACTTTTATGAGATTTCCTTAGACATCTTATGTGAAAAACATGTTTTAAATCTCATCTATGCCTTGGGTCAAATCTCATTTGAAAGCACCAATTATGTCAAAACCTTTTTCAAACTTATGAGACATGGAACGATGCACCTAACTGAGTTAAAACTACATCAACCATTATCTCATCTTGATCACAAATTAAGATATAAGATGCACCCAACTGAGTCAAAACTACATCAAATACCCTAAAGTATCACAAGTGTTCTAATCAATGAATGGCATAAGACTTAAATATTTAGAAGGTTTTCATATTGTAACAAACATCGCATGGTTGTAACTTAGATCACATGTGAACATAATCATGAACATAGGGCTTCATAAAATTTCAAACAAACAATTTGATTTCAATTTTTGAGAAATTACAAATCTAAATAATCATATTAATAGATCAATAACCTATGTGATAAACTAATCAAATTAATCCACCATTAATCATGAACAAGGCATATCGTATATACTTGTTTTCATAAAACAAAACACATAAAATCTAGATCTATTTCATATAGCATGGATAGCAAATAATCAAATTAAATCTAGCATGCCCATTTCAATCCTAATCATGGCAAGATAGGGCTCTGATACCACTGTTGGGTTTTGGGGTTACAAACGCAGTGGAAATATATTTAAACAACAACAAAACCCTAGCCCTTAGATCCGTCTAGCATGCAGAGATTAGAAAAACATGAAATAGAATTACATACCTTGAATGCGATTTAGTTGCCAAAGTAGATCTCAAAATTCAAGCCTTGAACTTTGATGTCGAATCTTCTAATTTCCTTCTTCGAACTTGGTGATGAAATCAACAATGGAGCTTGAAGCCTTAGGAGATAAAGCAACCTCCGTCTAATGGTGATCCACACGCGAACGTACCAAGAACTTCTTCTTGTTGGATTGATAGATGATCCTCTTGATTATTGAATCTATATTCAATAATCAAAGCCAAAACAATTGGGAGCTTTTTGATTCAAAATCAAAATCACAATCTAGAGTTTCATAAACCTAGAAAGATAATGTGTGTGAGAGAGATTTAATGGTTGCACAAGGTTGTATTTATATCCCATATAAATCCCCTAACAATTAGGGTAGAAACCTTGTCAAACACCAAAACTTTACCAGCCAAGGAAACAAGTACGGACACAAATTGCACGCTGGCACGAGTCATGCTGAAGAGCACGAGTCGTGCCAAGGGCCAAGTATGTCGCGCGACGTAGGATGCCAGTGGCTGATTCTATCGCACTACGAGCCAAGCCAGGAAATTTACATGTATTTGATCAAGGGCACGAGTCGTGCCTGAAGGCACGAGTCGTGACCAAGCCAAATCACTCGTTCCACGAATCGTGACAAAAAATTCAGTCGTGCTGGTTTTTAGTACGAGTCATGACTCCTGGCACGAGTCGTGCCTCTGTCATGGCCAAGTGTGTCGCGCCACAAGCCATGCCAGATTTCCAATTTTCCCAATTTTCAGCCATAATCAAATTCGTTCTTTATGTGTGACCCAATAGGAATTATATTATGTTGGTAGTGAGTCAAAACATGACCTCATAAGACATAAGTGGTTTCTAGCAAACCATTATATCTACCCAATTAATATTACAACAAAGCTTGATTCCTCGATAGATCAAATGTCATAATCCCTTTGTCCACGATGTCCAATTGAACATGAGTCATGGTCTATGTCAACTCATCTTGTTCAATGCTTTCTCGATTCTGAATATGTTGATAATCAAAATGCATTTGATCTCTATCAAATCACTTGAGTGTGGCCACACATTTCATCAACATCATTCATCGAGGGGCCTAAGCAAACACTCTCTTCATAAGAGGGACAAATCGCGTCTTTACTTACCATTCATCCCTACATGAATCCAATCGTGCTAACATAGCCTTTATTGCTATCCATTTAAAGATAGTGTTAATCTATATTAAACACAACGTTCATCATGTGGAAGACGATGATAATCTCAGGTTCGAAGGATTCAATAACACAACTATCATGAGATTTAATCATGACAACAGACCATGTAATAAATCTCATAAGTAGGTCAAGTCCAGTACTTGTTCTCTAGCAAGTACCCATAAGTGTAATGTGCATCTCCATGCATATAATCATCTCCATGATTATCCATTACCTACTTATTCTAGTTATTCATAGCAACTAGGGACATAGTTCAATATAATAAACATGTAAACATATAGAGAACCAAATAAACATGCTCTATAATAAATGATAAAGATGATACATAATGGTTCAAATTAAACATAACTATAGCCTAGGGCATTACACCAACAGTGGGATCGTTGAAAAAGATAAGGATCCAAATCGGGGGATGCCTTATTTGGAGAGACCTGAGCGGCCAAATGGTTGGACCCTTAGCGAAAGGATTCCTACGTATCTCGAGCGGGAAACAAGCCGATCGTAGTTCATGGGTGCGAGGGCGTTTCATAGGGGCCTCGACCTCTGGTGGAATGATTAGGAGGAGTTCGTCCTAGTTGAGACTGATTTGAAGGTGTCTAAACCTGAATGAGATTGTTCGGAGGCATTGTAACTTGAGGGAAACTGTTTGGAGGCGTTCTAACCTGAGTGAGACTGTTCGGAGGCATCTGAACCTGAGGGAAACTGTTCGGAGGCGTTCTAACTTGAGTAAGACTGTTCGGAGGCATCTGAACCTGAGGGAAACTGTTTGAAGGCATTTTATCTTGAGTGAGACTGTTCGGAGATGTCTGAACCTGAGGAAAACTGTTAGGAGGCATCTGAACCTGGGGGAAACTATTTGGAGGCGTTCTATCCTAAGGGAAACTGTTTGGAGGCATTCTATCCTGAGTGAGACTATTCAAAGGCGTCTGAACCTGAGGAACACTGTTTGGAAGCGTTCTATCCTGAGTGAGACTGTTCAGAGGCGTCTGAACCTGAGGGAAACTGTTTGGAGGCATTCTAACCTGAGGGGAACTATTCGGAGGCGTCTGAACCTGAGGGAAACTGTTTGGAGGCGTTGTAACCTGAGGGAAACTGTTTGGAGGTTTTATAACCTGAGTGAGACTGTTCAGAGGCGTCTGAACCTGAGTGAAGGTGCTCATGCCTTTGGGGATATGGTGGGAATTATGGGAATAGTTGTGTTAAACTGGCGCTTTTAACAACACGGAAGAATTGACATTTCAATATCGGGGTTAGGAACGGAATGTGATCTCGGTAGAGAATGACACATTGCTGTGGAAAAGTGTCCAGAGTTCTAACAAAGCCAGTTAGGAATTGAGGAGATTGATTGACGTTCCTTTAGAAGGAGTGTCTTAGGATCCTGCTGGGGAGAAATGTTTGGGCTTACGACGGCGGCCGAAGAGGGATTGTTGTGCGGGCTTACATTGATTGCCGTTGAGATGGTCGGGCTTACGATGACTGCCGGGGAAGTGATTGTTCACCTGCTGGGGGAAAAGATACTCGGGCTTACTATGGTGGCCGAAGAGGGATTGTTGTGCTGGGTTACATTGATTGCTGCTGAGATGGGATGGTCGGGCTTACAATTGACGGCCAGAATTTAACCTCGGGAGAGGGGCGTTAGAAATGTCTAACTGAAATTTAACCTCTGGAGAGGGGCGTTAGAAATGTCTAACTGAAATTTAACCTCTGGAGAGGGGCGTTAGAAATGTGTAACTAGGGAAATTTTAACTTTTGAGGAAAAGTGTCAAATTTGGAAAATGAGGGGCTGAATTGGCATTTGGGCCAAAGTGGCCCATCACGTAAAAGAGGCCGGACGGCCTATGTCTCAATTTGGACAACTTAAAGCAGCCGTCGGCCATTAGAGAGAAAGAGAGAAAATTTGAGAGATTTGTCGAGAGGAAGAGAGAAAATAGAAAAAAATTTGTCATTTTTCTTCGATCCTTGTTGAAATCTTCGAGAGATTATTGCTATGGAAGCAGGATTGGGGCGGAGGGGTCGACATAGAAGGACCGATAATGAGAGGAAGAGGCTCAAGAGGACAGTGCGAACCACCACTCTTTCCATGGATCCGACCGAGTTTTACAAAGCTCGGGATAGCCATAAATCCAAGGAGGGGATAGCGAGGAAGGTAAGCATCCTCTAAATTCCTTTGAATTTTAGAATTTGCATTCTTGAAATTTTGGAATTTTGACTTGAATTGTGTTAGGGTTCTTGGTGCCCGATTTGGGGCTTTTGACCTTGCGATGCCCTTTTGTCGAAATTGACTTTAGCTTAGTGCAATTGACGTCATGGGTAGACAACGTAGAAATTTTGGTAGAAAAATTCCATGTCTAAGGGCGTTTTCCAAAATTAAAGTGAGTTTAATTTGGGACGGAGTAATTTTGAAATGTTTGAAAGTTCCGGGTTTGACGGATTTTTCGAAATGTTTTGAAAGTTCCGGGTTTGACGGGTTTTTCGAAATGCTTTGAACGCTCCGGGTTTGACGAATTTTTTGAAAGTTCCGGGTTTGACGGTTTTCTCAAAATGGTTTTGAAAGTTCCGGGTTTGACGATTTTCCAACTTGGTTTTGAAAGTTCCGGGTTTGACGGTTTTCTCAAAATGGTTTTGAAAGTTCCGGGTTTTACAGTTTTATCAAAATGACTTGTACGTTTTTTGAGATTTTGAACCCTTAATACTCCGACTGGGATGGAAATATTTTAGGGAAATGAACCATTAATATTTCGACTGGGACGAAAATATTTTAGGGAAATGAACCGTTAATGAACGGGATTTTGAAACTTGAACCGTTAATACTCCGACTGGGATGGAAATATTTTAGGGAAATGAACCGTTAATGAACGGGATTTTGAAGCTTGAACCGTTAATACTCCGACAGGAACGGAAATATTCTAGGGAAATGAACCGTTAATGAATGGGATTTTGAAACTTGAACCGTTATTACTCCGACTAGGACGGAAATATTTTAGGGAAATGAACCGTTAATGAACGGGATTTTGAAACTTGAACCGTTATTACTCCGACTAGGACGGAAATATTTTAGGGAAATGAACTATATCTTTGTGTTGATATGTTTTTGTGATTTTGACATGTCCATGTTCATTTTGTGTACTTTATCTTGTAGTAACATACCTTTGCTGTGTTTACCTGCAGGGGCAAGGACCGGTTGACGTGTCCACTACCAAGAGTGGGGGAGATGTTGAGGCAGTCTGTGAGCTATGGGAAATGTTCTCGGATGTGGCTCGTGATGGGGAGGGGAGTCCATGACAGTTCGTGATAGACTCTGGCCTAGGGGGCTTTATCAGTGCGGTAGCCGTGGTGGCTTCGACACAGAGGGTGAAGGTTCTTCATGTTTCCTTGAGCGTGTATTAGTGGGATACGACCCATAGGTTTCACTTTAGGTAGGGGAGGCATCAGTGACTCCTACGGACTTTGCCGCGATTACCGGGTTGTCGTTCCGAGGCAATCCTATAGAGTGGTTTGATGGTTTCACCATGGAGCAACTGTCGGGACTGCTTGGTTTCGACATCACGGATGCCAGGGGCCTTGGTATTCGGTATGAGCTGATGGAGACACATTTGAGGAGGGGGATAGAGGAGTATATGGCTGGCTCCGAGAGGATGACAGCAGAGTGTTTGGCTAGGGGGTTTTTGTGGTTTGCTCTGTCAGCAACCTTTTTCCCCAATGCTGACACGATGTGTCAGTTTGCTTTGCTTGGATCCTTGAACATACCCCGATCCGCATGACGAATGCATGGGAAGTTTGAAAAAGGTTTTAATTGATTATTTTGAAAAGGAACGGGAATACGAACGCAGTTTAATAAAAAGTTAAAGAGTCGCCACTCCGTTTTTAGGAAAACATCAAAAAACCATAAACACTTAAAAGCGGGTTCGGGGGTATAGTTACGACGTGGGAAGAGAATATAGAGCTCACCCACGTCGCCTCTTTCGAGACTTTCAATCAAACAAGGACAACGTGACTCATTCTAGGTGTGTGCAAATCGTGTCAACAATCAAGACATATAAATTTGGACTTTATTAATGATAATAAAAACTAGATACAACTTGTGAGCCATTAAAATGGGGGCCACACCCTTACAATTGATGAACTTGAATTACAAGGAAGGGATGAGGTAGTCTGTCCAGGGACTTGAGTGTCGTACGACACAGGACTTCCTCAGGAGAGGGTCAGTCGTATGACACAGGATTGCCCATGAGCATGGATGTCGTATGACACAGGATGACCTGGTCAGACTGTCTCTTACAAAGGAGGTGCAAAGGCCACCAAAACCATTCTAACGCTAAAAGAAGTAAAATATTACACTGAACAAGGCTTGAAACTACGAAAGGGAATCAATCTGGGTTTAACTGAAGTCACTGAAGCCAAACCAACTTTCTGGGATCCTTATGTCGTATAACACAGGATGCCTTAGGCAGTCTATGTCGTATGACAGAGACATCCTCTGTCAGTGAGCTTCACCTGATTGATCCCACACTGCCCAGAATAATAAAATTAGAAGAAAATGCTAACTTATAACAGTAAACGACAGTAATAAGTGAGTATTGTGGGAGGGTCATGTGGCTTTGATGGCCAAATGTGAATGATCACATATTTTGGACCATGATCAAGGGCCATCACCTCCTAACTCAAACAAAGGTGATCAAGGTTCAAACTTTAATAAAACTAAGATTACTAAATGACCAGATCTGAGATGAGGAGATGTGAATATTGATGATTCACATCTCCACCATCTTGATCACACAAAAATCCCAAACAAGTCACATATTATCAAATAGCATAAACAAGCATGGCAAATGAACAAGTAAGATAAAGAGAGATAGGAGAGATTTAGGGTCTACCTATTGTAGTCCACAAGACAAAGCACCAATAGTATGGTGTTTGTCTCTTCAAACCTCCAACAAAGATGATCACCTTTCTCCTTTGTTTAGATGTGTATGTGTTTTAGGAGGGAGGTGAGTGTGTGTGAAGTGTGAGTGTATGTGAGAGAGAGGCTCAGTATATATTTCAGCAGAGTGACCTTACTCCTAAAAAGTCCTCCTAAAATGAGCAGTAAAGCCTTGTATTTATAGGCTGCTTGAGAGGACATCCTTGTCGTACGACATGGGGATTTAAACCGCCTTAGGGTTGTCCTGTGTCGGACGACACCGGTCTTCCTATGAGTAGAATGGGCAGAAGGGAGGCAGGCCCAAAAACTTAGGCAAGCCCAAAACTAATGCATATAAATAAATAAGTTTAGGCAAGCCCAAAACTAAGGCAGGCCCTTTGCAACTCAAGGAAAGCAGGCCCAAAAACACGAGTTCGGGTCGGGGTACTCTCAGAGCCCCTCGGCGACGTCGCTTCCACGAGAAGTGGGGTCGTCGACAAAATGAGAATCTCGAGCCGGACAAAGACTGGCGGGAAAAAGAGATGACCAAGATGGTCGAGCGGCTGGACCCTTATGAAAAGGATTCCTACGTATCCCATGAGGGAATCAAGCCAAATCGTAGTTCGGAAGGATGGACATTTGTGTCTGGGGAAAAGCGACCATAATGGTCAAGCGGATGGACCTTTACGAAAAGGATTCCTACGTATCCCACGAGGGAATCAAGCCGAATCATAGTTCATCAAAGAGGTGGCGATAACAAGAGGCCACGGTCGTTTGTACCCAAGAGTGAGATGATGGGCGTTCATATACCCAAAGAGTGATTGTTTAGGGGAGTCACCCCAAAAAATAAAGATAACAAGGATGGGCGTTTGTACCCGAGGAAATGATAACCAATAAATACTTGAAAGATAACCATAATGTGGGCATTTGTACCCGAAAGAAATCATAAAAGGTAACCATAACAATAACCGGAAAGATAATCATATTGTGGGCGTTTGTACCCAAGGTTGACTATTTAGGGGAGTCACCCAAATAAATGATAAATAATAATGATAAACAGCCGCGAGGGAAGGACAAAAGGGACCAGGGGCAAAAAAGGAAAAACACCCTTTTCTGGCCAACCGTTGTCGTACGACATGGAAGTTCCCCACAACATTCTTTAATTAAAACCGCTCAGTTCGTGAAAGGAAGGAAAAGAACAGGAAGAATAGCCGAGCACGAGAGAAGAGAGAAGAGAGAAAAGCTGAGGTTTCTTCCACAATCCTCAACCCAAACTCTCAAATCGAGATTAACAAGAACAATGCCACCAAGAGCGGAAGCAAGGAAACAAGTGCATCGGGTTCTGTCCGCGAAGAGAAAGCTTGTTGAGCGAAACAAGCGCAAGAAATTACCGGAGGGGAATGGTTTTTATCCGAGCCTAGACTTCCATACCTCTACAGCGGAGCGAATGGGGGTAAGGATTTTAAACCGTCAATCCCTACCTTTTAATTTTCGAAATTGAATTTCTAGGGCTCTTGATAGCATTTGGAGAAAATCGCACCAAAAAAGAATTGCATGTTTAAGATAAATTGCATAAACACTAAATTGAAAGCATAAAAGAGGATAATGATAAGATTTCGTTGAAAAAAGAACAAAATGAATCATGAGTTTCAAAAATAAAGTGAAGAAGGTTTTTCTTGATAAAGACGGGACGGTCCCAAAAAATTGCAAACTGCTAGAAATTTTGAAAAGAGATGGGATAACCCAAAGTAGTAATAAAGCAAATAAGAAAGATGCATGTAGAGGCTTTGTTTTTATTTGTAAATATGATGCAAATATGCACACAAATGATAGAATGCACAAATTATCATGATTACATTCTGATACCTGTGCTGTGTTTACCTGCATGTTCTATGGACCAAGGGGTCCCCTGACATGATTGCCACCATCTAGGACATTCTCCCCGGCTCTGCAGACATCCTGGTAGTCCCAAAGGCCTAATTCACGCTGCGGGCCTCGGTCCCTTTTTCACATCTGTGGGTGAGATTAGGGATACGCCAAGGAGCGTAGAGCTGGTGAAGGCCTTCAGACAGTACTGGTGGGACACCACCCACATATTCCATCTTTCTTGGGGGGAGTCCACCATCACCCCATATGACTTTACTGCTGTCACAGGGCTGCAGTTTACAGGCAGACCCATTTTTTCAAAGGATCCCGGGGTCTTGAGCCTAGCTGAGATCAGGGATTTGACTGGCTTGACCCTTCACCTAAAGGGTAACGGGGTTCCGCTGGGGGACTTGAATGCGGCATTGATGCAGCAGTGCCACCTTTACTCTCAGGGTGAGGCTACGGTTACAGCTGAGCAGCTTGCTAGAGCATTTGCCTGGGCCGGTTTTTCTGATACTTTATTCTGCAATGCCTCTACCACGGCATTGACCCTTTTGCTGGGGCCTCTTCGAGATTGGAGCCAGGTCTCTACCTTTTCATGGGGTGAGGCTGGTTTGGCTCAGATATACCGAGCTTTAGATGAAGTGAGTAGAGGTACAGTGACCTCTTTTGATTGCTATCAGACAGTCCTTGAGGTATGCTCCTTTATCATTCACATGTTGACAGCTGCACCGCATTTTCTGTCATCAATTCATTATTGCCGCTATATACTAAAAGCTTCTTGTCTTTTTATTTCAGGTGTGGGCCTACTGTAAGTACCCAAATCTGGCTCATGCCTTCCGGTAAAGTTTCCCGGTAATTCCCCGGACTTTCCTAGAGTTCCGGAATTATTCCGGAACTGTTCCAAACCTTTTAAGGGCTGAAGGGAATGCTTGGTAATTAAGAAACACGTTTTTCTTAATCCAAAAAACCTTCTAGAATTGCCACCTTGCATGATTCTAGAAACATGCTGAGTCACACAGGATAATGCCGCACGGCTGCATTAGCCAAGGACCTCTAGCCGCACGGCTTCATTAGCCTTATCCAGACTGCCTATAAATAGAGCCCCCCTCTACCCATTTAACAACAACACAATCAGAGGAATACCAGCATAAAAACACTCTCTAAATACTCCACGAAGATCAGGAAGTTGAAGGTTCCAAGAAGCCACCCCCTCCTCCTTGAAGCCTCCAAAAGTTGGT
Organism: Adenophora triphylla var. japonica; assembly: GCA_022495995.1. Lineage (NCBI taxonomy): Eukaryota > Viridiplantae > Streptophyta > Magnoliopsida > Asterales > Campanulaceae > Adenophora > Adenophora triphylla. Next base: position 228,480 of record JAFEMH010001435.1, read on the forward strand.
CCTACCGCTAGGCAAAACCCCAAGAAGAAGAGGCCACCACCATTGGTAACCTCTCACTCCCTTACCTGGCATAATGCTTGTCTATATGATTTAATTGCTCATTGCATGCATATATTGTCATTATCTTGCTTGGGACTTGGTATTTATCATTAAAGATCCTATCTTTATCATATCCTCCTTCCCCCTTTTGCATCCTTTGCATGAAATAGGCATCATTTGCTCATAAAAATATGATCTTTAGCATCATTTGCTCATAAAAATTTTATCTTTAGGTTAAAAGGTGCATCTTTTGCACCTAAAAGCCCCCATTTTACATTCAAAATGCATTCTTTGCACATAAAAATCATGTCATTACCATGAAAATGCATCCTTTGCACCCTAAAACTCATTTTCATGCATCCTTTGCATCAAAGATCATCCTTTTATCATCAAATTAGCATCCTTTGCATATTAAATACTATTTTCCACCATAAAAATGCATCCTTGGCATAAAAATCATGTCTTTATATAAAAATGCATCCTTTGCAAATCAAATGCATCCTTTGCAACCCAAAAATGTCATCTTTTCACTAAAAATGTCATTTTTACATGCATTTCCCCCATGTCCCCATTAGCAACCTTGGAACGGACCGGTGTAAAGATCCTATCTTTACATCGTTTCTTCCATTAAAGGTGCCACAATCTCTTTAGAAAGGGATAAAACCTTGAACCTACATCTCCGATTATCACTTAAGACGAGCATGAAGCATCCATATAAGCTCAATCGTCTTAAGGTGTAGGATTGATGGGCTAAGGTCACTCCTTTCCTAAAGAACCTCATTTTGGACTATAAAAGAGAGTCTTTCTCTCGATCACGCAAGTCCCGAGGTTAAAAAAGCGATGATCACAAGTCCAAGATGAGGACGGGATCAAAATCTTGAATACATAAAATCCAAGAAATCCCGAGCGACAACCAATAAATGGTTTGTACGTCCGGAAGACAACTTGGGACATTCCCCCCCTCTTTTCAAACACATGCACACAAGAAAGCACGCAAGCAAGCAAGATAAACGGAATCTAGGGAGACTTGCTACGGCAAGGCACCTTGGGTGAACGACGATCCGTTCTTCCCAAGGGGTAACTTAACCTCCGAACCCATAAAAACCTTTTTTTCAAAGTTTTGAGGAAATCAAAATGGCGTGGCGACTCCGTTTTTCAAATTAAACCGGATGTTTTCAAACTCGCGTGAATCCAACAAAAAACTAAATTTGGGCACACATTCACAGTTTGGCGACTCCGCTGGGGATGATCCCAAAGGAGAAAAGCTTTCATTTTTAAAATAAACGATACCTGGTATATAGGTGGAAACCACTAACCTTCCTGTATCGCTCCCTAACCCGGGGCTTGGGATAAACGGTGGTTTAACAATCCCACGTACCGGTATCACTTTTCGAAAAAAAAGTAAAAGAAAGCTTTTCCCTTTGAGCGGGTTAGACTCCCATCGCGGATTCCGTTTATCTTGCTTGCTTTCTTTGCCTTGCATTGCATCATTTGCATCTTGGGATTTGTGCATACTTTGAACAGGAAACAACCTGAAATAGCAAAGGAGTGGAACCTGGAAAATTGATCCATGCAGTCGTACGGCTCAATCCTCCTTGGATTCTGACCGGACGGCCTCAGTGGCAATTCCACCAGGAAAAATTGAGGTTAATCTGGCAGCCTTGGCAGCTTGGGGCTATTCAGTTCCAAGACTGACTGGGGCTCCCAGAAAATTTATGTGCCTTTATCTGTTGCATTTTCCCCGTCCCGAAAATCATTCCTTTAAAACACATTTATGAAAATCTCTGTTTTAACTCAAAAAGGAACATTTTTAGGAGACCGCACACTACGCGCACCTTATATATCCTGTACACTTTGCACGCACGTCCCTTTAAACCCGGGGTGGTTTATCAGCTGCAGTCACGGACAGCCTTACGATGCTCCCGGGCGCGCACGGAATCACCCCAAACTCCCCATGGCAGCCAGTGTCGACCAATGCACAGTCCGTGTCACACGTTTCAAAAAATCGTGACTTTTGGTTGGTTTTTGGTCTAGTCCATGTCATATAGCCCAGTTGCATATCCCCGTAAAGGTCAAGCCTTAGTTCATAACGGAAGTCAAGATGTTTCGCTCAAGCGAAACTCCGCCGAAACTCCGACAAGGAAAAAAATCGGTAGAATCTTGACTCCGACATTGACTTTGACCTTGACCCGCATGGAATGCGTAAGAGTCGAGACCGAGTCCTTGCCAAGAAAATCCAAAAGATCTTTCGCTCAAGCGAAGCTCTGCCAAAATTTCAACAAGGAAAAATTGGCAAGATCTTAACTTGGCATTGACTTCGATTTTGACTCACGCACAGCGTATGCAACGAAGTTCAATGTGACACTCTGTCATCCGGCTTTTACCGCCCGACCCATGCCTATTATCTTCTCGAACATTACCGAAAAGTCAAAACGTCATTCGCGCAAGCGAAATTCTGCCGAAATTTTGTTAAGGCTGAAAGACGAGACTTTCCCGATATTGCCTTGATTATAATTTGCATCACTCATGCGTTAAAAGTTCCTATGACCCGCTAGACCCGTTAGGAGCGTTCTTTTCTCTCGGTCGGTGGGATCCGCGTGCCCTATAGGACCCTCGCCCGGGGCTGTCCACCCTGGGAGGTCGAAATACAGGTGGAATACGAGGGGCTTATAGACGTAGTGACGGAACCCACTGATCCAGGATCTAGAGTAGTTGTGAAAAAGAAGCGCAGAACCCCTTTTCCAACCAAATAGAAATTAATAAAAGACACTGTTTTAAGTAAACAGAAAGATTCTTAATTTGCATATTGCCTGAGCCTTCAGCCTAAACACCTACCCCGAGTCTAAACCTCTTTTATCCCTTCCCCGCAGCGAGAAAGAAGTGAGTGAGAGCACCGGTACAGCAGTTTGTCGGCATAAAGATCTCAAGTAACCCATTAAAAGTCTTCAAGTCTTAGCTTTCCAGTGTCAAAATGGTCAACATGGTAATCAACAATGGTAATGACCAAGCAGTCGGAGAGGCCATTCCAGTTCAACCCAGGCCCCACATCTGGTATGATGTATGTGATTTTGAAGACTGTCTGGAATACGAGTATCAAGAATGGATTAACGAAGACGCTCCTTCAAGAAAGAAGAAGAAGAGGAAGTCCATGCAACAGAAATTAAAGGAAAGGTATGAAGCCGGAGACAAGAGCGTTGGAACTTTAGGGGAGCCTTCAGGCAAGTTTGACTACTACGTCAGTTATGCCAAGGAACCTACCAAGAAGCCCGTCATTCAAAAAGCAGTCCAACCTGATACCCCTATAGTCAATGACCCCCTTGAAGCAGAGAATTCCGAATTCGTTGCCATCATAAAGTTCAATGAGAAGCTAGCAGATCTAGAAGCAGAATACAGAAAACCCATAAAATACGTGGCCAATCAAGGAAGAATCAAGATCCCTTCTGAAGAAGACTTCATCAGCATTATCCAGGCCAACCCTCCTGTTGGCTATACTGACAAGGTCGTAGTGTCAAAGATCAGTAAAGAGAAAATGAGTTATCAGCAGTGTATTGATAAGATGAGCCAGACTCTTCAGTCAATGAGTCCAGTTGTCACAGATGAGCTCCCCGAGAGATTGCATCAAGCTACTCTAGCTCCTCTCACCATCTTTCTGAGGTACCGGCCTACCAATGATTTCCGACAAGTTTTTGATCAGTTTGAAGTCTCCAACTTTCTGAAGAATGCTGACAAGACTGCTACTCCCCAGGGCAACAGCAGGAAAGAGTAAACCCCAGTCCAACCCGCGTCAAATACTTCGAGTCAATAAGTAGTGTAGGGTCTAGAGTCAGTAGGGTCAAGAGTCTGTTTGAGTCAGGAATCTTTGAACTCCAGTCCTCTGAGTCATCCGAAGGCCTCATGCCTGAGGATTATGAATATGTAATCGATGTCATCTTTCCTCTTGCTTTAAATGAAATGACAGATCTTTCTGATTATCCCCTTATTGCCAACTTAACAAATGATAAATTAACTCAAAACATAACAACAGTTAATAATGAATCATTTGAACAAGATGTAAACACACTAAACGAACAATACATTAAAGAAATCTTTAAGCAGGTTACAGAAAAAGAGGAAAACCGGGCCCAAGCTGCCGAGGAGGTTTTGACAAGTGTTAACTTGGGTACTGTCGAGGAACCTAAAGAGACACAGATTGGAAGCTTCTTCCAGGGGGTTGAACGGGACAGATCGTTAATCGCTCGAGAGAATACATGGACGTCTTTGCGTGGTCGTACAAGGATATGCGGGGCTAGACGGTTCAATAGTGGAGCACGTAATCCCTCTAGCACCGGATGCTAAGCCGCAAAGCGACCGAGGAAAATCAAGCCAGAGTGGTCTCTACAGGTCAAAGAAGAAATTGAGAAGCTACTGCGGGTAGGATTCATCAGAGTCATCGAATATCCGACATGGTTGTCCAATATTGTGACCGTAACCAAAGCCAATGGGAAGGTGCGCTGCTGTGTAGATTTCCGGGATCTGAACAAGGCCAGCCCCAAAGACGATTACCCCCTGCCAAACATAGACATCCTGGTGGACTCCACTGCCAACTACGAAGTCAAATCCTTCGTTGACGGCTTTGCAGGCTACAACCAGATCAAGATGGCCGAAGAAGACCAAGAAAAGACAGCCTTTACCACACCGTGGGGAACTTACTGCTATACAGTAATGCCATTTGGGCTCAAGAACGCCGGGGCTACTTATCAAAGGGCAGCGACCGCGCTTTTTCATGACATGATCCACAAGGAGATTGAGGTCTACGTCGACGACATGATAATCCACTCCAAAGGCGAGGATGGGCAGCACTTTGTTGACCTGCGAAAGTTCTTTGAGAGGCTGAGACAACATTCCATGAGACTAAACCCTGCTAAATGCACCTTCGGAGTGACAAGGGGAAAAGTGCTTGGGTATATGGCCACGGAGCGAGGTATCGAAGTCGACCCCCGAAAGATCAAAGCCATATGGACATGAGGCCACCTCAAACTCAGACAGAAGTCAAAAGTTTTATGGGCAAACTGCAGTACATCAGCCGTTTCGTCAACCAGTTGACCACTATGTGCGAGCCCATCTTCAAGCTCATGAAAAAGAATGTAGATACAGAGTGGACCGAAGAATGCCAGGATGCCTTTGACCAGATCAAGGCATACTTAGTACATCCTCCAGTACTATGTCCCCCACATAGACGAAACCTCTTCTGCTCTATCTCACCGTCACCGATACTACTGGGGCTATGCTTGCTTAGGAGAAGAAAGACTCTCGGGTAGAAAATGCCATTTACTTTGTCAGCCGGAAGCTACAGGGAAGTGAGCTCAATTACTCCGCATGTGAAAAGACTTGTGCAGGACTGGTCTGGGTAGTCGGCAAGTTGAAGCATTATATGCAAGCCCACCCTGTGAATTTGGTCTCAAAAATGGACCCCATCAAGTACATCTTTGATAAACCTTCGCTTTCGATGCGTCAAGCAAAGTGGTCCTTCTTCTTAGCAGAATACGACATCAACTACGTGACCAGAAAGGCCATCAAGGGTCAAGCATTGTCAGACTATCTGGCGAACTTCCCCAGTAATGAGGACCGCGGGCCTGAACCCCAATTCCCAGATGAAAGGATCTTCGGTCGAGCTCGAAAACCGATGGCGCCTTTTCTTTGACGGGCCGCTAACAAAAGAGGAAATGGCGTAGGGATGCTACTGGTCGATCCGAAAGATGAGCACACTCCCATAGCCCTTAAGTTGAACTTCCCTGCCACGAACAATGTTGCCGAGTACGAAGCCTGCATTGCTGGTTTAGAAGCTGCCCTAGAGAGGAATGTCAAGGAGCTCGAAGTTTATGGAGACTCAGCCCTGATCATCAACCAGGTCTTCAACAAATGGAAGACTGTGGACCCTAATCTTCAGCGGTATCATGCCCATATCGAGGAGTTGACTGGACAGTTCAGAGAAGTAACTTTCCACTACATGCCAAGGGAAAAGAACAGATTCGCTGATGCCCTAGCTACTCTAGCCTCACTGGTAGAGATCCCCGAGGGAAAAGCCATAAAACCCTTCAGAGTGGGTAGAAGAGAAGCCCCGGCCTTCTGTTGTGAAGTAGACTTGGGACCTGAGCCTATCAAGGAACCCTGGTACAATCAAATTTACCAGTTCCTCAAAGATGGAGAATCAACTTTCAGAGACGAAGAAGGTAGACCAAAAGAAGGTGTCAAAGCCAAGAGCTTGCAAGCCCTGAAAAGGTTGGCCTCCCATTATGTCATTCTAGGAGGCAACCTGTACAAGAAGTGGTACCAAGGACCACTCCTCTTATGTGTCACTCAAGAAAGGGCCAAAGAGTTGATGACTGAAGTCCACAATGGTCCCTGCGGTCCTCATATAAATGCTAGAGCCCTGATGCAAGTGATCCTCAGAATGGGTTACTACTGGATTTCCATGGAGACAGACTGTGTTCAGCATGTCCGAACGTGCGACAAATGCCAACGGTTTGCCAACCTCAACCATCTCCCGCCTCATGACCTGTACTGCATGACGACTCCTTGGCCGTTTGCAACTTGGGGTATTGACGTGATGAAGATAGCCCCTGCAGGAAGCAATGGGCATGAATTTGTGTTAGTAGCTGTCGACTACTTCACCAAGTGGGTAGAGGCCAAGTCCTATAAGGTCCTCACTTCCAAGAAGGTGGCCCAGTTTATCAAGGAAAACATAATGTGTAGATATGGGGTGCCCAATGAGATCATTTCCGATAATGGGTCGCACTTTGAAGGAGACTGCGATAGGTTACTGTCAGAATTCAGAGTCACTCGCCACAAGTCATCCCCATACTGCACTCAGACTAACGGAGCTGTGGAAGCTGCTAATAAGACGCTCGAACGGATCATCCGGAAAATGGCAACCCGTGGTCGTGACTGGCCCGAAAAGCTGCACCTAGCACTCTGGGGCTACAGGACGTCTGTCAGAACAGCTACAGGAGAAACTCCTTTTGCCCTAACTTACGGGATGGAAGCAGTGTTACCAGTGGAGTTGGAAATCTCATCATTAAGGGTCCTCCTGGAAAACAGTGTCAATGAAGTAGAATGGCTACGTAGCCGGCATGATGAGTTGGCCCTGCTCGACGAAAGAATGCTAAAGGCCATGGAACACACTCGAGCCTACCAGGCAAATGGCCAGAGAATTCGACACAAAGGTCAAGGCCAGGGACATCAAGGAGGGTGACTTAGTATTGAAAGTGAAGCCCCCTACCAGAGACAACCCCTTGGGAAAATGGGAACCCGTTTGGATCGGCCCGTATGTGGTGCAGAAGATACTATCGGGAGGAGCCATGAAACTTGCAGACCTGGACGGCAATCCCTTTGTCCACCCAGTCAACGGTGATAAGCTCCGAAGATACTACGTCTAAGAAAAAAAAAACTCTTAGTGCAAAAAGAGTAATGCCCAGCTAGACTGAAATCCCAAAAAAGGGCGGTCTAGGCAAAAAACAGGGCTGCACATAAAAAAAAAGAAGAAAAAAGAAAGTTCACCAGAATGAACTACGAAGACCTGAGCCCCTTAGTCTTTCTTGTAAATGGGGAACGTAGGCAGCCATTTATGGTTCGGTCTAAACAATAAAAAGGACGATTAAGTTTCCATGAGATGCGTCCTAAACAATAATAAAGGATATTCAAGTTTTCATAAAACGGGTCCTAATCAATAAGACATTTGAAATTTCCATGAAATTGTGTCTTGATTAATTTCTAAGATAATATCTCTTATTCATTACAAGTTAAAAACTTCTTGATGAGTTCAAGCACGGTCTACTCTTGACTCTGCTAACCTGCTACAAAGATCTAAAATACAATAAAATGCCTAATAAGCTACTGTGTTTGCAAAATGGCAACAAGGAAATCCTAAGAAAAGATCTGTCAGTCGTCATTCGCTGAGTCTTCTTTGGTTTTCTTCCCTTTGCCTCGACCCTGTCGAGTTTTCTTTCTCTTCTTCTCTATGATGTCGGTCTCCCTCATTCCGATCTCCGGTATTCTCACTGGAGCCTCTATCAAACCTGTGTCAATAAGTGCCCTCTCAACTCAGGCACGAGTCCGCACTTCCTCCCTCTGAGCCTCAGTCAAGGGAGCGACTTCAGAAAGCCTCTTGTACCGAGCTTCCATATCTTTGATAAGGTCACCCGACTGGTTATGGTGACTCGCCTTAGCTTCGCCTCCCTCGAGTCCTACTTGAGTCGCAGCGCCCCAATAAAGCCCGACGTCTCTCCCAAGATGACCCGAGTCTCTCCCATCTCCCTCTCGTACCGACAAGTAGACAGTGGTCAAGATGGTACTCTTCCTGCTCCTAAAGATAGCCCTGGGTGGGAAAGCAGTGTATGTCCAAGCCCTCGAAAAGAATGAGAAGCTGGCTGGATCCCTCATAGCTAATGGCACCACCTCCATGGTATGGATGTCCTCCCAATCGCACAACGGCTCCTGTAAGGCCCCGAACTGCCTGGATACCAAGCAGGGTATGTAGAAGGATGACCAGCAGAACCCTGGAACCCTCACTATGTAGGACTCCTGAAATATCCTCCTGGTCTGCAACCTCCAGTGAGGTACCCACCAGCGAATGTCTGAAGTGGATAGCCTAGCCATCATCAGCTCCCAATCATCTTGGCCCTGCTGTCTAGGCAAACCTCTCCGAGAAATCACCCAAGGGCACTGAGTCGGCAAAGCCCCTGGCAAAGCCCCGAGCCTCTCCTGCAGCCATAAAGTCAGCACAGCCGGACTCCCAGACCTCATGAAACGGTCTCCTCTAGCCATCCTATCGATGCCATGAAGGGTCTCACCCAAAACCAGTGGGACAATGTCCTTCCCAGCCCTGCAATCTCTGACCATGTCCAAGAGACCGCCATGGCAGATCCCCACAGACTCAGCAGTGAACAGAGCCGAGAATACGCAGAGGATAAAGGCATCCATAGCCACCATGGTCGTAGCCATATCCGGAGACCCAAACCTGCCCGGGATATCAGAAAGGTCAATCCTGTTCGGAGCTATCATCATCCCCTCAGCCTCTCCCAGAGATATCTGCAGAAAAGATGCCAACTTTGCCGCCACCGGCACATCTTCGATCAGAGGAATCGATATAGCCTCAATTTCTGGACCCCCAATCAAGGCTCGAAAGTCTTCATAGGTTGGGACAATCTCATTGTAAGAAAAGCAGTAAACGTCTCTCCGGACGTCCCAAAACCTTGCTGCTGCTCTCAAAAGGTCCCAATCGGGCGGGAGATCCCTCAAATGCCATAAAGACTTGATCTTGAAGGTAGAATCAAACAAACCCTTGTGAGATTGAAATTTGTATCTCACCCAAGACTGAAGATCGGACAGAAAGCGATCCCTTTTCCCCCTTTGCAATCTAGCGGGCTTCTCCATTGTAAAATGATCAAAGATGGTGTCTTTAGGTCCAATATGTGCTCTGGGAACAGTTGGGACAAGTCTAGGTTGAAAATGAAATAAAATGGCCAAGCCTTGGTTTTATTCTAAAAATAACCAGTCCAGACAGAACTGTGAGCCGCACGGCCTCATTTGCCCCAGAGACCAGACCACACGGCCTCATTTGCCTGATGTAAGAGACAATCTGCAGCAACCAAGTTGCTGCCCAAAGGGAGTTTTTCACCCCACTTTTCCAACAGAAACCTGTACAAAAACATGTCCAAACACTAACCATGCAGTTATGTGTCATAACAAATCATTTTGGCCCAGTTTCAGCCCCAATTCCAAGCAAAAAACTGCCCCAAGACTCAAGTAATATGCAAATTAATAAAGCATAAAATAGAAAAGTAAATAAAACAGTAGTACATTGTTTTCGCCCCATCGGCGCCCAAATAAAGCAAAAAATAAACAAAATGTGCATAAAACTTGTTCATTGTTTGTTTTTCTTCCTAAATCAACTCTAGAGACCTCCTAGGCCTCCGATCCTTCTTCATCACTACTCAGCTCATAGACGCTAGCCTCCCTCATCAAGTCCTCTGTGTCACTCACATCAGAAAGGTGGACATTCTCGTGCTCGTACTCAGCCAACTTCTCCAGGATGCCAGCATTGGGTCCTTGCCCCCGAGGAATGGCACTGGAAGAGTACTCTGAGGCTGAAGAGGTGGATGCCGTGCTCCCGACGTGCCTTCTCTTTCGCACGGGCTCCTGCACGTTTGCTGCCACCTTTGAAGCGCAGGCCAGCTTCCTCAGAAGGGACCGGCACACGTCCTTCCAGCCCCTATTCTGCCTGACCAAGCTGTCATAAGTCCGAGCTGGAACCTGAGAAAAAGAAAAGAAAATCTCAGGAAAATCTCAGAATTGCAAAAAAGCAAAGAAATCTGAAAGAAAAGGGAAAAGACCCTAAAAGTGTACTTACAGTGCTGTCCGGCGGCAGAGTATACTGGGGCTCCCTAGTATCGGGGACAGGTATCCTAAACCTCCTCGGTACCCCGTTCACCACATAAGAAAGATGAGCAGGAGGGATCGGCGGATCAGAAGGCTCAGCCTCCCCATATCCCTGAGTGACAGCCAGCTTCACTAGATTCTGTGGCGTCCTCAGTCGCTGCCCCACAAACACAGCATATGGGGTATCCAGATCAAAGTACTCCTCAGCTGCTATGCCTTCCTGGTATCTAGCAATGTCGTCCTCCGACCAATCTCTAGGCTGCAGCATCCGTGCTGGAGGATCCTGGGGGGTAATGGCATCCAGTGGAGGGATATGGCCATGCTGCCTAGAAAATCGATCCCCCAGATAGATGACATCGCATGTCAGCCCGGTCAACCACCGCCTCTGCCTCGTCACCTCCACGGCCTCTCCTAACAGAATCTCTGGGTACCTCCCCCAAGGATAAAAATCCACTCCATCGTGCCCATCCCTGTTGATAACTGGCCTCACCATCTTGTAATCAAAGGTGATCCGGGTCTTCCCGGTGAACTTATCTCTCGCATCTCCCCTCCAGCGGACCATAGCGGGAAAGATGGTAGCATCGCTCTGTTGGTTCCACGGAAAGAACCTGATCACCTCACAAAACCAGACCTGCATGTTCAAAACATCAAAAAGGTCATTTTCTCTCATAAAAGTCTCAAAGACAGAAAAGTAAAAAAAAGAGAGAAAAGTGAGACTACCTCAAGAGCAAAGGAGAAACAATCCATGGAGGCAGCCTTATTCCTACTACATGCAGATCCAGGGAGAAGTATAGCTCCGCCAATCCGGCCTCACCCCATGAGACCGTCCCAATCCCATCAACATCCTCCAGAGAGTCGAGGAGGCAAGTCATAGCCAGAGTCCCAGAATTGGCAAAAATGGTGACTGACAACATCAACCACACAAAGGCTCTAGCAAGCCGGGTGGGCGGTCACCTCGCTAGCAAGAAGTCTCGCATGCGGTTACGGGATCGCCACCTCGACGTTCCTTGTCTCCATTCCGAGCCCCTTGGGAATAAGCTCAAACCCGACCAAAGCCTTGAACTCCTCTGCCGTAATATGGTTCCTCCAGGTCACAGGTCTCCTGGTGAACTATAAGCCAGTGATAGCAGTGAAATCGGCCGGAGTCACCGTCAGCTCCCCCCAGCTAAGATGAAAGCTGTGGGTGGTGTCCCACCAGAACTCAGATAGGGCCTGGACCAAGCCCTTGCTCTTCGAGGTAATATGAATACCTCTGCCGATGGCCTCAATAAACAAATCTAGGCCGGTAGCCCTCACAAGCTGCTTGGGGTTCTGTAAGTACCCCAATCTGGATCACCCCCTTTCAAGCACACGAGAAACACCGCAGACTCATCAACGCAGTCTCGACGACCTCTGGCACTCAAAACCCTCTCAAAACCCCCAGCCAAACCAAGGGAGGGGCCTTTCTGGGACAAAAAGGGACAAAAGGACCTTTTGGGAATTTTCAGGAAATTGGAGAAGCATACATGGTCCGTACGGACCTCTTTGCTTTAATAATTACTGAATCCTCTTAAAGTCCACAATATTCCCTCAAATCCTGGGGAAAATGATTACCCTCCTGCAGAGTTGGTCCGTACGGACCTCTTTGCATGTCAACTTGGTCCGTACGGACCTTATTGCACAGGGAACATCATAATTGCAGAATATTCACCATCATCACAGATTCCCTCAAATCGAGGAAAACCAAAAGTCTCGGATTACTGTGGAGGTCCGTACGGACCTTCTTGCACCAAATCCGGCACTATAAATAGAGGGCTCCCCCTCCTCATTTTCACACACCTCCCACTTCTCTCTTCCTCCCTAGGCCTTCCGGCTTCCCTCTAAGTCCTTCCGAGGCATTCCCCGCCCTTTCGGATCCTTCCGAGGCCTTCCGAGCCCCTCGTGGTGCTCCGAAGCCTCTCCGAGCGCTCCCGCGACGCTCTTGCGCCGCCCCGAGGCACTCTCGAGGTACTCGAGGCCCCTCGTGGTACTCCGAGGCCTCGCACGGTCTTTCCACGGTGTCCCGGCTCTTTCCGAGTCAAACCGGCGATCCCAAACCACGCCGAAATCTCGCCGCCGAGTGACTCGCCACCTCAACGCACGCCGAACCTCTCGCCCGAGTGATCCCGACGATCCCCACGCACGCCGAACCTCTCGCCCGAACGCAGCCTCGCAACATCAACTCACGCCGAAACTCGTCCGCAGTACAACCGGTCCCTCCCGAAGCAATCCCGATTCATACCGAACGCTACTCCGACCTCAAACACTATTCCTCGCGAAGACAGACACGAACCAACATTGGTAAGGCTTCCTTCCATTACTATTTCAATACATTTCAATACATAGGGTACAATGTAGACATCCGACACAGCATGCATTTTTAAAAGCACACACACACACACACAACATTTAAAGGATATTAGGGGTATCCGAAAGACTCGTTTTACGAGGCGACTCGGGTGAGCTCTAATATTCTAATATTCTCTTCCCGAGGAGTCATCTGACCTCCGAACTCAAAATCTCATCACACAAAAACAGTTTAAAATTATCTTTAAACTGATGCCCTTTTTCAATGTTTTGGGCTTAATAAAAACGGCGTGGCGACTCTACAAATGCGAAAACAAAACGGCGAGACACCGCTCCAACGCGAAAAGATGCCAGATGCCGGGGCGCGATCGCGCTGCCTCTCGGATCCGGGTAATTTCAGTTGGCGACTCCGCTGGGGACTTTTTGTTTTAAAATCTTTTTAAACAAAACAAAAGATTTTTAAAACGATGATGAGGGTCAAACTTTCATTTTACCCCTTTCTTTAACTGTTGTGTGTGTGTGCACGTGCTTTACTTTTTATTTTACAAAAAAAATAAAAATACAAAAAAAAATGCATCAATATACATCTGTGCATACATTTAAAATTCTTCAAAAACTTCTGTTTTACTCAGAAAAAGAATTTTAGAGACCGCACACTACGCGCACTGCTGCCTCGGTTACACCGCACACTACTCACACCGGCCGTTCGGTTACACCGCACGCTACGCGCACCGTCGCCTGGATACACCGCACACTACAACCCTCAACCCGGAGTGGTCTCGGTTGCAGTCCGTTTGGTCTTCCTAGGCCTCTTGGACGCGCACGGATCATTCCAAACATCCCATCCTAGCCAAGCGTCAACCCCGCACGTTTGAGTCTTGAGTCACACTCGTCCGCACTCGGTTGGTTTTACCTACCGTGTCATACAACTGGATACATATACCATGCCGCCATTTTTCTCGAGTCAAGGCTCTAACTCAAGATCCCTTGCGCAAGCAAAGCGATGAAAGGTCATGCTAAAATCTTGACCCGATCTTGATTTCCGGCTACACCTGCACGATGTTCCGTCCCGATATACATCCATGCTCACATGACACCATGTCATCAAGCTTTTGATACGTCGCCCATGACGATATGACCCGCCAACGCCTAACGTCACAGATCCCTTGCGCAAGCAAGGTAAAGAGAGGTCATGCCGAACTCTTGACTCCGATCTTGACTCGATGCCGGCTCGGTTCACTATTCACATGGCTAATGCATCAAAACGAACATGACAGCTCGGTCCTTAGGTTCGATTTTTCTTTTAGGCCGGTGGAAACCGCTTGCACTATAGGACCTCGCCCGGGGCCGCCCACCCCGGGATGTCGAAATACAGTGCAAAACGAGGGGCTTATAGCCGCACGTATGGTCTCCACCGACCCAGATCTAGCATAGTTGCGAAAAAGAAGAGCAATCTTTTCCAACCTACCTAGGATTCTCGAGAAAACATGTTTTAAGTAATTTAAAACAACAAAAAAATCATAAATAAAAGAAACGGAAACCGCATGCCACGTGAGCTTTCCCCTTTTATCCCGTGAGGCCATTCCCGTGTCTAAACCTTGCCCATCACCCTCCAACAACCGTAGAGTGGTCGAGAGTACCCGGAACCCGTATCCCAAAGTGTCAAAACAAAGAAGGTCCTACCTCCTTCCCGGCTCTTCACCAGTGACACCGTCAACTCCCCATGGCCAAATCAAGGATAACAACGATGAGAACGGGACCTTACCCCAAGAAATTTCCCAACATTGGAAGAAGTTTGGCGTGTCCTCACGGCTATTGAGAAACGTCAAGGTGAGCAACAAGCTCGATCGAAGGTGCCATGCACCACTTCGGAACATTAGCCACCCAACTACCCTGGCTTCCCAAGTCATGACCGCTCCTACAGCCTCTAACATCTCTCATTGTTTCCCGAAGTCAACCTCGTTACCCTCATACGAGCCATGCAAGCATGACGTAAGGCCACAAGACCTTCCAGAGGAAAGCCTCGCCCATCCAGCCTCCCGAGGTCCCGGTACCACCGCCGAACAACGAACACATCTCGGTGGGACGCCTCGCGACAGTAAAGTGCTTGTCCTGGAAATGGAATTCCAGGATGAAATGAACGAGGGCCGCCCTCGAAGAAAGAAGAAGCCATCTTCTCAACAAAACCGAAAAGAGGTAGGAATCCGGTGATCCCACAATGGAACCCTTGGAGAACCCTCAGAAAGTTTGACTACTATGTCATCTACTCCAAAGAAGTCTAGCTCTCGCACAAGGCCATGGCAATGTTCGCTCCATGATCACTGGGACGAGCTCCGCACCGCCACCGAAGGCCCGAAGGTCCGTATAATCCAACCCCGTCTTCGGGAAGATCTCAAAGCCACTATTGATGCTTCAAGAAAAGCCATGACAAAGAACGAATTGAAATGCGCAGCCTCGGCCTTACGCCAATCGTGCTCCTCCCACTACGTAAATAGGAGAGACAAGCAAAACCATAAGTCCAAAAGTGAACGTTCTCGACACGTTCCGGCCAAATCCCACTGAATCCTCCACGGACAGACAAAAGGCCAGCCATACCCGAGCCACGAATTGAAAAGGGGCCCTACGCCAAAGAAGCCGAAACCTTGGACCCAAAGGCCGAAGATCCCGTCTTAACACACTCAAGCGCACTCAGCAACATCTCGCTCCGGTCCTTACTCACTTCATCTTACCCGCACAAGCTCAAGTTGGAAGAAAGCTCGGCCTGCACTACGGTTCCCATCACAAGTGACACCCGATGAAGCAGCTCGTATGATTGGCAACGCATTACAAAGCAATATCATCACTTTCACGTAGCTCGACCTTCCAAAATTTGGGGCCGACCACAATGAGCCTCTCTACATAACAGCTTCAACCGGACGAGCTCGTCTCCCACGGGTCTTGGTAGATGGGGGATCATCCATGAACGTCCTTCCAAACCCAAAATGATGGATTTGCTAGGGATCAAAGCAACCGATCTAAAGCCCTCGACTGTGCAATCAAGGCATACGACTCAACATCCCGCCCAGCCTGGGAATAGCCACCTTGAACTTGTGGTTCGGAAAACAAATGGTCCCGACGGATTTCCAAGTCATCGACATCCCGATCACATTCACCGCCATTTTGGGACGCCCTTGGCTACACCCGCATCAATGGGGTGGCATCCACTCTCCATCGCTGCGTAAAGTTCGTCCAAGGAACAGATCTAACCATCATCTACGGTGATAGCGTAGTCACCGAAAGGACCGACACAAACGGCGTCCCTGGGCCTTAGAGATCAAACCCGACGATGATGGCATGATGCTAACAGGTTCACCATCGAAAGCCCAAAGGCCCAAGTGTGCCACATAGACCTCGCCTTTGATTTGGGACAAGATCCCTCCCCCGATGAAAATGATGAAGCACATGAACTACATCCCTGGGCTCGGTTTGGGAAAATGCCATCAGGGCACCCAACAGATCATCAATATCAAAGAACAGAATACCCTGCACGGCCTGGGATACATTCCTACTCCCGAACACATTGCGGAGGACAAGCGAGCCGCACGAAAATGCTCCACGTATAACAAAAGAGGCTTGCACGCCATCTCCGATCTTCGTCCTTACATGCTTCGACATGACCAAGTACTTCACAAAGAAGGCCGGCAACTTGGAAGAAGATCCAGAAAGGGAACAGAGCCGATCAGCGCCAAACAAAGCCGGCCTACAACCATGGACAAGCTCCAGCAGTAACCTCGGCAAGATTCAGAGGCCTCAAGCCAAATCCCGTCCGAAGAGCATTTCTCGACACACCGCCTCTACCGGGATCCACAACCACCACTATTCACAATGAATTTTGGTTCGGAAAACTCCCTCTTTGGCGTAAGAACTCGAAAACTCTCTCGTCAACACTCCCGCCTTCAACAAGCGGGACGAGTCCGCATTCGAGCTAGTAATGCCCAAGACAAAAGCAAAGACTCCGCAGACGATGCTTGGGACGAGCCACCGCTCCACCTCGCTTCTTCAAAGAAGAAATCGAGATGCCGCATCTAATCGATTTTGTTTCGATAACTCGTGATAGCAATGATTGGGAATGGTGACATAAAGCCCTTCAAGCCCCATCTCCTATCAAGCTCATTGCCACTCAATAACCGGGCCACCTTCTCCGACTCCACCGCCAAAGAAAAAGGACATGATCGAACAACTTGGTCTCGACCTCGAGTCCTAGAGTCTAGTGTCAAAACTCATCCCGAGTCCATTAGCTTTGAATTTGAGTCTCTCGAGTCATCCGATGGCCTCACGCCGAAGATTACGAACTCATTGCCAATAATGTATTCCCGTATGCTCTTAATGAATGCTTCGATCTTTCCGAGTATCCTCTCATTGCATCTTTAACAACCGATAAATTAACTAACACACAAACAGCTAATAACGATTCACTTGATAAAGAAGCGTACACATTAAACGAACAATACATTAAGCACATCTTTAAGCATGTTGTCAAACGAGAGAAAACCGGGCCCAAGCCGCCGAGGAGGTTTTAACCAAAGTGAATTTGGGAACCGCCAAGAGCCAAAAGAGACGCAAATCGGAAGTTTCTTCACCGGACAGAGCAAGACGCATTGACCGCACCGCTCAAAGAGTTCGTGGACGTGTTCGCTTGGTCTTACCGAGACATGCCCGGATTAGATCCTAACATTGTAGAGCACCGGATTCCTCAATCCCGAGGCTAAGCCCATCAAGCAAAGCTACGCCGAATCAAGCCGTAATGGTCTTTACAAGTCAAAGAGGAGATCGAAAAATGCTCCGCGTCGGCTTCATCGTGGTGATCGAGTACCCCACATGGCTCTCCAATATCGTCACGGCCACCAAGGCCAATGGAAAAGTACGCCGTTGCGTGGACTTCCGAGATCTCAACAAAGCAAGTCCCAAGGACGATTTTTCCACTACCCAACATCGACATGTTGGTAGACACTACAGCCCAATTTCGAAGTCAAGTCCTTCGTGGACGGGTTTGCCTGGCCACAATCAAATCAAGATGGCCGAAGAAGACCAAGAAAAGACAGCCTTCACAACCCCGGGGAACCTACCGCTACGCAATGCCGTTCGGACTAAAGAACGCCGGGGCTACTCTACCAACGGCAAAGAACCGCCCTCTTCCACGATATGATCCACAAAGAGATCGAAGTGTACGTCGATGACATGATCATCCACTCAAAGGGATCGATGGACAACACCTCACGTACCGAGAAAATTCTTCAATCGCCTCCGAAAACACTCAATGAGGCTTAACCCCGCCAAATGCACATTTGGGGTTAGCCGAGGCAAGGTTTTGGGATACATGGTCACCGAGAGAGGCATCGAGGTTGATCCTCAAAAGATCAAGGCTATCATCGAAATGAGACCACCGCAAACTCGTACAGAGGTGAAAAGCTTCATGGGCCGCCACGCAATATATCGCCCGCTCACAACCAATTGACCTCTATGTGCGAGCCAATCTTCAAACCGATGAAGAAGAACGCCGACATCGAATGGAACTCGAATGCCAAGATGCCTTTGAGAAAATAAAAGCATACCTTGTGAGTCCTCCGATTCTCTCGTCCTCCCCACGAGGAAAAGCCACCGTTGCTATACCTAATCGTGACCGACACCGCAGCTGAGCCATGCTCGTCAAGAAAAGAAGGAGTCACGAGTCGAAACGCCATCTACTTCGCGCCGAAAGTTTCAAGGCAATAACTCAATTACTCACCCTCGAGAAACCCGCGCAGCCTCCGGTATGGGTTGTCGGGAAACTACGGCACTACATGCACAGCACACACGCACACTTGGTTTCCAAAATGGACCTGGGCCAAGTACCTCTTCGACAAACCATCTCTCACAATGAGGCTCGCCAAATGGTCTTTCTTCCTAGCGGAATTTGACATCAAGTACGTGAACCAAAAGTCAATCAAGGGACGGGCCATGGCCGAACAACCGGCCGATTTCCCAACCGACGAGGCTCGAGGCCCCGAACCACAATTTCAGACGAGGGAATCTTTCGCAATCGAAGGCGAAAATCGATGGCAACCGTTCTTCGACTGAGCAGCCAACAAAAAGGGAAACGGCATCGGTATGCTCTTGGTAGATCCCAAGGACGAGCACACCCCAATTGCTATAAAGCTCAATTTCGAGGTAACCAACAATGCCGCCGAATATGAAGCCTCGCCGCCGGACTACAAGCCGCACTCGAGAGGAATGTCCGTAAACTCGAAGTTTATGGGGACTCACTCTTGATCATCAACCAAGTCTCCAACAAGTGGAAAACCATAGACCTGTGCTTGCAAAAATACCATGCTCGCATGGAAGACCTCATCACACAATTCGAAGAGGTCACCTTCCACTACTTGCCAAGAGACCGAAACAGTTTGCGCATGCCTTAGCCACCTTCGCTTCCTCAGGAAATCCCCGAAGGAAAAGCAATCAAACCCTTCAAAGTCGGACGAAAGGAAATTCCCGCCTACCGTTGTGAGATCGAACTGTAACCTAAGCCCATCAATGAGCCATGGTATAACCGTATCTTCCAATACCTCAAGAACGGGAAACCACCTTCATGAACAAGGAAGACCCACACACGTAAGGGGTCAAAACCAAGAGCATCATGGCCCTAAAACGCCTCGCCTCTCACTTCGTCATCCTCGGGACATGCTATACAAGAAACGCTACCATGGGCCACTCCTACGCCGCATCGCCCAAGAAGAAGCAAACAAGTTCATGAACGAAGTCCACAATGGGGCTTGCGGTCCCCACATGAACGCCGCAGCCCCGATGCAAATCATTCTCGTGATGGGCTACTACCGGATCTCCATGGAGGCAGCATTGCATCCACTTTGTCCGAAGCCGCGACAAGTGTCAACGGTTCTCCAACCTCAATCATCTACCGCCCCACGATCTCTACCGCATGACTACACCTCGGCCATTTGCCACTGGGAATTGACGTCATCGGGAAAATTGCTCCGCCAGCAAAGAATCTGGTCACGAGTTCATCTTAGTAGCCATCGACTACTTCACCAAATGGGTCGAAGCCAAGTCCTACAAGGTACTCACCTCCAAGAAGGTCGCGCATTTCCTCAAGGAAAACATCATCTCGCCGATACGGCATCCCAAATGAGGTCATATCGTACAATGGTTCACACTTCGAAGGGGAATTCGACATCGCCGGGCCGAATTCAAGATCACACGCCACAAATCTTCTCCCTACCGGCCACAAACAAACGGCGCCGTGGAAGCAAAGAAACAAAACCTCGAACGGATCATCCGAAAATGACCACCCGAGGACGAGATTGGCCCGAGAAGCCGCACCTTGCACTTTGGGGCTACCGCACATCGGGCCGTAACAGCCCACGGGAGAAACCCCATTCGCCCGACATACGGGATGGAAGCAGCCCTTCCCATTGAATTGGAAATTCCCTCACTCCGAGTGCCGCTGAAAATGACATCAACGAAGTCGAATGGCTCCGGCCGACACGACGAATTGGCTCGCTAGACGAGCGACGACTAAAGGCCATGGAACACGTCCGAGCCTATCAAAGCAGATGGCTAGAGCTTTCGACAAGAAAGTCAAATCCCGAGACATCGTGGAAGGCGACCTTGTACTCAAAGAAAAGCCTCCCACTCGAACCAACCCACCGGGAAAATGGGAACCCACATGGATCGGCCCTTTCGTGGTTCAAAAGATCTTCTCCGAGGCGCCATGAAGCCGATGCACCTAGACGGCAATCCCTTCATGAATCCAAATAACTAAGCAAACTTCGCAGATACTTCGCCCGAAGAAGAACAACCGTGCATCTCGCACTCCATGTAGTGTCGAACTACGCACTGAGCCCTCTAGTCCGGGGAACGTAGGCAACCTTAATTGGTCCGGTCTAAAAATACACAAAAAGTCAAAAGTTTGAATGTCAATCAAGACCTCCATCAAGCTACGCACTTTTCAAGAACACGCCCCAACAAATACCTTGACCAAGTCAAACGACGGCGGCAACATCAAAGGACATCCGAGGGTCACTCAAAGATCAAACGACCGACTCATGTCCGCTTTCCAAGCCGTGGCTTGTCTTCGCCTCACGCGCTTCAAAAAAAAAAAAAAAGAGCTCGAGCAAGGGCTCACAAAAAAAAAAAAAAAAAAAAGAGAGCTCGAGCAAGGGCTCACAAAAAAAAAAAAATAAAAGAAGCTCAAGCGTAAGCCGCAAAAAGAGGTCAAGAGCCCGACGCCAACAAGAGGCAAGGAAGCTACGAAAAAGACCGTCAAAACGACTTGTCGTGGATCATTCAACCTCTCACCCAAGCACAAAGCCTAAGCAAAGGGATTGCCGTCATGGCCTGTGCCGCTTCAATCCGCAAATGCAAATGTAAAAGTCCAAAGATGGACGCCGACAAGGTGCACAAAAGAAACAAAGGCAAACAAGAGATCTTGCGTCTCGACAAAGCTTTAAAAGTAAATCACAAATCACTAACGGTTACAACATTTCTTGATGAGTTCAAGCACGGTCTACTCTCAAGTTCACAACATGCTAAAAGACAAATTTTAATACATTTAACAAATAATGTGTTTGCAAATGCAATGAATGGATACCTAGAGGTCATTCCGCGCCATCTCGCGCTTGTCCCCTCGCCATTCTTTCCTTTCTTCCCTCGTCCCCGGCGAGTCTTCTTTCGCTCCACGTGAACCAACTCGCGTCTCTCGCCCGAGATCGTGGGTCCTCCCCGTAGAGTCAAACAATCCAGAGCTCTCGTGGCTTCATTCGCCCGTGCTTCGGCTCTGATCTCCTCCCCGCGAGTCCGCAAAAGAGGACCTCTCCCCGTCGGGCCGGCCAACTCTAGTCTCGTAGTCAAACAAAGTGTCTCCCGTCACATCCAAAGGGTCGACTGTGCTTCTGCACTCCTAAGGCAATAGCTACTACGGCAACCGGTCCTGCACCGCTACACGCCCGCTTCTCCAAGACCACTTGGGATCGCCCAACACGCCGCTTCATACCAAAGCCGTGCACGAGTCGTCAATACGACACTCCCCGACGTCTAAGGAGTACCACAGAGGGAAAGCGGAATACTTCCATACCCTCGTAAAATACAAGAAGGCACCCGAAGCCGCCATACAAAGAGGAACTACCTCCGCAAGAGCAAGGTCATCCCACCAACAAAGGCTCCCGCTTCATCCCAAACCGCCGGAAACAAGCGACGGAATATAGAAGGAGGACCAAGACAAACCCGGAACTCGACAACGTAGGACCCTTCCCGCAAGACCCTCCTAGTCTCAATCCTCCAGCCGGAACCCACCAAATGATCCGATGCGTACCAAGCCGTGCCATCCATCTCTCCCAGCGGACCGATCCATATCCAACGCAAGAGGTCGCCGAGCAAATGACCACGGACTAAACGACGCCTGAGCCTCTGCATGGCCTCGAAGTCTCTCTCGCAGCCCACAAGGTGAGCAAAGCGGGCTTCCCTCTCATGAAACGATCCCCGCCGCGACGGCCGATACCATGAAGAGTCTCCCCAAAGACCAACGGGACAATATCCTCTCCACTGCAGCGTCTCTACCACATCTAGCAAAGCGCCATCGCAAATGCCAAGTGAGCCGACCATGAAAAGCGTCGCCATCACGCACAAGGCAAATGCGTCCCAAGAGACATCACTCATCATCAACCATGAACCGCTCCCTAAGCTCGTAAATGTCAATATGACCCGAATCAAGGATCATGCCCCGCACTTCTTCCAACGAAGTACGAAGAAAGCCTCGCAAGCTTCACGCTCACCGCAAAGACCACCAATCAAAGGAAGCGAGATGGCCTCCACCTCCGGTCCTCCAATCAAAGCCCGAAAATCCTCAAAAGTGGGCACCATTTCATTGTAGGAGAAACAATACACATGCCTCCTAACATCCTGCAACTTCGCGGCAGCCCGCAACAAATCCCAATCAGAACCAACTCCTTAAAAGACCAAATCGAGCAAAGACGAAACCTTACCTCGAAAGCCCGTCTCTCGATGCCTCATACGGCGCCGCATCCACGTTTCAACCGCTCAAGGAAGTGTGCTTGCCTCTCGCGAAAGCCTCGGCAAAATTCTAGGAACGTACGAAGAATCCATGGCAAAAATGGAGGTTCCTAGAGAAAATGGGGAAGAAAGCTCGAAAATGGCCGCAAATGGGGAAATGGGAAGAACTGCATTAATCGGAAAGCATTTATCTCCTTCCCAAAGCAAGGTTGGTCCGCACGGACCTCTTTTGCATGCTAAGTATGTCCGTACGGACCTCCTTGCAACCATGACCCATTTCCCAAAGAACAAGATAACAACCACTGTCCTCGCAGACCTTGCTCCAAATCGCCCAAACACTGCCAAAGCCATTCCCGGCAAACATACACTACCCACAAACGCACTCTCACCACGTGGCATGCACAAAATAAAAATACTAGCAACAATTTCTAGGACAATTCCCGGAATCACAAAAATGACATTACATCTTAAAATAAAATGCCGTTTGCCATGCAAATACGAGTGTTTTATTACAGTACATCAAATGTCTCGTTGCTAAACAAAAAAAAAAAAAAGAGAAGATATGAAAAGAGGGAAAGCAAATGAATACTAATCGACTCTCTCAAGATCATCATCCTCGCCAAGGTCCTCCAGAGAGAAGTCGGGCATCCCTGAACTCGCCCGTCACGTCCTCGTCATCGAATACCGAGCCCTCCGAGGCCGGTACTCAAAGTACTCGAAGGATCAAATCCGACGAAAGGATCAAAGAAAGAAGGCTCGACGAACCCTCACCCCGCGCATCCCGCCGAGGGAAGAACTGATAAAAGGGCCGCCGCCTGAGCTCCCGAAGACGTCCCCGCATCCATGCTATGCCGCCCCTCGAAGGTCCCTCCCCGCCGTGGCTCCGCCGGCTCTCTGGAGGAACGCCTGCTGCACGCCTCGAAGGCATAGGCTCGTACGCCGGCACGCGTCGCGAAGACCGGCAAGACATCTTCGACGCCATCTTCTTCGCAAACGACCTCATCGCCACATAACGGCGAGTCAAGATATCATAGGCTCTCCCCTGACTCCGCACAAGCAAGCAGCCTAAGGAAACGCCAAAGAATACGCTTATACTCAACAACAAAAAGAGAAAAATACGTAAAAGATGCCAAGATGGAAAAGAGTCAAGCACACTCACCGATCTATCTGGATCCACTCTGATGCAGCAGAGCTCGCCGTAAACGGGCATGCACACCCTCCTCCTCGATCCGTCCCCACGGACATACGTGAAATCCGGCCCCGCATCGGAACCTCTGGGGAACCCGCGGGCCAGCCTCTCTCTCCTCGCCAATACCCGCGGCCCTCAACTTCCTCCTCACGAAGGCCCCATACTCCTCTCCATACAAAATAAACTCCTCGGCACCCACACCGCCAAGGTACCTCTCAAAATCCAAGCACATCCATGTCCCGAATCAAGCATCCCAAAAGGAGGGTCCCTTCTGAGCCACGGGAAGCACACCCGGCCATGCCGCCGTAAGACCCGCTCCCCTGTGTACATGACGCCGCAAGTCGCCCCGCAAGATCTTCCGTCGCGCTGTCACCTCAGGAGCCCTCGAACTCATCACCCTCATACCGAGCCCACGGGAACAAAATAAACCCCTCCGGCTACCCTCTCCGCACGCTCCCGCACATCCCCGTAGGCGATGGTGAGCTTCCCTCTCGCCGGTCCTCCTCTTCCTCGCCGTACGAGCCCAAATTTCAAAGATAGCAGATACGCAGCCATGTACTGATCTCTATCCCACGAAGCACCGAAAAATCTCGTAAAACCACACCTCGTGACAAAAATGTAAAAGGCTCAAGCAGTAAAAGAAAACGGAGAAACGACAAGTTGCTAAATCAAAAACAAAGAATAAACTCATACCTCCAAAGCAAAGTCAAAACAGCCAATGAATCGGCCACACCCCGCTAAACCGGTCCAAAGAAAAGTAGAGCTCGCCAAGCTCGCTCGCCCCAAGCGATATCACAAACCCTCTCCAGATCAATCAAGCTCTCCAACAGAGCAAAGGGAGCCGTAGCCGCGTGGTTCGAGAACAAAGTCTCTGACAAGTGCAAACCACAAAAGGAGCGCGCCACCGCTCCGCCGTCACCCGGCTTCGGTACTCGAACATAGGCCCCAATGCCGGCCGTAATCCTCAGCTCCACATCGCTATATAACATCCCTGCACTCTCGCGAGGACGAGGCTCAAAGCCCAAGCACCTCGGCCAACACATCATCGGAGATCATATCTCTCCACCGCACCGGCCCTCCTCAAGGAAAGCCCTGCATCGCAGCAAAGTCGGTAGGCGTCACCGTCACCTCTCCCCCTCGTATGGAAGGTGTGGGTGGTATCCCACCAATACTCGAAAGGCCAAGGAAGACGCTCTTGTTCTTCCTCGTGTCGAGACCCCGGCCAGTGTTCTCTACGAACACACCCAAGCCGTAAGCGTAGACCAGCCTCCCGGGACTCGGCCTACCATCCACAGTAAATATCGTGCATCCGATGCCACAACTCAACAATGCCTCGAGCGATCCCCGAGTCTTCATCCTCTTGGCCTTCCCAGCCATGAGCTCCCACATCCCGCAGTAAACACAAAGCAAAGGTACGTCATTCGCAGCACTTAATGCAAAAGAAAATCAAACATACATATCCCGTCACAAAACACGGCACACATTGCACATACTTTTCACATACAACCCGTCACAAAACACGACACATATTGCACATAATTTTCACATACATTATACATATAGTTTTTCCCATGCAGTCCGTCACAAAAACACGGCACACACTGTACACATTTTCTCAACAGAGGGGTCAAGCACTACACGACACATTTTCAAAAAGTCCGTCCCCAACACGGCAAAAGCACATATATCCCGTCACGAAACACGGCACATATTGCACATATTTTCCCCACAAAGTCCGTCACCCAAAAACATGGCACACACTGCATAACAAAAATCCGTCCCTACACGGCATACACTTTCAGACAAAACCCGTCACAAAATACGGCACATGTCACATTTTTTTCACAAAATTTGTCACTACACGACAAACTTTTCTCATAATGTACATACATAAATAGCATTAGGTACAAAACACCAAAGCATGCATTTTCATTAGAGAGGCACTTTATTTTCACAAATAAAAGCTAATCTACACATTTCTGCACAAAATACACATACCCACAATTTTTACATGTCCATTTTCAACAATTCATCAAGAATTTCACAAAAGGCATAAAAAATAACAAAAATTCAAAAATGCGAAAAACTAAAACCTAGTTCTAGCATTCAAAAAATTCGAGCAGGGAATCAAAACGGAACGGATTTCTTACCTCCCCGACGTTCCTAGAACGACGATTGTGCACCTCCGGATTTGGATACAAGACATCCGGATTCTTCGAAGATGGAACAAACGAGATCCAATTTCTTTGGAGCTCCATCCGTTGCTCGACCACCTCTTGACTACGTTGTCGACGATTCCTTCGAGATCCTTCCGCCATCGCAAGCAATTCAAAGCAAAAATGGAGGATTTTGGTTAACAATGGAGGTTCCTTCCTCTCTCTCTCTCTCCGGTTCGTGAAACCGAAGAATGGGAAATGAAGGGGATGCCTCGGCTTTTTAACCCGGTCAAAACCTCGGGAACCGTAAAATCAAAGTGGTCCGTACGGACCTCTTTGCATCCTGTGTTGGTCCGTACGGACCTTCTTGCAAGGGAGGGCCAAATTACTTTTGCCCTTATAATCTTTGCCCCCGGCCGTCCTAAGGCCTTTTCAAGAAATCCAAGTGCGTAATGGTCCCTAACCCTTCAAACGCAACCACCGGCAACAAGCCCGGTCTCGCCACTTCCGGCAATTCAAGCACCACACGGCCTAAGCCCGGAACCCGCCACTCAACGGCAATTCAACCACCGGCCAATGTAAGACCGGTCTCGCCCACTTCAACGGCAATTCAACCACTAAGGCCGTCAATGTAAGACCCCTCGCCCACTTCAACGGCAATTCAACCACCTGCCGCTGTAAGACCGAGTCTCGCCCACTTCAACGGCAATTCAACCACCGGGCCAAATGTAAGCTCCGAACCTCGCCCACTTCAACGGCAATTCAACCACCGGCACAGTAAGCCCGAACTCGCCACTCCAACGGCAATTCAACCACCGGCCGTTGTAAGCCCGAACCTCGCCACTTAACGGCAACGCAACCACCGGCCGTCAATGTAAGACCGTCCTCGCCACTTCAACGGCAATTCAACCACCTAGCCGTCAATGTAAGCCCGGAACTCGCCCTTACTTCAACGGCAATTCAACCACCGGCCGCAGTGTAAGCCCGAACCTCGCCCACTCCAACGGCAATTCAACCACCGGCAGTCAGTGTAAGCCCGAGCTTCGCCCACTTCAACGGCAATTCAACCACCGGCAGTCAGTGTAAGCCCGAACCTCGCCCACTCCAACGGCAATTCAACCACCGGCAGTCAGTGTAAGCCCGAACCTCGCCCACTCCAACGGCAATTCAACCACCGGCAGTCAGTGTAAGCCCGATCCTCGCCCACTCAACGGCAATTCAAGAAGGAGCCAACACCTCCCAGCACGAATATCAAGGCACGAGACGCCTCCAAAACGCTCAACGGCAACTCAAGCACCGGCCCTCAAAACAGGTCCGAAGACACTTTCCCAGCAGAAAAAGGCCCCTACAAGGTCACGCATGCCTTCAAGCAAGCACCGGCCATCAAAGTAAGCCCGAGCTCCTCCCCAACAAGTCAAAGGGAAGTCATACAAGACTACATATCCCCAGCACCGGCCGTCAACGTAAGCCCGAACCTCGCCCACTCAACGGCAAAACAAGCGCAAGAAGGAGCCAACACCTCCGAGTACAAATCCCAAGGCACGAAACGCCTCCAAAATGCCAAATGGTGAAGCAATCACCGGCCATCATCCTCGCCCACTCCAACGGCAACGCAAGCCATCGGCCATCAAACCGACGGCGCGAGGCCTCTGCAATTGCAATCAAAGCTCAAGGCATGCCTCCACAACCGCCGCCAAGACGATTCAAAGTCCTCCGCGTGGCACCAACCGCCGTAAGACGATTCAAAGTCCTCCGTGGCACCAACCGCCGCCGTAAGACGATTCAAAGTCCTCCCGCGTGGCACCAACCGCCGCCGTAAGACGATTCAAAGTCCTCCCGCGTGGCACCAACCGCCGCGAAGACGATTCAAAGTCCTCCCGCGTGGCACCAACCGCCGCCGTAAGACGATTCAAAGTCCTCCCGCGTGGCACCAACCGCCGCCGAAGACGATTCAAAGTCCTCCGCGTGGCACCAACCGCCGCCAAGACGATTCAAAGTCCTCCCGCGTGGCACCAAACCGCCGCCGAAGACGATTCAAAGTCCTCACGCGTGGCGCAACCACACCGCGCGAAGACGATTCAAGTCCTCACACCAACCCCGCGAAGGCTTTAAACCACTCGGTCCCAAGACCGTATAAACCTCCACCATCATAACCTCCACCCGGAAGGCTTTAAACCACTCGGTCCGAAGACCGTATAAATCTCCCAAATCACTATCTCCGCCCTAAGGCCTTAAACCACCCGATTAGGAAAATCGTAAAATTTCCATCCCAGACACCACCACGTCCTCACAATTGACCTCGGCGGTCACCACATCTTAGGACACCACCCCGTCCTTATCACCGACCTCGGCGGTCGCACAACACTTCGTGGCACCACCACGCCCGCACTCACAATTTCGCGACCTCCGAACTACGACTGTGCTTGATTCCCGCAGGATACGTAGGAATCCTATCACAAAGGTCCAGCCATCGACCTATGCGGTCACCCAGGACACCACCACGTCCTCACAACCGACTCCTCGGCGGTCACACAACACTTCAGTGGCACCACCACGCCCGCATTCACAAAACACTCACCCCACACCCGAACTACGACTGTGCTTGATTCCCGCCGTGGATACGTAGGAATCCTATCACAGGTCCAAATTTACTGACCAAAACGGTCACACAATAGGACACCACCACGTCCTCACACTGACCTCCCTGGTCACTTTATCTCCCAGCACGCGATCCAGATTAGGACCCTTATCTTATCGGCGACCCCACTTCTTTCATAAGTGACGTCGTCGAGGGGCTTCTGTAAGTACCCCAATCTGGATCACCCCCTTTCAAGCACACGAGAAACACCGCAGACTCATCAACGCAGTCTCGACGACCTCTGGCACTCAAAACCCTCTCAAAACCCCCAGCCAAACCAAGGGAGGGGCCTTTCTGGGACAAAAAGGGACAAAAGGACCTTTTGGGAATTTTCAGGAAATTGGAGAAGCATACATGGTCCGTACGGACCTCTTTGCTTTAATAATTACTGAATCCTCTTAAAGTCCACAATATTCCCTCAAATCCCGGGGAAAATGATTACCCTCCTGCAGAGTTGGTCCGTACGGACCTCTTTGCATGTCAACTTGGTCCGTACGGACCTTATTGCACAGGGAACATCATAATTGCAGAATATTCACCATCATCACAGATTCCCTCAAATCGAGGAAAACCAAAAGTCTGGATTACCAGGGAGGTCCGTACGGACCTTCTTGCACCAAATCTGGCACTATAAATAGAGGGCTCCCCCTCCTCATTTTCAGACACCTCCCACTTCTCTCTTCCTCCCTAGGCCTTCTGGCTTCCCCTCTAAGTCCTTCCGAGGCATCCCCGGCCCCTTTCGGATCCTTCCGAGGCCTTCCGAGCCCCCTCGTGGTGCTCCGAAGCCTCTCCGAGCGCTCCCGCGATGCTCCCGCGCTGCCCCGAGGCACTCTCGAGGTACTCTGAGGCCCCTCGTGGTACTCCGAGGCCTTGCCTGGTCTTTTCACGGTGTCCCAGCTGTTTTCGAGTCAAACCGGCGATCCCAAACCACGCCGAACCTCTGCTCGAGTGATCCCAATGATCCCCACGCACGCCGAACCTCTGCCCACACGCAGCCTGCAACATCAACTCACGCCGAAACTCTGTCCGCAGACAACCGGTCCCTCCCGAAGCAATCCAGATTCATACCGGAACGCTATTCCATCCTCAAACACTATTTTTCAGCGGAAGACAGACACGAACCAACATTGGTAAGGCTTCCTTCCATTACTATTTCAATACATTTCAATACATAGGGTACAATGTAGACATCCGACACAGCATGCATTTTTAAAAGCACACACACACACACAACATTTAAAGGATATTAGGGGTATCCGAAAGACTCGTTTTACGAGGCGACTTGGGTGAGCTCTAATATTCTAATATTCTCTTCCCGAGGAGTCATCTGACCTCCGAACTCAAAATCTCATCACACAAAATAGTTTAAAATTATCTTTAAACTGATGCCCTTTTTCAATGTTTTGGGCTTAATAAAAACGGCGTGGCGACTCTACAATTGCGAAAACAAAACGGAGAGACACCGCTCCAACGCGAAAAGATGCCAGATGCCGGGGCGCAATCGCGCTGCCTCTCGGATCCGGGTAATTTCAGGTTCACCCCATCTTTCTCGTAATCAGGCATCCTATGCCATAGCCTGACGGCAATCTCGGAAGGTCCCCTGGATTTGTTCTCCTGTAGGAGAACACAAAAGAAATATGTCAGTCCTTTTCAAAAAGCATGCATATATTCAAAAGTGCACATACTTTCAAAAAGAAAAGCATCCAATAAAATTTTTCTAGCATCCATTGCGTGAAAAACGCGTTTTTCATCACTTGAAACACATCGTGTCAGGCACATTGCTCTCCTAAGCACAAAATCACAATTTTCAAAATTATTTGCACATAAGCATTAAATTTTTTTCTCAAAAAATGGCATGCATGAATCCTTTTCATCGTCCAAAATCCCGTTTTCTCATCTATGACCTAGTTCTAGCACATGCAAGAACTCCGTCACCTCTTAGACAATTATCCTTCTTACTTTTTATTTTCGAAAAAAAGTAGGTCATTCTCATTATTCTTGTCAAATAAATTGCACATGCATGTTCTTTAATCTTCTTAGCCTCATAGGTTAATCATTAATATTTCAAAATCATCATCAAAAATCCTAGGAAAACTCGAGAAATTCCTAAAACTCGAGTCAAGCCCTAGAACCAATCAAAATCCAATCAAAATCGACGGAATTGAGCAAATTAAGAATGCTTACCCCAACCGATTGAGGATTCGTGGATTTGTGCTCCCTCCTACCCGGGTAAAGCTCCGATGGAGGTGTAAGGAAGTCATACTTCCTCTCCGTACGGACAAGCTCCTTCCTCCTCCTCCGAGCGGCCTCGGAGATGTTCCTCCTCGCTTGCCTTGGCATTGGATTCCCCTCCGAATCCATTCCTAATCAGTAGAGGCAAAGGGAATTGAAGGATTTTGGAAAAATTCTCTCCCTCCTCTCTCTCTTCCTCGGCAGTCTTGGGCGGCAATGATGCCCAGTCCCCGTTCAAATTTTGTTTTAAATAATCTGGGAAAATTAGGATTCTAGCCGTACGGCTTCTTTTGCCTCCCTCTCATGCCGGGCGGCTTCTTTCGCTCTGAGCAGAAATTACCTCTTTGCCCCTGGACTTTCCACTTGGGCATATAATTCATGTTATCCTTTAACTAGGATAACGTCGTTTTTAGAAGATATCCCTTATCTCCTTATGCAAATAGACTTTCTTCCCCAGTCGCCTCCGTTACTTCCGTTATAACGGAATGACGCTAGGTGACAACCTTCGAATTGTCAGAACTCTAAACTTTTGCTACCTCTATCTCACAGATAGTGAAGTACGCTCAAGTTCTCCAAACTTAAGCTACCTCTATCACAGGTTGAGAAGTACGCTCAAGTTCCCTAACTTTAGCTACCTCTATCACGAATAGAGAAGTACGCTCAAGTTCTCCAAACTTTAGCTACCTCTATCTCACAGATAGTGAAGTACGCTCAAGTTCTCCAAACTTTAGCTACCTCTATCTCACAGATAGTGAAATACGCTCAAGTTCTCCAAACTTTAGCTACCTCTATCTGACAGATAGTGAAGTACGCTCAAATTCTCCAAACTTTAGCTACCTCTATCTCACAAATAGTGAAGTACGCTCAAGTTCTCCAAACTTTAGCTACCTCTATCATGAATAGAGAAGTACGCTCAAGTATCCAATCAGGTGACAACATCCATTAATTGTCAAAACTTCAAGGATCCTAGACATTGTTCCTAACCTATCTAGTGATGCTTGAACTACGACCAAGGCTTGATTCCTCCGGGATACATAGGTAGCCTTTCATAAAGGTCCAGCCATCCGACCGCAGTGGTCACCCTGTTCCTTCGTCACTCCTCAGTGGTGAAGTAGCCCCTCATAGAGGTCCATATACCCGACCACCTCGGTCACTTCTAGCATATCCCCAGCAGGATCAATTGCTTGACCTCTTAGGTCACTTTCTCTTCTAATTTTCCCCGGCAAGAGACCAGCTTCTCTCCGCTATTCCCCTGCGGATATGTTCTGAACTACGGCTTGGCTTGATTCCTTCAGGATACGTAGGTAGCCTTCCAGAGGTTCAGCCACTCGACCACTTTGGTCACCTAATCCGTCTCGGCATTTGCCAGATTGGATCCTTTTCTATCAACAACCCCACTTGCCCTGCAAGTGACGTTGCCGAGGGGCTTCTGTAAGTACCCAAATCTGGCTCATGCCTTCCGGTAAAGTTTCCCGGTAATTCCCCGGACTTTCCTAGAGTTCCAGAATTATTCCGGAACTGTTCCAAACCTTTTAAGGGCTGAAGGGAATGCTTGGTAATTAAGAAACACGTTTTTCTTAATCCAAAAAACCTTCTAGAATTGCCACCTTGCATGATTCTAGAAACATGCTGAGTCACACAGGATAATGCCGCACGGCTGCATTAGCCAAGGACCTCTAGCCGCACGGCTTCATTAGCCTTATCCAGACTGCCTATAAATAGAGCCCCTCTCTACCCATTTAACAACAACACAATCAGAGCAATACCAGCATAAAAACACTCTCTAAATACTCCACGAAGATCAGGAAGTTGAAGGTGCCAAGAAGCCACCCCCTTCCTCCTTGAAGCCTCCAAAAGTTGGTCCTACCGCTAGGCAAAACCCCAAGAAGATGAGGCCACCACCATTGGTAACCTCTCACTCCCTTACCTTGCATAATGCTTGTCTATATGATTTAATTGCTCATTGCATGCATATATTGTCATTATCTTGCTTGGGACTTGGTATTTATCATTAAAGATCCTATCTTTATCATATCCCCCTTCCCCCTTTTGCATCCTTTGCATGAAATAGGCATCATTTGCTCATAAAAATATGATCTTTAGCATCCTTTGCTCATAAAAATGTAATCTTTATGTTAAAGGTGCATCCTTTGCACCTAAAATCCCCCATTTTACATTCAAAATGCATCCTTTGCACATAAAAATCATGTCTTTACCATGAAAATGCATCCTTTGCACCCTAAAACTCATTTTCATGCATCCTTTGCATCAAAGATCATCCTTTTATCATCAAATTAGCATCCTTTGCATATTAAATACTATTTTCCACCATAAAAATGCATCCTTGGCATAAAAATCATGTCTTTATATAAAAATGCATCCTTTGCAAATCAAATGCATCCTTTGCAACCCAAAATGTCATCTTTTCACTAAAAATGTCATTTTACATGCATTTCCCTCATGTCCCCATTAGCAACCTTGGAACGGACCAGTGTAAAGATCCTATCTTTACATCGTTTCTTCCATTAAAGGTGCCACAATCTCTTTAGAAAGGGATAAAACCTTGAACCTACATCTCCGATTATCACTTAAGACGAGCATGAAGCATCCATATAAGCTCAATCGTTTTAAGGTGTATGATTGATGGGCTAAGGTCACTCCTTTCCTAAAGAACCTCATTTTGGACTATAAAAGAGAGTCTTTCTCTCGATCACGCAAGTCCCGAGGTTAAAAAAGCGATGATCACAAGTCCAAGATGAGGACGGGATCAAAATCCCGAATACATAAAATCCAAGAAATCCCGAGCGACAACCAATAAATGGTTTGTACGTACGGAAGATAACTTGGGACATTCCCCCCCTCTTTTCAAACACATGTACACAAGAAAGCACGCAAGCAAGCAAGATAAACGGAATCTAGGGAGACTTGCTACGGCAAGGCACCTTGGGTGAACGACGATCCGTTCTTCCCAAGGGGTAACTTAACCTCCGAACCCATAAAAACCTTTTTTTCAAAGTTTTGAGGAAATCAAAATGGCGTGGCGACTCCGTTTTTCAAATTAAACTGGATGTTTTCAAACTCGCGTGAATCCAACAAAAAACTAAATTTGGGCACACATTCACACCTACGAGGTCTTTGGCTGCTATGCCTGGACTGTAGCTGATGAGATTGCCTCTGATTTGTTTCCTGCCCTCCGCAGGTGGACTTTTGAGGCTAGGAAGAGCAAGAAGGTGGGCAGGGTGAAGCCCAGGAGGACTGCCTGTTACGAGGACACCATGGTTGCTCTGAGGGGTACCCCAGCCAGGTTAAACTTGTTCCCGTGGCATGGTAGATATACTGAGGGTGATATCGAGGATGTCGCTTGGGTGACCCGTACTAGGAGGCTGCTGGTTAGCCTGGAGGGTGATGCTTTATATATGGGGGAGAGGGTTTATAGACATCATGGACATAATGTAGCCCCACGCATCCCTCATGATCCTCCGGAGGAGATTTGCCATCCCCGGGCTCTTCCCGACTTTGAGCGTTTATTGACGGGCATTGATGTTGATGAGCTGTCATCAGATGGGGATTACAACCAGTTTGTGTTCAATCGACTATTGACTCCTCAGGTTATGGCTGCCAGGAGAGCAGCGGGGGTAGGGGCATTGATGCCGATCCCTCCTCGCTTCTTTAAGTACGAGACTGGCGACGTCATTCGCCGTTCATCTTTTGATATGTCCGAGACTCATCCCCACTTGCGGCTGCCTCGCGGGACCACCTTCATGAGCATTCTTTACTTTTCTGCTTTATTCATGTCCTTTCACTGTATTACTTGCATATTCACCTGCCCATATATACTGCTTCTGAATGTATCTTTTGTTTCTATACCACAGGTTCCAGCCAAGACCTTCAGGGCAATGGCCAAGGCGTTTACAGGGGCTGTTAAGATGTTGCGCCAATTCCAGAAAAGCGCGAAGCACTGGAAGGGGAAGTGTAGTTCCCAAACTGGTGATGTCATACCTCCTCGTAAGAGGCCGAGACCGACCCTAACTTCATCCAATTCACAGGCGGGCGGTTCGAGCTAGCAGCCCCAGTAGGATGATGATGACGATGAGGATGACCCTTTCCAGCACTCGTTTGCCATAGTGCTCCAGTGGCACGGATACTACGGTGAGCCCGAGCCTTGGACCCTAGCCGAAGAGGATGACGACTCCGACGGTGAGATCTGCGAGGAGCAGGGAGGAGATAGCGACGGCCAGGAGGAGAGTGATTCCGAGGAGCAGGGAGGCGATGGCGACGGCCATAAGGAGAGTGATTCCGAGGGGAGCGGTGAGCACTCTGGCGATGACTCAGAGTAGGAATGATTGTAGCGGCCCCCTTTTGCCATGCTTAGGACTTTTAGGGAGGGAAAGAGAGAAAAGACAATGCATGCACTACTTTATTGCTTCCAAATTGAAAAACAATTATTTTTGTACTTCGTAATTTAGCAACTAAAGTATTCTCTTGATGGTATCTAACTTATTTATGCATTAGTCCGACCCAAAAAAGGCAAAAAAGAATGGCATTTGTTGTGGTTTGGTATTTTTTGTGGTTTGGTATTTTTGTGGTTTGTGATGTTGGTATTATTTCTGTATTTGTGGATGTATTGGGTGTAAAGTGTGCCAAATCGTCTCCCAAGCATTTGGTGAGTAAGGGGAATGTATGTATACAGTTTTCGAATGTTTTTGGACAGGTTTGAGCAAGTATCGGGTCGCCGATGGACTGCTGTAGATGCAGCCTCTGCTGGTGGCTGGTGGGGAATCCTGTGTCGGACGACACAGGACTGTCTGGTGGGGAATCCTGTGTCGGACGACACAGGACATCTGGAGTCAGCCCCTGTCGTACGACATGGATGGTCCAACTAGCAGACTTTCTTGGATAGCAAGCCCCAATATTTATAAAAGGATAGATTCCCAAAAGGCAGATTCAGAGAGCAGATTGCCCGAGATACCGTTCCCCTTGACATGATTGATGGCAAGACTACCAGATTCTTTGTTAGTGCCTTTTCGGGAGCAGCCTTTCCCGCTCGCACACTAATACGGCAGACCCGGGGCATCACATATCTGTCCACATTATATCTTATTTGGTACTGGGAGCATATGGGGCCGGTTCAGCATGCTATTGATCAGGCATATTGCCAAAGGACCCGAGGAGGGGATCAGACTAGCCAGGAGTTAAGGGACGCTGAGGCGTTGAATGACCTAGACAATGTGACCGACGATCCGGCAGCGGATTACGAGAGACTCGCAGAGAGGAGGGCCAAGATGAGGGATGACCCCGAGGTTATGGCACGGAGGACAGCTTTGAGAGAGGAAAGGGCTGCCCAGGCAGCACTGAGAGCTGCCGGATTGGTTGACTCACCGGCTCGTAGCATTCCTGAGCTGAGACGACGAGAGACAGACCTGTTTGAGATAGCTAGGCCAAAGACCTCCAGAGGACCAAGAAAGAGGAAGAAGAAGAGTGCTAGTTCGGGAGTGGGAACGAGTGACTAGGATTAGGTGACCGATCCTTGTATCCCTTTATTGCCGACACAGACAGACTAGACGTAGACTTCTTACTTTTCAAAATTGTACTTTTTTTTATTTTAGTGAGTCGAGAGTAGATCGTGCTTGAACTCATCAAAGAATGTATTAATGTAGTGAAAGTTGAAATTACTTCAAAGCTTAATCAAGACACATTTTGGTATTTACACATATAATTGTTGACAGGATTTGGTATTTTTGTTGATTTTTAGACCGAACCGCAAGCGGTTGCCTACGTTCCCCTTTTACAAAAGGAGGACTAAGGGGCTCAGGTCTCCGTAGTTCGACTCAATCAACTTTGTGTTTAAGAAAGGGAAGGTAGAAGGGGGATGAGTGGTACAACCCTGTTTTTTACCTAGACCGCCCGTTTTTAGGGTATTCAATATAGTTGGGTATATTCTTTTAGCACCGAGCGCGCCCCATGTTTTGCACGGACTGCCTTTTGGGAGGTTTTCAGTCTCGTCTCGATACATTATTTTCGCGCTTTTATTATTATTATTATTATTATTATTATTATTATTATTATTATTATTATTATTATTATTATTATTATTATTATTATTATTATTATTATTATTATTATTATTTTATATTATATTATTATTTTTTTTAAATTTTTTTAAAGGGGGGGGAGAGACTCGATTCAAGCATAATAGCGACGCAGTTTGTTGCCGTTCACCGGGTGCATAAAGGGGTTACCATCCAAATCTGTCAACCTCATTGCTCAACCAGAAAAGATTTCTTTCACCAAATACGGGCCAACCCAAACTGGCGCCTGTAAGTGTCCCAATCTGAACCGCCAATGTTCCTTCAGCCCAATTTAATGACTTCCACGTCGAATGGACAGTCAAGGGCATTTTGGTCATTTCCTAAGGCAATTTAAACAAAAAAGGGCCTTAAAGGAATATCAAAAATAGGTCAAAAACCGGATTGGAAGAGTCATTTCCAAGAAATTGACCAACTTTACATTAAATGCAAACAGCCAAAACTGCTTTCTGCAGAGTCAGGCACGCCTACACTCTCGTCCGCGCGGACATGAATGAGGCTCAGTCTCATCCGCGCGGATATGTTTGTAACCTAAATTCTGCCTATAAATTAAATCATTCTCTCTCAGTTTAACAAGAGAAGAGCTAAAACCCTTACTGTTATATTTGAAAAATATCCAGAAAACAGCTTATACACCAAGCAAAAACACAAAATCCCAACACAAATCTTGATCAAATTCAAGCCCCAAACACAAATCCAAGGAAGATAGGGTACAACCACTGGTAAACCCTCCTTCTCCTTACCTTAATCTCCATCATCCATGCATACATCTCACACTTCAAAGATGTAACTTGCTTGTTCTTCATTTCTTGCCCTAGATCCAAGAGGATCTCCATGGATCTCATTTCCATGGATGATTCTCTATAAGGATCAACATTTCTTTTAACTTGTTGTCTCTCTTCTTACATTAACTAGTTGCTAATTGATCTCTTGGCCTAAAGTGTGGTCACCTTGGAGTTCATCTCCATGGATGATCACACTAAATGGCACATATTCTTATTTTTCATCTTCTTTCATGTAATTAGTTCTTACTTGAGCCAAAATGTAGTCATCTCGGAATAAATTTCCATGGATGACCATTTTTAAAAGGTCTAAATTGTCTTTACTTCCTTAAAAATGTTTTTCTTAACCTAAGATCTTCACCTTGGAACAATTTCCATGGATGAAGATCATTAAGGTTCTTAGGTTGTAAAAAGGAAGAAGTTGATACATTGAGTTCAAAGATCTCAAGGATGGTCATCTTAATGACCACCTTAGAAATCCACTCTAAAGTTGATACACCCTTAACCTAATATCAATTTTCATACATTAACCTTTGTTAAATCTCCCCATCCCAAGCAAATGAAATGCTTTCAAGTCCTAATGTACCCTAAGGATGGCTTGATATAGTAGATCACCACTAATCATGTTTAGTGATCACTAATCAAAGCCTAAGGAAAGTGGGGACAAGTATGGATGCAAATCCCAAAAATGTTTTTTATTTATCATTTTCTGGTGCCAACTCCAGTTCTGATTCTGCAACTCCAGTTTACATTCTGGAATTTATAGAATCAGACTGGAAAGCTGCAAAAAAGAATATTTGCTGTCCCATCCGCGCGGACAAGATTGACTCTCACTCTGATCTGCGCGGACAAGAATGCAAGGGACAGACATTTGTTTTTTCAGTCATTTTTCACTTACAGAAGCACATTATTTTGGTAAATTTCAGTCCAGTCAAGTCAAAACGTCATTTCCAGAAAATTCCTTTTGCAAAACACACACACACACACACACACACACACACAAATGGTTTTAAATTAGGAAGACTCGTTTTATGAGGCATTCCGGGTGAACCCTAATGTTCTTCCCGAAATGTAACGTGACCTCCGAACTCAAATCTCTCAATTTTGGGCATTTTTCAACGTTTTGGCCCTTAAACTAAAAACGGCGTGGCGACTCCATTTGATTTTTCAAAAGAAATGAAAATCGGGCATCATCACAGCGCGCACTTGCCCAACGGACTAAATTGGTTCGGCGGCTTCTCCTTTAAGACCAAATCACCCACTTTAATGTCACAGGGATGCACTTTCTTGTCAAAGGCCCTAGCCATACGCTTTTGATAAGCCCGGATGTGTTCCATTGCCTTGAGCCTTCGTTCATCGAGAAGAGCTAATTCGTCATGTCAACTTTGAAGCCAGTCTATCTCATTGACCTCATTTTCCAGGAGAACCCGAAGAGAGGGAATCTCTAACTCAATAGGCAAGACGGTATCCATCCCATATGTGAAAGCGAATGGGGTTTCACCGGTGGCTGTTCTTACTGAAGTGCGATAGCCCCATAATGCCAGATGTAGCTTCTCAGGCCAATTCCGGTTCCGTTCGACCATTTTTCGGATGATCCTTTCTAAATTCTTATTTGTAGCTTCGACAGCACCATTGGTCTGAGGGCGATACGGAGATGACTTATGGCGCTTGATCCTGAATTCTGCAAGCAGTCTATCAGCATCTCCCTCGAAGTGCGACCCGTTGTCGGAAATAATCTCATTCGGGACTCCATACCGGCACATAATGTTCTCCTTTATAAAACAGGCCGCCTTTTTGGAATTGAGGACCTTGTAGGATGCTGCTTCAACCCACATGGTGAAATAATCAACAGCGACCAACACAAATTCATGTCCATTGCTGCCTGCAGGAGTTATCTTCCCAATGACATCAATCCCCCAAGTTGCAAACGACTAAGGAGTGCTCATACAATAGAGATCATGGGGAGGTATATGGTTGAGATTGGAGAACCGCTGACACTTATCACTAGTCCGCACAAACTATATACAATCAGCCTCCACGAAAATCCAGTAATAGCCCATCCTGAGTATGCTGAACATCAAAGCTCTGGCGTTCATATGTGGTCCACATGCACCACCATGGACTTCCTCCATGACCTTGTTAGCTTTGGTCTTGCTGATACAGAGCAAAAGTGGTCCTCGGTGTCTTTTCTTCCGTAGGTCATCTCCCAGAATGACATACTACGCAGACAATCTCTTTAAAGCTTGCAGACTCTTGGCGCGAAGACCCTCTTTCAGTTTACCATCCTCATCTGTAGGGAATGAGGCTTCACCATGTTTGAGATACTGGAAGATCTGGCTGTACCACAAGTCATCGACTTTCTCCAATTCAATCTAACAACAGTAGGCAGGGTTCTCACATCTCCCAACTCTGAATGGCTTTAATGACTTACCCTCCGGAATCTCTACCAAACAGGCTAAAGTGGCTAAGGCATCTGCGAATCTGTTCTTGACCCGAGGCAGATAATGGAACGTGACCTCCTCAAAATGGTTGATCAAATCCTCCATATAAGCATAGTACAATTGTAAGTACGGGTCCAGAGTTTTCCACTTATTAGACACCTGGTTGATTATTAGCTGAGAGTCTCCATATACCTCCAACTCTTTGACATTTCTTTCCAGAGCTACCTCGAGGCCGGCTATGCAAGCTTCATATTCCGCGGCGTTATTAGTAGCCGGGAAATTCAACTTGATAGCGATGGGGGTGTGCACATCCTTTGGTCCGACCAACACCATACCGATACCATTGCCTCTCTTATTGGCGGCACCATCGAAAAATAATTGCCAACGGTCTGTACCCTCTACCATAAAAATCCCATCATCCGGAAACTGGGGTTCGAGTTCGCGTGCCTCTGATCTCGGAAAATCTGCCAAATGGTCTGACAAGGCTTGGCCTTTGATTACCTTTCGGGTCATAAATTTGATATCAAACTCGGCTAATAAGAAAGACCACTTCGCGAGCCTCAACGACAGAGAAGGCTTATCAAATAGGCACTTGATGAGATCCATCTTTGCACTAGATACACCGTATGCAACAACAGATAATGCCTCAATTTACCGACCACCCATACCAAAGCTGCACAGGTTTTTTTCTAAAGCTGAATAGTTCAATTCACTACCTTGAAGCTTCCGGCTGACGAAATAGATGGCATTTTCCACTTTCGAGTCTGGCTTCTCTTGTGCAAGCATGGCTCCGACAGCCGTATTTGTAACCGTTAGATATAGCAGCAAGGGTTTGTCCTTATAAGGGGGGCAAAGGATTGGGGATGGACCAAGTAGGCCTTGATTGTCTCAAAGGCGATCTGACACTCCTCATTCCATTCAACCTCCTGGTTCTTCTTGAGCAGCTTAAAAATCGGTTCAAAAATAGAGGTTAACTGATGGATGAATCAGCTGATATACAGAAGACGACCCATGAATGCCTTCACCTCCGTGACTGTCCTTGGTGGCTTCATCTCAATGATGGCCTTAATCTTTCCTGGATCGGCCTCAATGCCCCGCTCTGTGACCATATATCCCAAAACCTTACCTCGGACCACGCCAAAAGTACATTTCGCCGGGTTCAATCTCATATCATGCTCCCGCAGTCTGTTAAAGAACTTCCTCAAGTCGACCAAGTGTTGACCATCTGACCCCTTAGAATGGATAATCATATCATCAACATAAACCTCAATCTCCTTGTGGATCATATCGTGAAAAAGTGCGGTGACTGCTCGCTGATAAGTGGCGCCAGCATTCTTCAAACCAAATGGCATAACCGTATAACAAAAGGTTCCTCATGGGCTGGTAAAGGCAGTCTTTTCCTGATCCTCCTCGGCCACCTTAATCTGATTATAACCTGCGAAACCATCTACAAATGACTTGAATTCGTACCTGGCAGTAGTATCCACCAGTAGATCGATATTGGGCAAGGGAAAATCATCTTTCGGGCTAGCCTTGGTGAGATCTCTGAAGTCTACACAAACCCTGACTTTGCCGTTCGACTTGGTCACCGTCACTATGTTAGCCAACCACTTTGGGTACTCGATCACTCTAATGAAACCCACCTTGAGCAGCTTCTCTATTTCCTCTTTAACCTGAAGAGACCATACATGCTTAATTCGACGAAGCTTATGTTTGACAGG
This sequence comes from Adenophora triphylla var. japonica, assembly GCA_022495995.1. Classification (NCBI taxonomy): domain Eukaryota; kingdom Viridiplantae; phylum Streptophyta; class Magnoliopsida; order Asterales; family Campanulaceae; genus Adenophora; species Adenophora triphylla. The sequence continues at coordinate 270,546 of JAFEMH010001435.1, forward strand.
CTTGGCATCTGGGTCTAGGGGTATTCGGTGCTCAACGGTCGAAGTATCCAACCCTGGCATGTCCTTATAGGACCAGGCAAACACATCCACATACTCTTTGAGCAGATCAATGAGGGCTTCCCGCTCTTCCCCGATGAAGAAACTACCAATTTGTGTCTCTTTTAAATCTTCAGTAGTTCCCAAATTCATTGTGGTTAATACTTCATCGGCAGCTTGGGCCCGATTTTCCTCTCGCTCAAAAACCTGCTTTAGATTATCATTTAAAAAGTTTTCATCTAAAGTGTCTGTGTCCTCTTCAAATGAATCATTATTAACCACTTTTAAATCATTAAGATTTGCTTTAGTTAATTTATCATTCGTTAAGGTGGTAATTAAGGGATACGCAGAAAGGTCGACCATTTTATTGAGAGCAAAAGGGAAAACAGAGTCAAGGACACGACGATGATCATCGGCCGTGAGAGTATCAGACCTATCTAGGGACTCAAACTCGATAACAAGAGACTCTGAGGACTGACTCAAGACTACAGGAACGAATTTAGACTCAGACACACCAGGACGGGGGGTCAATCCGAGCTTCTCGATCATAACTTCCCGGCTAGCGATCGGTCCCTTGAAAGAAGTCCAGTTTCGGAGCGGCATCTCTGAAGTGCTGACGAAAGTGCGCAGATCAATCTCTTTGCCCCCATCAAACTCAATCACTGATACGTAATCATCCCAGTCAGAAGGTCAATCATACCAAAAGGATCTTTAGTTACAGCCCCAACCGCCAGCGGTGCCTCCTCGCATAACTCGATCAACGGTGCTTCAGTCAACGGATCAGCCCCGACAATTTCTGATAAATCTGCCTCCCCAAACAAGACTGTGATATCTTCGCCCACAGTGAACTCAGTAGCTTCATCGAATTCCCCAATCATAGGCTTAACCACAGACAACTTCTCGAACTGACCGTTGAAATTGGGACTCCCCCAGAAGTGATACTGGCTCTTAAAAGTGGTAACAGCCCCTGGGACGTTAAGCTTGTTGATGATAAATTCCTTGACAGGATCGTCATTCAAAGTAAGATCCTTGATAACTGCCAACCTCTCTCTCACCTTCTCGAACCGAACTTCGGGGCACACAAAATCATCCCCCTTTTCCCTAACAAAGTATTTCTCCAAGGAGAGGCTGTAAGGATGGAGATTCGGTTTGACGTACAGCTTTCCAGCAGCAATAGCCTTTCTCTTCTCTGCGGCTTCGATCCTGTCAGCCTCTCTGTCCTTGGGGGTCTCAACATATCCCAAACCATTCCTATCTTTCTTCGGCTGTAGCTCCTCAAACATGGGGGAACCTTGTTGACGTTTACCCAGACCAAGCCCCGGAATATAATTCATTCTTCTCATCATCACCATAACTGGAGGAATCTTATCAGAGGAGGTTGTTAAGTCAATTGTACATATCTGGGCTTTTGGGCTCTCGACCCTGAAACCACTCAACATTAAATTGGCTTCGTCATGCTTAATCTCCATTACCGGCCTCCCCTCATCATCGGTGCCATCAATAGTAACACTGTCCCCATAAATGATGGTTAACTTGCCATCTTGGACAAACTTGACACGCTGATGCAGGGTTGAAGCGACCCCCCCCCCTGATTTGATGAAGCCACAACCTTCCTAGCAAGGCAGAGAAACTGACCGGAATGTCGATCACCTGAAACTCGACTACCATGGGCTTCTTGCCGAACCACAGAGTCAACGACATCACACCCAAAGCCTTCCTAGACGTGGAGTCACACGCCTTTATAGTCTGATTGGATGGTTTCAAATCTGTGGCTTTAATATCCAACAAACTCATCATTCTGGCAGGTAATACGTTCATAGCTGAGCCATTGTCTACCATCACGTGGGGAAGCCGACGCCCATCTAACTGAACGGTGATGTGCAAAGACTCGTTGTGGTTGGTTCCAAACTTTGGCAAATCCAATTCCGTGAAGGTGATGATATTTCCATACTGGGCAGTACCTATCAGTTGACAAGCTTCGTCTGGGCTAGAGTTTACAGACACCATTGTCTTAGATAGGGCTTCCTCCAACTTCAACTTGTGAGGATAAGAAGAAGTTAGGAGGGACCAGAGAGAAATGTTGGCCTGAATTCGCTTCAACTACGTGAGAATCGGATCTTCCACTGTCAAGTCCTCCTCAACTACTCCCTTAGTGTACGAATTTCTATTACCTCTAACCTCTGGAATGGCTGCTTCTTTGTCTTTTCCTGATGGCCCGACAACATCGATCCCCAACATTTTACCCGACCTAGTGAGCAGATTGACCTCAGCCTCCTGGTTCCCGTCATTACCCACACTGGCCGCCCTTAACTCGGACCAACTCAACGGAGGTGCCTGCCTACCATACGGCCAAGCCGCCTGTCTTAATTAATTAACAGTAATCGCCGAGCTTGAATTAGCGGCACATTTAATCTCTTCCCAAGTGAGGGGAGTAGATCGAGAATCGGGAGAAATAGCATTAATTACAATTTGCCGATCTTGTTGCGGCCCGAATATCATCCCAAGACAACACATAACAGAAATCAGCATTCATTTCACTAGCAACTTTGGTTACATCATTGTTCACAGGCACAACCGCCTCAAATTCATTCACACCTTCATTACGAATAGCCTCACCTACAACAAGCTTACTCTCATCACAAACTTCCTCACCAAACTCTATGACATTGACAAACTCATTCTTCTCAAACTCGATCATGTTGATCCTGTTGTTGTTGTTGGGAAGGGGATTGTTGACGATGTTCGGCTTCTCAATCTTGCGTTGGTCGATCAAACTCTGAATGATCCTCTTGAGTACATATAAATTATTGGTGTTATGGCCCGAGCACTGGTGGTAACGGCACTTCAAACTATGATCCAATCCCGGAGTGTTAAGAGTGGGATAGTTCTCTAAAGGCTTAACCATTCCTGTCTTCAACAAACCATCATGTACCTCCTCAACTGGCATCCCAAAATCATCAAATTTCTATCGCTGAGGCTTTCCTCCACCACGACCGGATAGCTGACTCTTCTCCCCTTGAATATAATTAACAGTGTTAGAGACAACAGTTTCTTTACCCTTCGAAGCAACAGGGGTAGAGCTTGGAACTCGGTAGCGAGGAGCTGGAGTATTACTATGGGCAGAAGTTGGAACGATGGAATAGGTGGCATTCTCTCTTTCGGCTTACCATTTCTCGCAGATTTGGGTAGTACACACGCCCAATGGCTTCCCTAACAGCTGGCTTGACACATGAAAGGAAGATGGCCATCTCATCGGATTGGGGAATTGGATGAATCAACTCAGTTAGTTTCTTATTCCACCTCTTATAGAAATCTGTTACGGACTCATCATGCTTCTGGATGGTGCCGATCAAATCACTACGAGTGGTGTACCACTCAACACTTCCCTTGTACTTCTCCAAAAAAGCATCACTTATTTGGGACCACGTAGCCCGTGCCTCCGGCTTGAGGCCTAGAAACCATCTCAAAGGAGAATCATCGAGAGATAAATGGAAGTAGAGGGCTAGCATTTCCTCGGTGGCCCCTTTGACACCCATAGACATGATATAGCCGTTCACATGAGTTTTAGGGCATGTGGAGCCTTCAAAATTAGCTATAGGGGGCATCTTGATGTTCTACGGGAGAGCCCGAGAGTCTTTGAGCTCTACAGAATTGACCACACTTGACCCGAAAGTCATTTTGTGCAACTGCTCTTTCACATATTTCAACTCTTCCCTCAAATTTGAAACCTCAAAAGATGGGGGTTGCCCTACGGTTGAGCTACCATGGAGGACGGAACAGGACAACTCGCCTGAACAGGCGCCACAAAAGGAGGAACTACAAACTGAGAAACTGACGGGTTAAAGGGCAAAGCGGCTGGTGGCAATGACACTGGAGCACCTGCATAAGACCCACTCGGACTTTGGATCTTTACCCCAAAAGCATCATACCCGTTGAACTGCGGCTGCACTCCTGGTGGAGGAACGCTTTGGAGCTGGGGGCTTGAGAGCTGGACATTTTGCTGCGGGTTCTGAAACTGGGCTGTACTCTGAAACTGGGGTGTCCCGTAAGCGTTCCCGTGAGTGTTGGGATTGCCATGAGGAGTAACAAACTGACCGCCAAAGGTTTGGTTGAGCGGCTGACCCGCGCTGCTATACTTACCCTGACCTTGAAACCCATACTGATTCTGAGCCGACCCAAATTGATTCTGAGCAAACCCATACTGATCTTGGTTGACACCACTGTGCTGATTCTGCCCAAACTGATTCTGCCCAAACTGATTCTGAGGAGAAAACCCAAACTGATCTTGAGAGAACCCAAACTGGTCTTGAGCACTACCCCTCAGGAAGGAGCTTGACTCGCCTCTCGGTCCGTATTGCCCACCATAAGTAGACCCTGGGATGGGGGGAGGTCTTGCCACACTCCCATAAGTAGGCATCGAAAAGGAGTTAGGCACACCACAAGAGGTTGGCGGGGGCACATTGTGATAGCCTTTCCTAGGTGAGGACGGGGGAAGAAAACTAGTGCCGGTGATAGTAACATCGGGCTCATCCCTAACTTCTTCGTACGTCCCATCGGAACGACGGATTACTGCGTCCCCTTGCATGCGCATCACTTCAACATAACGAGCCCAACCGGCCTCCTCACAGGCACGAGAGGCTTCAAGAGCAGCACGGAGAGAAGCCTCCTGAGAGAAACTGAAGCCTGGGTGAGGATTAACAAACGGACTTCCCGGGGGTGTCATTTGAGGACCCATACCATGACCGCCACTAGGAGCAACATTCAAACCCACATTCGGCCGCAAATTCTGACCTTGATCCGGCCCCAAACCATGAATGACATTCTGACTCTGAGCTGGATCCATACCCGAATTCGGACCCAAACCTGCTGAAACTTGCGATTCTGCCATTTCTGAGACTACTGGAAGCGAATCCTTGACTGGAGAGAAACTAACTAACCGACCACCCAGAACTCTAACCCAATACTTGCTCGCTGAAAGAGGATAGAACTGTTTTAGGTACGGGAGAGGATAGGCTTAGGACGGACTAATGCATATGACTTATTAAAAGTTTTAAATAAAAACAACTTTTATTAAACCTAAGAATGGTTGGAAAATGGGGACACCTTCTTTTTTGAATTCTATACTATTCCTGGACTAGTGGGTTCCATCACTACGTCTATAGACCCCCTGTATTCCACCTGTATTGCACACCCGGGACGGACAATCCCGGCAGAGGTCCTATAGGGCACGTGGAACCCATCAAACAAAAGGCAAAACGGACCTAAGGGCATACAAGTCAAAACAAGTCAAACTCAAGATTTCCAAAACCAATTTCAAGTCCACAATGTCTCGATTCGAAAGGAGAGAGGGTCGAAAGTACGTATGAATGTACGAGACCGCAATTCGCAGGTAAAATCCTGGAAAAAATTCGGCATGACCTCTCCTCACTTCGAGTCAAAAATCCGGCATGACCTCTCGTCGCTTCATGGCGAAATTTCGGCATGACTCCTCGGTAGTACGTGTCAAGAATTCGACATGATCTCGCGTTAGCACATGTCAAAAACGCGTCATGACTTCTTGCGAAGCCATGTCGAGAAATCGACATGTACCTACGTCGATACATGTCAAAATTTTGACATGTACTCACGTTAAGTCATGTCGTGAATTTCGACATGAAGAGGGAGGGTACGCCGAGACTTTGGAAACGAAGTACGACTCAAACTTTGTGAGAAAGTTTTGAAAATCGAGTTTGAAAATGTTTTGAAAAGTATTTTTGCCAAAAACCAACCAGTCACGGTAAAAAGTGTGTCACGGACAAGTGTGGCTCCTAACACTCTATAGTCTGGGAGGACTTTAGGCGCTCAAGCGTAGGCGAGACATATCACCATCCGCGATGCCGTCCGTACACTCCAAGGGTTCTAACTCTATGTGCGGGTAGTGTGCGAGTAGTGTGAAGGTAATTTCTAAAAAAAACTTTTGTTTTTTGTAAAAAGAGTTTTCAACATGCAATAATTACAAGTATGCAAAAAGAAAAAAAACTAAAAGAATAAGTCCATAAGCATGGCAAAAAGGGCCAGGAAAACACAAGCAAACTGCATGCTCAGAATCACCCTGTCCAACTGCTCAAACTGCCAACCCTGTATTGCCTTCCTTTGTCGTCCGACACAGAGAACTGGAGAGCATGATCTGATACGATTGTATTTGGGACCCCAAAGTGACACCAGATGAAGTCATGGACGAAGTTGATTGCGTTTTCTTCTGTAATTTTGGCTAAGGCCTTTGCTTCTATCCACTTGGAGAAGTAGTTACTGCTACGATAACGTACTTGCGATTACCTCAGGCGGGGAGGGGGTGGAAAGATCCGATGATGTCGACCCCCCACACGTCAAATGGCCAAGTAGGGTTATGGGGGTTTGCGCAACTAGAAGGGTGGGGATGTCGACATACCTCGAGCATTTGTCGCATTTTTTGATATAGGCTTAGGCATCATTTCTCAGGGTCAGCCAGTAGTATCCCAGAGTGATAATTTTATTAGCTAAGGTTTCGGCCCATGGGTGACCACCACATATTCCATCGTGGAATTCAGCCAAGAGGTTCTCTATTTCCTTGGGGTAAACACATCTGAGAAGAGGTTTCGTGAATGATCTTCTATATAGGACCCCGTTCCATACTGTGAACCTTACTGATTTCTTCTTAATGATCCTTACACGTATCTCGTCATCCGAAAGTTGGTTCCTTTTAATGAAATTTACATAGTCATCTATCCAACACTTCTCCTCCCCGTCGATGAGCATTACTCGTAGTCTTTCGTAAGTTGGCTCATCGGTGAAGACGGTGAGGGGGTTAGTGTCCGGGTCAGCCATGTCAATGGTGGCAAGTTTGGATAGGACATCTGCCACTTGGTTGTCTTCTCGACGTATCTGTCTTATCTCAAAAAACTCGAGCTTTTTCACCATGTCGAGGAAGAGGTCCTTGTACTTTGTCAGGATGGGGTTCTGAGTGTTGTAATCCCCTTTTATTTGCTTGACTACGGGATGGGAGTCACAGGAGGCGGCCAACTTTGTTGCCCCATAGAAGAAAGCAAGTTCTAGTCCAAATATCAAGGCTTCATACTCAGGCAGATTATTTGATGCGGAGAACTTGAATCTGATTATGTCCTGGATGGTGTGCTCGTCATTGGGACTTGCCAGTACTATTCCCCCTCCGCTTCTTTCCATAGTGGCTGACCCATCCATGTACATGACCCAGCAGTTAGGTGGTAGCTCGATGGTCGGCTCTTCCCCCGCAGGTTTTTAACGCTTACGGGAGGTAGGGTCGTGTTCGCCTGTGAAGGCGATTTCGACCATAAAATCGACCAGATGCTGTGTTAGAAGTGTCTTCCTCGGCTGGTATCTAATGTCAAACTCTGTGAATTTGATAGACCAGTTGAGGAGACGATCAGAGCCGTCCAACATATGCAAGATTTTCTTGAGGGGTGCATTAGTGTACACAGTTATGGGGTGGACAAAAAAGTATGCTCGTAATTTCCTTGCAGCTATAACCAAGGCCTAGGCTATCTTTTAGGGGTTAAAGTATCTGCTATCCACATTCGAGAGTGCTTTGCTCACATCGTAAATAGGCTTTTGAGTGCCCCCTTCGTTTCGGACTAGTACAGCAGCTACGACATTGTCAGTGGTAGCTAAGAAGACGTATAACTTCTCTCCCATGATCGGGCTGCTCAATAATGGTGGGGAGCCTAAGTATTCCATCAATTGCTTGAATGACGTTGAGCACTCTTTAAGAGACCATGAAGCCTAGGAACTTTGCAGCTGTTACTCCGAACACACCCTTTCATGTCATTTTCCCTTAGATTGTCAAAGGTTTCTTTCAAGTCCACGACATGATTGCCCGTCCTAGTCTTAATGAACATGTCATCAGTGTATGCCTCCATGTTTCGACCAATCTACTCCCCAAATACTTTGTTGACCATCCGTTGGTAGGTAGCACCAGCGTTTTTTAGCCCGAAGGGCATCATAGTGTAACAATAAATTCCTCCGGCTGCTTGAAAAGTTGTTTTCTCAATATCTTCCTCGGCCATCTTAATTTGGTGGTAAATAGAGTATGCATCCAGGAAGTTGAGAGTTCTATGTCCAGCAATGGAGTTTACCAACTTATCAATCCTGGGCAGTGGGTAACTGTCTTTTGGGCATGCTTTGTTGATCTGTAAAATCCACACACATACGCACTTCCCATTTTGTTTTTTGACCATCACGACATTGGCCAGCCATACAGGGTAGGTTGCCTCTCTAATTATTTCGGCCCTTAGAAATTTCTGTACTTCTTCCTTGATTGCATCCTCTTTATCGTTTGCAAATATTCTTCTGGTCTGCTTGATATGCTTAGCAACCGGGTCGACCTCCAGCCTGTGGACGGCCACCGCTTCTTTTATTTCCCTTATGTCCTCGACCCTCCAGACAAAGATGTCAAGGTTGTCTTTTAGTAGTGCAATGATCTTCTCCTTTTCTTCTAGGGAGAGTTGCCCTCCTATTTTTATTATTTGCTTCGGGTAGTCGGGATTAAGTGCTATTTCTTCTAACTGATTTACGGGCTCCATTTATGGTCTGTCCCTTAATTGCAATTTTTCAATGATGATCTCCCTGAGCCTTCTTTCCTCATCACCATTTAAGTTCAGATCCTCTATTTCGATCAATTCGTCCATGATCTGGTCGATCAATCCGGGAGTTGGTGCTAGGGAAGTTCACTCCCTATGTCGTATTTAGGAGTTGTGTATATTTTCCATTGGGCTCAACCCCCTGTGCCTATACCCGTTTTTATGATCCAAGGTCGTACTCGATTTATTCCGTTCAAGTAGGTTACTTAATTGTTGATTATTTTTTATTGCACAAGCATTATAAAGAAAAAATTGTCCAAATCACTATTCATTACTTGTCATTTAAGAATAAGACTCTTACTTTAAGATTAGGATGGATCAAAAAGAAAAGTAGAACAGGGAGTAAATGGATATCAAAACTGGAATTTTGTACTCCTCTGAACCAAAATGATTTTTCAACTTTTTTTTGTCATTAATATAAAGATACTTTAAACAGTAATTTTATATTTATTTAACTATCCTAATTAAAATTTAAAATGGATTATCAATACACCATTATAAATATTATCAACAACAATTTTTAAATATTAATTTGAATAATTAAATCAAACAAACTAAGATTATTGTTTATAGTATTTTCACATAACAATAAAATATAGGAAAGTTACTTGGAGAAGGAGAGATAAAAATGTAATCTTATAACAGTAATTTTAATTTTAGATTTATTTAATTATTGCTGATAGCTAAGTTTACAAGTTGTATTCCCGTCCTCGAAGTTAATATGATTGATGATTTAGGCACCTGGTGGTAATGCAAACATGTACTTCCTTTATTACATAATAAATATTACTCGATATTTACAAAAAAAAATATATATATATAATTTACTAATTTTCATATTAGTGATACAATGATAAAATTGCAATAGGTTTATTTTTTTATTTAGTAAGACAAACATTTATTTTGTTTTGTAACAAGTGAAAAAGAAAAGTGATGGCATTAATTATGGAAAAGGCTAACGGATGGCTGATGAGCATTTTCAATAGAGCACTTGCACTGCACATCTAACCTGGTTCGCTTGCTTCAGGAATTCTATCTTATTCAAGAAATTACAATTTGTAAGGTATCTGTTTGCCATTTTCCCATTAAGTGCAAGAACAATAGAAAAGATGTTAATAAAACTAGAATCATAAAGTGGGAATAGGAATAGGAATAGGAATAGGAATTGGAATTGATCATTTTTCCTTTGGAAACTTAATAGGTACTCCTTTGTACAATTCAGCTTTCTCCTTCAAGGCATCTCTCCTTGGTCTTGCTATCGTGTTGTTAGGATCAAAGAGAAGAACTTCCTCAAACGCTTTAAGAGCCGGCTTCAATTCGTTCTTCTTCTCATAAGCATCACCCAGGTTGTTCCAAGCTGTGACGTAACCTGGCTGAATTCTTACAGCTTTTTCCAGCTGAGCTATGCCCTTGTCAGTTTTCCCTTCACGTATATAACTTACACCAAGCGCATTATAAACCTGTGTCATCAGATCATGCACAACATATATCAGAATCAGAAAAGGCGTTTAATCCATCTTTCCTAGATTGTTGATACAGAGTGAGTCCATGATTAAACAAGGATCATCCCTCAACTGATCATTTCTTGTATGATCACACATCTGCCGTAGCATACGCATCTCCGTCACATTTATCTTACAAACATGACACTGTTTCAAGGCTCTAACACTCAATACCATACAACATTGTAGGTCTAATTTCCATGCGGCAGAAGTTTCTCTTTAATTTATGGGGCATGTCGGAATCATATAAAACCATGTGACACTCCACTTCAATGATTTGACTCTAAAGGCCACATCTCCATCCAAATTAAGGGTAAAGATGGAATTTGAATGTTTTTAGCCTAAACAGGACAATTATTTTAGACCAATTTTTTGGGTGAAAAATCGAGAGTTATTTCATTTCAATCCGCTGAGGGAGTAGTATATATAACTGTCGAGATCAAAGACATTCTTTGACAAGTCAAACACAATTCAATTCAGTATAACTCTATCTTTGTAAGAGCAGTATACAAGAAAAGCAAAATGGAATTGGCAACTTTGCTCGTCAAATAGAGACTGAGTGGCTGTCCAAGTGGCATGAAAATTAAAGACAAGATCATGAATGAGTTATGCTATTAATAGAAAGGATTGGAAATTTCAAGCTGTAGTAAGCAAGTGTTCCCCAACGATCACAAGGTCTACCATCGCAGTGGCCCTAGGATACTCCTTGGATGCACTTGTTTGGGTTTTATGGGGACACAGTTGGCATTATACGAGAGATGCCTAGGTGGAAACTACTAAGACCAGCAAGACTGCGTGAAATCATGCAATGGCATATAACGCACTTATTATTATGGCCTAGCAGAGTGATTTATGTATGAGGGACACGAGGGGAAGAATTGTTATCTAAGGATGTGTCCGCATTCTGGAAGGTGATTTTCTAAAACCAAAGATGCAAAAGGGCTCGCAGGGCCAAGAGGCTGGTACAAGGTACAAGTCCAAGGTGGCTATGTTGAATATCCCTGGTGAATCTTCCACGGTGGGCTCCGGTCAAATAATCTTACTCTGGTTCTGAATCAGTCGTAACCTTGTAGGATTAGATGATTGTGGAATCAATCAAGAGGAAAACCGAATCTGGTTAATCCTACATCTAAAAGAACTGGCATTTTCATACAGAATTCATCAACGCTACTCAAACCTAAATAAAGATGAAGGGTAGCATCAATAAATAGCCCATCTAGGCAAATCCTAATTTAACAGATACTCCCTCCGTCCCAAAATGAATGCCCAAAAAATGTCCACATTTACTCTTGATCAAGAGCAAATTTGAAAAAAAATGGATAGTCATTTTGGGACGAAGGGAGTAACTCATAATACCTAAATCCCCATACTAATAGAGTACACTAGAATACCCTGAACAATTAATAATGCACCATTTTTCGATTTGAAAGTGGAAATTTGTAAGATGCTGAATAATCAATAAATACAACCTAATTTACCATCATATCAGATTACTAAGAAACTGGAAAATATCCTTTGTGAGCTCCAGTGGAGTGTACTCCACATCAAGGAATTTGGTATCTACATTTCACGTAAAATGGAAACTTTGTACTCCTACTTGGCATGTGCATCCACAATGATTATCTATCATATTCATTCGCAGATACTATTCTCAAGAAAGTAGAATTAGTTGTGTTTAGGGGATATAAAAGCTAAAAGATAATATCATACTTGAGCTAGATCCTGATCATCTCCATCCCATTTCTCGATTGCCTGAACCAAGTACTTGATAGCTGCTGAGTAATATTTTCTTCTAAGCATCACTGCTCCAAGTTCAAATAACTCTGTAGCACCAGCATCACCACTTCTTACTTGCTCCTGAGATTAATAAGAGAAAGAGAGAGAGAGAGAGAGATTAAACATATTGCTGATGTAACATAACTAAGTGATAATCCCAAAAATGATCATAAAAGACAGGCCCACAATATATATTCAAGAACCATTCTTATCTGCGAAGTTCAGACTTCAACCTTAAGCCTTGGAAGGATGAAGATTATTCACTCAAGGTAAGGTGTGAAATAAAAGTCTCTAACATGATTTTAACTATTTATATTAACAAATTTATCTAATAATAGTGAAAATTTTAGTAATAATAAGAATTGATAAAATATGACAATAGTTATTAATCAGAAATTATGGTGGTGGTTAGGGGAAAGATAGGGAGAGAAGTCAAACAGTCCAAGACTACAAGATACCAAACGCCTCCTCTCCCTTAATATATATAGGGTATACATCTTCTGCCGTGTTGCTAGAACAACGTAAATAGAGGGCCACCGGAAATACGGAGCCTTATAGTATGCTAATATAAATAAGGGCCTATGTGATTCTTCGATCTAGGACGCGAGAATGTTACAAAGAAGATGTGGCCAGTCTTAATAAGCTTTAAGGCGCATCAGAACTGTTGATTATGGCATGAAAGTTGTCTTCAGTAAATGGAGATCTGATTCAATGGACTTAAAGAACTAACACTTGCCAGTTTCCAACTACGATCCTTTGCTGAACTAACACTTGATAAGCTTTAATCATGTTTTTTTAAATTCTACGACTCTGGTGAACCAACAGACTTATTCTTGACTAGAGAACCTCAAGAACGCTTAATTTTACGTTCCAAAGTCTACTGTACTCTCGACATCATTCCAGTTGTAATGAATTTCAAGATGAATACAACAAGAAGATCAATCACATGTTCCCTTTCCACCATGAAAAGTTCATGTTTGCAAAAACAACTGCAATTATGAATACAATAATTGCTAACAATACAACATTATTTTCATGTACAAAAAATCCTCATCATTCATGAGAAACCAACCACATCTCTTTTTCTTCCTAGGTCTATTTGGAGCACTAAACCACCTCTGCAACTCCAAAAAACATGTATGGCCAATTAGCCACACACGTGAAGGTGATAAATGACAAATTACTACAAGACTGGATACAACATATTTACGGATCCTTTGCATAGTATTGGCAACAATGAACAAGGGTGACATGATCATTCAAATATCTATCTACCACAAAGTTTGGTGATAGTAAACACTATGGTTACAGATACTCTGTAGTTAAATTTTATTTATACAATATATGTGGATCTGGTAATTGTGATGGCACAAAGATTGCTTGCTTTTGAAGGTGAGACTATGCTCTTTAGTTGGTTAACACAAATTTTTGATATGCACGGACAAGATGTTTAAGTGATGAAACTGAAAGCTAAAAAGGCAGGCTTTGTGAACCATCTTCAAAAGTGGTAATCTTAACTCAAAACTACTGCTTCAACTCCAGAGTACTTCATCTTTGCAGTGAATTGGTTCAGATCAGAGTCAAGCCAAAGTTCTGCATGACGCTCTGTGGGTTAATGGAGGCAAATTGTTTGTTCTCACCAAATGAGAATTGCACAAGTGATTTAAGATGATAAGAAATTGAAAGGAATCCTTTTGCCGTGGTTCAAATCATTTTCCTTGAACTTGCATGCTCTGTGACCAAAAATTGGATATTCATAGGGAAAAGAAGGGTATTTCTTATAAGTAAGGCCAAAGCTATTGAATATCATGCAGATTTAAGCAAATTAGTGCTTTAAGGCTCCATTATTTTCCCAGGTCTCTGAGGTTGTTCATACTTAATTTAGTTATGAGGATAATACTGATGTGAGTGCAATGCTAATTACTCATATTAAATAACTAGAATGAGGTGCAACATTTCTGTTGATTCGATGGGGTTGGATTATGGAGTTGGTTCATCAAGTGCCCCCTTGAATCAAAAGAAAAGGTTGAAGATGCATCGGTTATAGTCTAATATTTGTTCTTGATCCCACTCCTCCATCCCCCGCTTTGGGACAAAGCACACCTACAATATCCAAAGGATTGAGCAAGTATTCATTGCAGACAGAAATAAAGTTTTAATAGTTTCAATGTTACCTTACCATTAGCTACAGATTAAAATGGTAAATTGAGTCCTTGAATTTTTCAGCTACCGACAAACCTAGGTTCCAATTAATCAACCATTGTCAACTTAGTGAGGGATCATTTTCGCTAATTCACAAATCATTTATCAGAATTGTAGCCATCTTAATCTCGGTCAACCTTGAAGGCGTTCAAATGCAATACAGCAGAGGGAAGGGTTAAGGTATAGAGGCACTTACCTGCAACTCTTTTGCTGAAAGGTCAAGTTCTCTCCGGACAAGTACTTGGCGAATCACAAAGAAGGTCCCAGCCCCAAGCAAACCTAGCAACAGAAGCAGGTAAGAAAGCTGGATCCCCAGTTCAAATAGCTCCCCAACCTCATAAATGGGATCCAGTTTGACATATTCACTTGCACGTGCCACTTGTCCAGATGCCAACAATGTAATAGATCCGCTTGTAGAAGCAACCATGCAAACCAATTGCCTTTTTGAGTTTGTTACATCGGTATCGCTCAGAAAATTTGGCGATAATTCTGCATCAGAATGATGGTTTTGATGTTTATAATAGAACTGTTCAACAGGTGAAAGAAGGTGAAGCATGGTATGAGTGTGCTTGGCAAAGTTTGAGAATCACAATAAGAAATAAATCATATCCAGTACAGACCATTATTTTGTCAATCATACTATTAGATGAACAATCACTTTTAATAATGAAGACAAGAGAAGAAAACTACAAAAAAAAAAAAATTGCATAATAAATAACAGTCTGAAAAGTGATGAAATTTGGAACTCGTCAGTGTCCACTGTCTCTAGAGTTAGACCTACTACCTCCACTAGATCCCTTGGCAGTTGACCTTTCCCTATAACTTCCTCTGTGAGTAACTAACGAATTTCGGAAATCATCACCAACTGGTTGCTTTCTGTTATCATTGAACAAGAGTTTACTCCACAACTACCACCTTCACTATGCTTTTTCCAGGCGAAATTGTGGTGACAGATTATTGTATGAATTGGGAAATGATGTAAGAACTAACAGGGCTTTGTCTTCTTCCTCAATGTCCACATCAACTTTTCCAAGTCGATCCATACTTCATCTGACCATGTTCACGTGATCCATGAGATTCTCACCTTCATGCATCTTCAACTGACACAACTCTCACATCAGATTTAATTTTGTGGTCAATCTTCTTCCGAGATGTAACTATATTGGAGCTTTTCCCACAACATTGGTGACAAATCTTCATCCCTATTTAATAATAATGTTATTAGCAATATTGAGTCGAATGGTATAGATTAACTTAGACTCAATAGCATCCCAGTCATCATCTGCTTGGAAACATGCCACCCATGAATCTACTATATGCCTATACCTGCAATAGAGACACGTTTCAAGGCCTGGATCACTTCTCTCTTCACTTATATGATGAGTCCTTACATCAACATTCTTGACAATGTTATAATTATGTACAGGCGAACCAAAGAACTATAATGATCGCTCTACGTAAATGAAAGGTGAAGTGGAGTAGACCTCCCTCAAGACTTACGGGAGAACTCTTTACAGAATACTCCCTCCGTCCCACTTCACTTGGCACTAATTTCCATTTTGGTCCATCCCACTTCACTTGGCACTACCCAAAATGGCAAACTTTTTATAATTTTATATTCACTCTACCCCACCACTCATTCTCTCTCTTCATTTTCCACCACTCAATTTATTCAACCAACACTACTATTTACCCCACTCATTCTCTCTCTTCATTTTCTACCACACATTTCTTTTATTTTATTCTTTTTTCTTAGTTATTGTGCCATTCATTTTGGTGCCAAGTGAACCGGGACGGAGGGAGTATTTACTTAAAAGAAGTTCTTTGAGTTGTAGAACAAGAAGCATCATGGACCCAACAGCATGAGTGACCATGATCTGGAGAATTATCATGCCTGTCCCACTTTAATAAATAAATGGCACCCCATGTCAGTCTGTATTGATTAAGCAACCATGCCACCTGAAAAAGCCTACTTGTAAAGCTATCATCCAGCTATCGAAACATTTCAACTGCACTTCGTTTGAAGTTAAGCTTCATGAAGCATTATCAAGCTGAACACAGTGGTACCCATTCTGTTCACGTGTTGATTTCATGGGGCGAGAGGGAAGTGGTGATGGTTGTCTAGTCAGATATTCTTCCAACCCCCATCCATACATATCCAGAAAAAATAAAATATACCAACAACAACAAAAGCCTTGGTCCCTGTAACAATATTTGAAGAAAAAAATATATCCTTGTAATTTTCAAATTAAATGCAAAGTTCTTCTGTCCAATTCCGTCTATTTTTAGTTGTTAAGTCATGCCACGCGCAACACATGATATTAGCCTGAGGTGAAATAGTCATCACAAGAAAAAAAAGTACAAGGACCGATTGAGGAAGTCCGATTTACAATTTCATTATTCATATACGTTTATTACATACATGAAAAAATGACTTTCCAAACAAGTATTACATTTTCTTTATAAATCAAAGGCAGTGAGAAACTGAATTTATCCCATATAAACAAATAAATATGAGAACTCAAGAATTTGAAGTTCCACATTACAAGTGGTCAAAATTTTGGGGAATATATTGTAATAACTTGTTTGGCACCATATTGATTAACCACATAAAGAAATGTTCCCCAAAATCTAGTAACAGCAAGCACTTGACCACTTAGAAAATAACTGTAGCTTTCTAATTCATCCATCGAGAATTGATAGTTACTATAATAATTTTCCTCTAAAACACCTTAGCTTGAAATCATTTTATGTTATATCTCAAAACTAAAATAGAAATAAAAATAAAGATATTGTTTTAGAGCAATTTAAAAACTATAAGAAGAATACATTATTACAAGGATTGACTTGCTTGTCAATATAGTGAGTCTGTCTTTTCTTGTTGGGGGTAGTGGGTAGGGGATGTGACGATTGAAATCCATTAAAATAATTGGAGTATTTTTTATTCATTTTTAAGAGGTTTAAATAAGAAATACTCCCTCCGTCCCACCCGAATTTGGACAAATTTCCTTTTTGGGCGTCCCATCCGAATTTGGACAACCCAAAAAGGAAAGTTTATAATAATAAAAAAATGGGCATACCCCACTCACTCATTAACTCCACTCATTCTCCACCATACAATTTATTCAACCAACCACTATTAACTCCACTCATTCTCTCTCTTCATTTTCTACCACACATTTTTATTATCTTATTGTTATTTCTTAATCTCCGTGTAAAGTAACTTTGTCCAAATTCGGGTGGGACGGAGGGAGTATATGCTACATTTATAGAAAGCAATCAGTCATGGTGAATTAATAGTATTGGTATAGTAGACAAAGCAATAGGCATCAAATTTGGCATCCGAGAAATGGAGTTACCCAATTAGTCGTTGTACTGTTTTTCTTGTGATGATTTTATCCTGGCAAATGTCATGTGGTTGCACATGAGATGACTTAATAGCTCAAAACTGACAGAATTGGATGGAAGTACTATTTGCATTTAATATGAATAGTAAAAGGATTTTTTTTTCAAATTTTGGTACAGAGACCAATCTAGTAAAAGAGCAATATTACAAAGATCATTTGGGTAGTTTGTCCTAAATAACATAGAACCCAACAAAAAGGATGTCACAAGCTCTAATTCACACACCATTGCGCAATCACACACATAAACATATGAGGCTATGATATTTATTTCCAAGCTACAACTTGAAAGAAATATGGAAGCGTTATACAGCCAAAATATTAATAAAGCAATGGGGAGCTGGAAAAGGGAATAACCTTTTGTTGTCATCAAGGAAGGTAATGTTGTCATTTTCGTCCCATACATCTGTATTTAAATGATGAAAGATAAAATCAGTAACTGCATATTAACATATATAAGTACTAACTCTCGGTTAGGGGTGGCAATGGGTTTATCCATGGTTATCCATTGAAATTTCTCAATGTTTTGAACTCCTTTAAAATGTCATTAGTTGCATTGTACAATGGTTCTCAAAGCACTAGGTTATTGTCATCTATGTCAAAAACAATGTGGGAATAAAACATGCAAACAAATATCACTTGGGATATCTTTGTATGTCCACTAATTATGATGGCCTCACACTGCACTCTATTTTTCTGGAACTGCAAATGAAAGATCACCACTCAAACCATTCAACATATTTCTAGTAGGATCTCTTTAGTAACCCTACATGTTTAAGGGATTGGCAGTTCCTCCAAACCCATGGTTTACTGGCCTATTATGGGAATGAAAAACACTACTCCTATTCCTTCCCTACATGAAAGTCCATTTTCCAAGAAAAAATTACTAAATGAACAATACCTATATTTTGCTCACAGCATGCCATACTTCCAGTAACCAAATTAAACTTCCAAATGCGCAAAACTCAACAAAAAAAATGAAAATGAATGAATAATTACCCATTAGCCTTAGCCCCAGAAAGTGATTGATCAAAGTTCATTGAATTTCTAATTCATTGTTAATTTTTTTTGGCCAATCTGTGAATAAAATCAACTGAAAAGGAAATCATTCTCTAGAGCATTCCCTTGTTAAAAGCAATACCTGAACAATGAGAGAGTGGAGACCCAACCTAAGCTTAATGGGTCTGTTTGGTTGGCAATTTGCAACTGATCCACATCTATGGAAGCTTGAGATTGAACATGATGAACTAGTATGTGTTCTTATAGCCATTGAATTGTGAGATCCAATTAGCAATTGCTGTGACGGAGGTGAAACCGTTGTTGATTGGAGCAGCATTTTTGGGTTGATTTCTGGAAGAAATTTGATAGTGAGGGCTTTCACGGTATCATGGGGTTTTGGAATTCGTTAGTGTGGATGAAGATAACTTTATCTGGATATAGCATCCCTCACTCACTCTTAATTTCTTAAAAAGGAGATATATCTTCAATTAACTCAGTCGGCTCTTTAAGAAGAATGAATATTCTTCAAAAGCGCCTTGTTGATTTTGGTAATTGTTTGAAACGCCAAAAATACTCGTATACTCCTCCGTCCCAGCTTAAGCTTCACCAATTACCAAAAGGGCATCCCGTTACAAACTTCACATTTCCTAAAATGAAAAAGGTTTATTAATATTCTATTATACCCACTAACTTTTCTCTCTCACACATTTAAATTATGATTCCACTTGTCATATCCACTCACTTCTTCCCTCTCACAACCCTTCTCCCACTTTCATTATTTTTGAATATATATATTGTTTTCTTAATTTGTGTTTTGCGTGTTTCACCAAAATGGTGAAGCTTAACCAGGACGGAGGGAGTATATAAAGCCTCTTAAAACGACTATTTCTGGTATGTCGCTATAAAATAAAATATATACTCCCTCCGTCTCAATAGTAGCTTCCCATTTTGCCATTTTGGTGTCCCGTTAATAGCTTTCACTTTCCTTTTTTGGCAAAGGAATCTTTACTATTCCCTCCACTCATTCTCTTTCCTACATTATTTTAATACTCACAACACCATTATAATTTACTATTCTCTCCACTCATTCTCTCTCTTATTTTCAAATTACACTCACAACATTTTTTATTTTCCCCCATTTTCTTAATTTGCGTGCTTGGCAAAAAAATGGGAAGCAATTGTTGGGACGGAGGGAGTATATATCTCTCTCTCTCTCTCTATATATATATATATATATATATATATATATATATATATATATATATAGGGTTTTGTTAGAAGCACTCCACTATGTATAAATTTTTTATAGGAGTATCCTAACAAGTGACCAATTATTTTTGGACAAAAATGTCCCTCATTCCTCAAAGCAAGCATTATATGATGGGGCAAAATTGTAATCATCAAAGAGAGAGATACTAACTCTCTCTTATTTAATACTAACTCTCTCTCTCTCTCTCTCTTATTTAATACTACCTCCCTCTCTCTCTCTCTCTCTCTCTCTTTGATAATTACAATTTTATCCCCATCATACATATGATTGCTTTGAGAAATGAGGGACATTTTTATTCTAAAAACAATGCGTCACTTGTTAGGATACTCCTATGGTGGGTATCCTAACAAAACCCATATATATACTCCCTCCGTCCCACCTCACTTGACACTCTTGAGGTGGGCACGGAAATTAAGAAAAAAGAATAAAATAAAAAAAATGTGTGGTAAAAAATGAAGAGAGAGAATGAGTGGGATAAATAGTAGTGTTGGTTGAATAAATTGAGTGGTGGAAAATGAAGAGAGAGAATGAGTGGTGGAATAGAGTGAATATAAAATTATAAAAAGTAGGCTATTTTGGAAAGTGTCAAGTGGTGAGCTGGGACGGCCCAAAATGGAAATAAGTGTCAAGTGAGGTGGGACGGAGGGAGTATATCACCTTCCCTCTTTTCTCCCTCAGCTTTCCGACCCAACACCTACACTACATCACCCAACCACCAGCCCTTCTCCATTGATCGTCTGATGAACTTCTCAATGATCATTATCAAGTTCCAGTCGGTTGAGTCATCGGTGAAGTTACATTTCTTCATTTCTCAACCTTTCTCACTTGGTCGCTGCTAAAAGTGTGATCTTGGTTTCTGCTGCAACAGTTGCCGAAATAGATAATGAATGATGGACAACGTTTCTAGGTTCAATTTGTGCTTGTTGACGAATTTAGTGACTTGTAATTATGAGAAGGTTTTAAAGGGGGGAATTGCATATTGTATTTGTATATATTTTGGGATGGTTGGGATTCAAGGTTGAGAATTCTCACCTTAGTTCATATCATGCTTTTGTTGAGGGTTCTCACCTTTATTCGTCTCATGCTTCTTTAACTAGAGTTTCAAAATCTTTAATTAAATCTATTTCTCTTGTATGAACCATTATTAAAGGCGTTATTATTATTTTCCATTTCAAAGTGAGTTATTATCTTCACAAAATAATTACTTTTAGATATGAATAATAATATATTTTTTACTTTCAAACTAATAAATTTATTTATTTTAAAATATCATTACCATCACTATACTATCTTTGTTTTTGAAACGTCACAATTTCGTTCAAAAATTAGTTAGACATATAACAAAAGTTGATCACATAACTTCACGTAACTAAGGCTCCGTTTGTTTGGGGGAAAATGTTTTTTGGAAAACATTTCTCCATTTTTCGGTGTTTGTTTCGCACCGGAAAATTGAGAAAATGTTTTACGCTAAACATGTTTATCTCATTTTCCGAAAAATATTTTCATTTTTCGAAAAATATTTTTGCAAGAAATCATTTTCCGAAAAATATTTTACGCTAAACAAACGGAGCCTAACCTTCGTTACATTTTGATAGGCTTCATTAACATTGTCATCACCAAAATCAATAGCACTAAAACACAAATTTCAAAACCTACCTTCAAAATTTGATTCCCAATATTTATAGTCCCTCCAATCCAATTCAAATTGCAAAAAATTGTCATTCACGGGAATTAAAAAAAAAGTGTATAGGGTATCTGTTTTGTGAATATGAAAAGAAAGGTAGAAGAGAAAAAGTGGGGTAGGAAATAATAAATACTTCCTCCGTCCCGCTTGAAAGGGCACAAATTTTCTTTATGGGTGTCCCATTTGAAAGAACACAACCCAAAAATGGAAAATTTTTTATTACTTCTTTATTTGTGGGACCCACTTGTCATACTCTCACAATAAATATCCACTAACTATTTCCTACCCCACTTTCTTTTTCATACATCACCTTTCACTCACAACATTTATTTCACTATATTGTTGGGTTTTACGGGTCCATGTGCAGCGAAATTAAGCATCTAATAACATAAAACCCAAAGAGCCTAGGATCCGTTATATACAATTTAAATTGAATTCTATGAGATAGTAATAACCAACCTTGAACGCTTTCCGTTCTTGAGCTATCGAACTATGTATTGATGTGATTCTGAATACAAGCTTCGAACTCTAAGCCTTGATCGTTGAACGAGCAAATACCCTCTTTCGGTATCCACACTTTCGAATGAACCAAGAACGATTTCTTGATGATTGCTAGATCCTTTAAACCTTGAAGAATATTGAGAGTATTTGTTGTGATTTTCTTTTCAGAATTTCGGCTAGGCTTTTAGGGTTTCACAGACCTTATATTTATACTACAATAGTATTGGTATATGTTTCCTAATCAAATTAGGAAACTGTCTGTCAAAACCGCCTTGGGCTTATGATGTCGCGCGACCACACGAAGCCCATGGCCAAGTTGTGTCGCGCGATGTAACATGCCACATCAGGTTTTTCTCAATCATTCTTCCTCTGGTTTAATCAATTCATTCTAGTTGTGTGTGACCCAATAGGATTATATTATGTTGGCAATGAGTCCGATCATATCGACCCTCATAAGACATAAGCGGACTCTAGCAAGCCATTATGTCTACCCAAATAATATAACGTAAGAGTTCACGTTTCCAATGGTACACTTCCATTTCTCCCTTTGTCTCACGATGTTATATTGAACACAAGTCATGGTCCACGTCAACTTGTCTTTGTTCAATGCTTTCTCGATCTTGAGTATAATGATAATCCAATCGTATTGGGGTATGGCCATACACTTTCATCATTATCACTCATCGAGGGGCCCAAGCATAACATCTCTCTTTCGAGGGACAAATTCCATCTTGACTTATCATCCTTCCCATCATGATTCCGATCATACCAAAGATAGCCGTTATAGATATCGTGTTAAGATATCGTTTGACTAAAATCAAACATGACTTTCATCATTTGTAAGGTCATGATAATCTCAGGTCTAGGGACTAAATGAAGTGACCATATGAGATTTAATTATGACATTTGACCATGACATAAATCTCATACGGGTCAAGTCCAGTCACTTGTTCTCTAACAAGTACCCATAAATTTAATGTGCATCTCTATGCATATAATCATCATATGATTATTCATTAACATTTATACTAATTATTCACTTAATAATTAGGGACGGAGATTATTACAGATAAATATGCAAAACATATAATAATCAAATGATAAACTTTTTCATATAATAATAAATAATGTCAATACATAAGTCTATCATCTATAGGCCTAGGGCATAACACTAACAGTCTCCCACTTGCACTAGGCCCAATCTCCCATGTATCGAATACCCATGAACCTAACATGACCATCATGCTTAGCTTGCGGGAGAGCCTTAGTTAATGGGTCCGCCACGTTGTCATCAGTGTCTACTCTGCATATCTTTACGTCTTCCCTTTCGCATATCTCACGAATAATGTGGAAACTTCGAAGTATGTGTTTGGATCTCTGGTGTGACATTGGTTCCTTTGCTTGTGCAATGGCCCCATTATTATCACAATAAAGTTCAATAGGATCTTTGATGCTTGGAACGACTTTCAAATCACTAATGAACTTTTTGATCCAAACGGCTTCCTTAGCTGCATCAGATGCCGCTATGTACTCAGCTTCGGTTGTAGAATCAACGACGGTACTTTGCTTGAAACTTTTCCAACTCACAGTGCCTCCATTCAGCGTAAACAAAAATCCTGTCTGCGATCTAAAATCATCTTTGTCGGTTTGAAAGGTAGCATCTGTGTAGCCTTTTATTACAAGATCTTCTTCCATTCCTCCAAAGACCAAGAATACATCCTTAGTTCTTCGTAAGTAATTAAGGGTATTCTTGACTGCTATCCAATGTGGTTCGTTGGGATCCGATTGGTACCTACTCGTCATGCTTAGAGCACGCGAGACATCGGGTCTAGTACATAACATAGCATACATGATAGACCCAATTGCCGAAGCATACGGAATACCATTCATTCTCTTTCGCTCATCATTAGTCTTAGGACTTTGAGTCTTGCTAAGAGATATATCATGCAACATTGGCAAGTTTCCTCTTTTAGAATTTTCCATTTGGAATCTTCTAAGAATCTTGTCAATGTAAGTACTTTGACTTAAACCAATCATCCTTTTAGATCTATCTCTATAGATCTTGATACCAAGGATATATGCAGCTTCGCCCATATCTTTCATCGAAAAGCACTTTCCCAACCAAGACTTGACAGTCTATAGTGCAGGAATGTCATTTCCAATGAGTAAGATATCGTCGACATATAATACTAAAAATAGTGCTACGCTCCCACTAATTTTCTTGTATACACAAGGTTCATCTTCGTTCTTGATAAAGCCAAACTCCTTGATTGCTTCATCAAAACGTAGATTCCAACTCCTAGAAGCTTGCTTCAATCCATAAATGGATCTTTGCAATTTACACACCTTGTTAGAATTTTCTGGACTGACAAAACCTTCAGGTTGTATCATGTATACATCCTCAAGTAACTTCCCATTAAGAAAGTTGTCTTGACATCCATTTGCCATATCTCATAGTCATAATATGCGGCTATGACAATTAAAATTCTAATAGACTTAAGCATAGCTACAGGCGAAAAGGTTTCATCGTAGTCGATGCCATGAATCTGCATATATCCCTTAGCTACGAGCCTAGCCTTATAGGTGTGCACCTTCCCATCCATGTCTGTCTTCTTCTTGAAGACCCATTTGCACCCTATGGTTTTTACACCTTTGAGTGGATCAATCAAGTTCCAAACTTGATTATCAGCCATGGATTGTAATTCGGACTTCATGGCCTCTTGCCATTTTTCCGAATCAGGAGCGGACATCGCTTCATGATAGCAAGTAGGTTCATCATTTTCGATTAACTCCACTTCATCACTTTCCGTAACGAAAAATTCATATCTCTCGGGTTCGGATCGTGACCTACCACTTCGGCGAAGAACTTGTGTATCTTGAACCCTTTCCACAACTCTTTGTGAATTTGGTTCAGTTTCTACCATTGGTTCTATGTTATTTTTGGGTTCTCGAATTTCTTCGAGATCTATTTTACTCCCACTGGTTCCTTTGCGAAGAAACTCCTTTTCTAAGAAAGTACCATTTCGAGCAACAAACACTTTGTTCTCGTTTCGGTTTTAGAAATAGTATCCTTTGGTTTCCTTAGGATAACCCACGAAAATACATTTATCAGACTTAGGTGCTAGCTTGTCAGAAGTTAACTTCTTGACATATACTCCCTCCGTCCCGCTAATATCCGCACCAACACTGTTTGCACGGGAATTAAGGAATATGATATTTTAATAAAATATTGTGAGTGTAAAAATAAAGTAGGAGAGAGAATGAGTGGATGGTGTAATAAATTATAATGGTGTTGTGAGTATTAAAATAATGTAGGAGAGAGAATGAGTGGGGTTGGGTGAATATTTTATTAATATAAAGTTTCCTTTTCGGGAGTGTGCGAATATTAGCGGGACGCCCAAAAAGGAAAGTGTGCGGATATTAGCGGGACGGAGGGAGTACATCGCAACCCCAAATCTTCATGAAAGACAAACTAGGTTTTCTTCCATGCCACATCTCATATGGGGTCTTTTGAACCGATTTGGTAGGAACTCTGTTTATAGTGAAAGCAGCAGTTTCCATTGCATGTCCCCAAAAGGATAAAGAAAGCTCAACTTGATTCATCATAGAACGAACCATGTCCAACAAGGTTCTATTCCTCCTTTCAGACACACCATTCCATTGTGGTGTTCCGGGTGGAGAGAGTTTTGAAACGATTCCACAACTCTTAAGATGACTGTCAAATTCTTGGCTCAAATATTCGCCACCTCGACCGGATCGAAGTACCTTAATAGTTTTGCCAAGTTGATTTTGCACCTCATTTTGAAATATTTGAAATATCTCAAACGATTCACTCTTATGTTTCATTAGATAAACATATCCAAATCTACTATAATCATCGGTGAATGTTATGAAGTACTGAAATCCTCCCCTAGCATTGCTACTCATAGGTCCACACACATCGGTATGTATGAGGCCTAATAAGTCGCCTGCCCTTTCACCAGTTTTGGTAAATGGGTCCTTGGTCATCTTGCCAAGTAAACAAGATTCACATGTCTCATATGATTCAAAATCATGTGAGTCTAAAAATCCATCTTTGTGGAGTTTAGAAATGCGTTTCTCATTTATATGCCCAAGACGACAATGCCATAAGTAAGTGTGGTTTACATCATTGGGTTTAGATCTCTTGTTAATGTTATAAACATCATTATCACGATTTTCAACATCAAGGATATAAAGGCCATTGAATGAAATAGCAGTACAATAAAGCATATCACTCTTGTAAATGGAAAACTTCTTATCACATATAAGAAAATTAAAACCTTCATTATCCAAACATGAAATCGAAATAATATTCCTACTTAAAGTTGGAACGTAATAAAAATTGCTCAAAACAAGTATTAGTCCACTAGGTAAAGTAACTTCATAAGTTTCTATGGCTAATGCAGCAACTCTTGCTCCATTCCCCACACGTAGGTCCACTTCACCTTCCTTAAGCATCCTTCTGTTCTTTAGACCCTGCACATTTAGACAAATGTGAGTTCCACATCCGGTATCCAATACCCAAGAACTAGAAGTAGAAAGAAATATATCTCTTCTTCAGTGCTTCCTTGTATTTTGTGCAGTTTCTCCTCCACTGTCCAATCTCATTGCAATGGAAGCAGACTGCGTCCTCTTGGGACTTGGGCTTAGCCTCTTTGGGTTTGGCAATATTTGCCTAAGATTAGCAACGTTTGCCTTTCCCTTACCCTTGAAACCCTTCCCCTTGTTAACCATCAACACTTGATCGGTTTTCTTCTTGACAATATTGGTTTCCGCAGTGTTCAACATTTGAACTAACTCGGAAAGGTTCTTATTCATGCCCCCATGTTATAGTTCATTATGAAATTACTAAAACCTTCGGGCAATGAATTCAATATCATGTCAGTAGCCAACTCTTGGCTAATCGAAAAACCGAGCCTTTCAAGATGCTCGATGTGGCCCTTCATCTTTAAAGCATGAGGACCAACAGCTTGTCCTTCACTCATCTTGCATGAGGTCAGGGCCTTAACTGTGTTATACCTTTCTTGTCTTGCTTGAACTTGGAACATTTCCATCAGTCGATTGTTTAGATCAACTGTCCCCAAGTGCTCAAGATCCTTTTGAAGACTCTTGCACATGGCGGAGAGCATGAGGTAACCAACATCAGTAGAATCACGCTTGTGCTTCAGATATTGGTTCTTCACTGCCCTAGTAGCATTGGCAGCAGGTTCAGGTGGAATAGGTGCCTCGAGAACGTACAATTTCTCCTCTTACCTGAGAACAATTCTCACACTACGGATCCAATCCATATAGTTTGTACCATTCTCTTTCAACTTTTCCTTCTCAAGGACAGACCGCAGTGACAAATGATGATTATTGTTTGATGCCATTTAACTCTACAAAAAGATATACATAAAATATGAACACATATAAATAAACATATTATATGAAAAGTATAATGCATTTACATGAAAATAAATGCTCCCACTAAATTATACACCTTCCAATGCAAACAAGCATAATATACATTTAATGGGCTAAGATCCAACTTTAATTTAATTTCAAGTTTGCTATGTCAAATCGCTCAAAACTAAATTAATTAGGTAGAAACATCAATCATATCACATATATGACTCTTAGATCTTTCATGAGATTTATTCAAGACATCATATGTCTAAGCATATTTTAATCTCATCTTATGCCTTGGGTCCAAAACCATTTTGATAACCCAATTAAGTTCATTCACTTTAAACGTATAGGAACCACCATTTCCTCATCTTGCTCGCATACGAATAGAATCAAAGTACCTTGCTATGGCAAGCCCACCCAAAACTATCTGAATGGTCTCAAGTGTTTTAATCATGAATTGGCATAAAGAACTTAAAAGTTAAATGAAGGTTCTTTAAAGTAGATTATAAGCACATCAGCAAAGATAGTCATAACTGTGCACCAGGTAAGTTCCCAGGAAGATAGGTCAGCCACAAGGACTACTTAAGTACCAAATCTCTCCTTCGACAGAACTCTCCTAGACATGCACAATCATAAATCAGCTCTGATTTGCAACATAATCAATACTTTATATAAACAATCAAATTCCTTTTAAATTTTGCGTAAAATGACTTGTTTCTATAAACAATCTGAAAACCAAAATTTCAATGTTTAAATCTAAACATACAGGAAATTACAATACAATGTTTCAACTAAACATCTAACAAAATTCTTAACACGTAAGAACACATAATTCATGCATCGCAACAATTAATAAAATCATATTTTAATTAACTAAGCATGCATAAACAATGAATTAATCTAGCATAGCCCTATAAACTTAATTTCCAGAAATTTATAGCATCCAGATTAATACATAAACATATCAGATTGTAAACACATTCACAGATTAGCAGGATTGTTCAACAAACTGATTCTGCCCAGATTGGGCTTGTTTTGTCGCGTGACACAAGCATGCTTTGTCGCGTGACACAAGCAAGCATTGTCGCGTGACACTGGCATCCTTTGTCGCGTGACATAGCCCAACTATGTCGCGTGACACTTAGATGCCAAATTTGCAGATTTGCAGATTTGCAGATTCAATCAATTCTAAATCACAGAGCAATTAAATCATGCAAACAACTTTTAACAGACTTAATTCAATATCAATAGAACATGATTTAGGCATATTGTTTCAAAAACAATCAAACTATCGCATATCAAACATGCAAAAATCATATAAACAATTTATATCAAAATTTTCTAGCATGTTTATTCAAACTTAATCATACGAACGGGGCTCTGATACCACTGTTGGGTTTTACGGGTCCATGCGCAGCGGAATTAAGCATCTAATAACATAAAACCCAAAGAGCCTAGGATCCGTTCTATACAATTTAAATTGAATTCTATGAGATAGTAATAACCAACCTTGAACGCTTTCCGTTCTTGAGCTATCGAACTATGTATTGATGTGATTCTGAATACAAGCTTCGAACTCTAGGCCTTGATCGTTGAACGAGCGAAGACCCTCTTTCGGTATCCACACCTTCGAATGAACCAAGAACGATTTCTTGATGATTGCTAGATCCTTTAAACCTTGAAGAATATTGAGAGTATTTGTTGTGATTTTCTTTTCAAAAATTCGGCTAGGCTTTTAGGGTTTCACAGACCTTATATTTATACTACAATAGTATTGGTATATGTTTCCTAATCAAATTAGGAAACTGTCTGTCAAAACCGCCTTGGGCTTATGATGTCGCGCGACCACACGAAGCCCATGGCCAAGTTGTGTCGCACGATGTAACATGCCACATCAGGTTTTTCTCAATCATTCTTCCTCTGGTTTAATCAATTCATTCTAGTTGTGTGTGACCCAATAGAATTATATTATGTTGGCAATGAGTCCGATCATATCGACCCTCATAAGACATAAGCGGACTCTAGCAAGCCATTATGTCTACCCAAATAATATAACGTAAGAGTTCACGTTTCCAATGGTACACTTCCATTTATCCCTTTGTCTCACGATGTTATATTGAACACAAGTCATGGTCCACGTCAACTTGTCTTTGTTCAATGCTTTCTCGATCTTGAGTATAATGATAATCCAATCGTATTGGGGTATGGCCATACACTTTCATCATTATCACTCATCGAGGGGCCCAAGCATAACAGCTCTCTTTCGAGGGACAAATTCCATCTTGACTTATCATCCTTCCCATCATGATTCTGATCTTGCCAAAGATAGCCTTTATAGATATCGTGTTAAGATATCGTTTGACTAAAATTAAACATGACTTTCATCATATGTAATGTCATGATAATCTCAGGTCTAGGGACTAAATGAAGTGACCATATGGGATTTAATTATGACATTTGACCATGACATAAATCTCATACGGGTCAAGTCCAGTCACTTGTTCTCTAACAAGTACCCATAAATTTAATGTGCATCTCTATGCATATAATAATCATATGATTATCCATTAACATTTATACTAATTATTCACTTAATAATTAGGGACGGAGATTATTACAGATAAATATGCAAAACATATAATAATCGAATGATAAACTTTTTCATATAATAATAAATAATGTCAACACATAAGTCTATCATATATAGGCCTAGGGCATAACACTAACATATACTCCCTCCGTCTCACGATAATCTGCAAAAAGACCCCTTTTGGACGTCCCAGAATAATCTGCACTTTCCCAAAATGGAAATGGTATCCACTTCTCTCTACTCACAACCATTACCACTTACTCCACTTTCTCTTTTCTACTCAACCATTTACACTCACAACACATCACCTTTTTCACTTTTCTCCTTAATTCCCGCGCCACCCAAAAAAGTGCATATTATGTTGGGACGGAGGGAGTACACTTTTTCTCTTTCCCACATCACTTTTCTTAATTTCCGTGCAAGGACACAAAAATACCCTTTCAGGAGAGACGGAGAGAGTAGTTAGTTTTTGTGAATATGACAAATGAGTCTCATTATTTATTAAGTATTAAAAATTTATCTAAAATGGATTTTGCAACTTCTAATAGGACAACTAGGCCAAAATTAGGGTTGGCAAAATTTCCAAAATCTTACCAACCAACTTGTGTACCAACCGTATCAATTATAATTGGTACGTGACAATTGGTATACCGAAATGTTGGTACGGTACTACCGTGCCAATTATATATAATTGGTTGGTACACAGTAGATAAGTTTAATATTGGTTGGTATACCGAATAGCAATTATAATTTTAAAAAAAATGTTAATTTTCATATAAATAATAATAAATATTAAATATAAAAAATAAATCTAACCTAATTAGAGTCATTTGACATTTTGACTTTCTCAGACTTTCAGTCTCTCTTTCTCATTCTCACAATTCGCCCTCCACAGTCACACAAACATCCTTTCTCTCCCTCTCCCTCCCAGAGTCCCAACGAAGCGATTTAGGGTTGTGCCGCAGGGCCGCTATGCCCATCCGGACCATCCCACCACCAGTCTTGAATCGATTTTCGCCTGGCGCCTACAACACAGCAAGGTTATGTATGTACTTCCCTCTCTCCATTTTTATCTCTCCCCCCTTTGTTTCTCCCTCTATAAAAATCTCATTAGGATTCCCTTTTTATGGTTTCTTGAATACCTAACAACTGAGATTAAAGGCAAAAGAGCATTGCAATCATCCTTGCCATTCTGTGACCAATTTTATTACCAATTCTAGGGATTTCAATTTTCATTATGTTACTTTTTGACCCTAGGATTTTGTGCCTTTGTAATTGGTTGTTGTTATATGTATGCGATTGTGTTTGTTTCACTTTCTTCTGATCTTATCTTATGGCGTTTGCGCTTTTCATCAGTTGGACATATTTGTTTTTTTTTTTGTTTTTGTTTTTTTGTGATAAAACAAGAATTGAGATTGAGGAGTTGGATATGTTATTAATGACTTGATTGTGTTGACTGTTGATCCGGTGTTGTCCTTATTTGGTTATTGGTATGTGTATGCAATCTTTTGTTTCAGATTATTGTTTATTACTTATTTATCATTCATGTTGAGTAAAAGCATTAACACATTGTTTTGTCATATTTCAAATAGGATATGGAACCTCTCAACTCCCATAGTATAGGTGATTCGAGCTCAACTTCATCAATTTCTTCTTCTCAATCAATTCCTCCTTTGTCGCATTCATCTACACCCACAGTTGGAAATACTCAAGTTATCAATGAAGCAAACAGAAAGAGGAAAACGCCTTCAAACAAAAGTAAAATGTGGGATCATTTTACTAGGTGCAAGCTTCCAAATGGTGAAACTGATACTAAGAATTGCTCTTGCAACTATTTCCTTGAGATATTGCCGTGTGACCCAAGGAAGAACGGGACTAGTTCTTTGCAATATCATAGCAAGAAGTTCAAAGTACACCCCTTGTTTCAAGATGTTACTCCCACACAGACAAGGTTAAGTCGAGAGAATATGAGTAGAGGAACTGGGTACCGAAAGTTTAATAAGAATAAGTGTGATGATATGTGCATTGAGATGATCATCAAGGATGAGATTCCATCTCGGTTTGTGGAGAAGGAGGGTTTCGTGGCTTTATGCAAAGAGTTGGAACCAAATTGCACACCACTAAGTAGGAAGCTAGTTGCTCAAGGCGTTTTAGATAGGTATCATGTTGAGAAGTCTTTGCTTATTTCTCAGCTTAAGGCTAGCGATACAAGAGTTTCTATCACTACGGACACATGGACATCTATTCAAACTATCAAATACGTGGTGGTAACGGCACACTTTTTGGACAATGATTAGAAGCTACACAAAAGGATTATAAACTTTTGTAACATAACTCGTCACAAAGGAGAGGATGTTGGTAGAGTGCTCGAGCAATGTTTAAGGCAATGGAAGATTAACAAAGTGTTTACCATAACTGTTGACAATGCTAGTGCCAATGATGTTGTTGTGCAGAATATGAAGAGGAGGCTTACTAGTTACAAAACCTTGATGATTAATGGGGAGTTTCTGCATTTGAGATGCGCTTGTCACATAATCAATTTAATTGTGAAAGACGGTTTAAAGGAGTTGGAAGATGGGATTGCTGGCATATGGAACTATGTTAAATATGTGAGAAGCTCACCACAAAGGATTGAAAAGTTCAGGGAGTTTGCAGTTTTTGAGCAAGACATGACAAATGATAATGTCCCGTTAGATGTAGTAACTAGATGGAACATCACATATCTTATGCTTGAAGCTGCATTGAAGTATGAGCTGACATTTAATAGAATGGCGAAAGAGGATGAGGCGTTCAAGAGCTATTTTATGGAAAAAGTTGGACCTCCGACTTATGATGATTGAAGGAATGCCAAGGCATTTTGGGTTTTTTTTGAAGAAGTTTTATGTTTCCACCTTAAAGCTTAGTGCTTGGAAAACCATTACTTACAAGTTTTTGTTTGTGGAGATGATTACTTTGTTGTGTGAGATCAAGAAAGCACTTGTTTCAGAAGATCCATTCACGAGTAGGGTTGCAACATCAATTAAGGACAAATTTGACAAGTATTGGGGAAGTTTTGAGTCTACTAATATAATCATCATGATAGCAAATGTGCTTGACCGTAGATACAAACTTAATTGGTCTAGAATGGCGATGAGGAAAATTAATGCAAGTATGGCTATAATTGAGTCAATTGAAGAAGATTTGAGAAAAATATTGATAAGGATGTATAATGAATACTAAAACAATGAGAGCATGGAGCAAGTTCAATAACATGATCAAGAAGATATGATTTTGGATGAGGAAAACTTTGAGGAGCTTGATAATGTTAGTAAGGAGATTGCTAGAGAAAGCATATCTCAGAATAATCAATGCATCCGCAATGCGGTTGATCAATATTTATCGGACAGATGTGTAAGTCTTCTTTGCAAGTCTTTTGACATTGACAAATGGTGGAAGGGAAATGAATCCACCTTTCCTATTTTGTCAAAGCTAGCCAAGGATGTATTTGCTGTTCCATATAGTACTGTGGCTTCAGAAAATGCTTTTAGCTTAGGGCGAGAGTATTGGATCCATTTAGGGCTTCATTGACACCAAAATAGTCGAGGCCCTTGTTTGCACCTCTTATTCGTTAAGATGTGCACCAGCAAACTTTGATCTATATCAAAGTCCAACAGAAGAGGAATTGAAAATATACCTTGAGATTGAGGAATTGGAGAAAGGTACATTTCTTCAAAGTGATTTCTTATGGTATTTCATTATGTTTTACTAATTTACTAAAGATATTTTTTTCTCTTATTGAAGCATTTGAAGGACTCAATGGACCAAACAACATGAATGCATTAAGTAGCACTCAAGCCTAGGTCAGTTTGTTTATTTAGTAATTTTTCATGCTTTAGGCTAGGTTTTTGCATAAAAAATTGGTATGTCGCACATTGGTTCCACCGTAGGAATTGTTTTTTTCTCTCTTGGAAGTTGGACAACCACTGTAGCTCATCATTTTGATTTCAAGGAATTATCTTGTTGTGATATGTGTCACAGTCATCTCATTCGGAAATTGGTATAAGATGCATGTGGTTTTACTGGTTCTGGTCATGAGCAGAAAAGTTTCAGTTGTTGTAGCGAAAATCAGGGCATGATTTCCTTTGACTGTTATCTTTGTTAGTGCCATGAATTCGCCTTATAAATCTTGATTGGCCCAAGTGCAATGTTGCTCCACTTTCCTAGTTTTTTGTTTCAACGCCTAATTTAAATGTACACATACATTCATGCAGTTTAGAAGATCATCCACGGAACCTTGTTTTTCTGTACATTCTATAGATTTCAATTTAAACAAGTGATACTCCCTTCTGTTACATAGATTGTCTGCAAGGTTCTTATAGTGCCTACTCTAATCATTTTATTTCCTCCCTATTTGCATTGGTCCTAATTATTTGTCTAGGCTAGAAATTTATATATTCTATACGCTTGAGCAATGCTAGTTGAAATTGTCAATGGCTTAGATAAGTGAGAAAAACTCACAAGTGTTGTCTATACTAAGAACAACACTGTTCCACCAATCCAAAATAAATGAAATAAATTGAAATTTCAAAGCAGCGGAAATAATAAAAATAAACACAACAGAAAAGATTTTTCTCAAGTTAAATATATATATAAATATATATATATATATATATATATATATATATATATATAAATATGTAACTTGAGGAGTGCCCGGATGGCAAGACCTTTTTTAATGAAAATACTTTCGTTACAAGGTTGAAAAGTTCCCTAATGATTTTCTATAAAAGGCTTAGTGGAACAACTATTCTAGAACACACTCTTTACAAGAACTCACTATCTAACACATAGAAACACTCTAGGAATGAAAGTTATTCGTGATAACTTACTGGTGTTGGACACTGTGATGCCAACACATGGGACAACACTAAAGAGTTGTGTTATTGACTTGCGCAAATCTCAACTTCTGAATTGGGTGATTGAAGCTGTCGAATGCTTGCAATATTTATAGGCTCCTAAAACTTGGAGTCTACTCAAACTAACCAGAAAATCAGCCATGAGATAAAATCTTTGTTTTTAGCTCCACCTTCCTTGTTTGTAGAAGACTAAGTCATCCTAGGCTTCACCACTTGTATCGCCAAGTTGTATCATACTTGTACGCCTTATCTTCAGTCCCCCTAAGTAGATAACTTCCTAACAATCTTTACTTGGTCCTCCACATTTACACATAAATAATGATTTATGTGTAACTTTCCTTTTCTACCTCATTGTCACGCCTTGCAGCCATGCCTTGACCTATTCAACCATAAATACAACAAACTAATAGCAGACATATAAATAATCAGTTATCACTTTGTAATTTATAAATATTATGTAGTAACTATCTCATTTTAAATTGCCAACACGATGGCAACACATGAGGCAAAACCAGTAACAACACTAGTGTAGCAACACAGGAGACAACACAAGTGGCAACACTGGTGTAACACTAACAATCTCCCCCTTAGTTACACATTTTTTCACAAAATACAAAGTGATGTTCCTGCATAAGAATGTTAGTCAAGTAACCCAAAAGAAAAATATCTCCCCCTAAATATATTACTCTCCCTCAGTCCAAGATTTAAAACAAACAAACCAAGAATTAATATAAACTAGCAAAAATTATCCCCAAGATAAAAATTATTCAACAAAACATCCAAATTTAAACCAAACCAAAACATAATATGTTTAAGCAATAAACCAACAAATAAAAATTGTTTAAGAACAATCACAATTCCAAGAGACAATACTCTATCAAAATTCCGAGGTTGGATCAGCTTGAGGATCAGCCCTTGGCCCTTTTGTTCCACCTTCATTTCCCTCAGCTCTTGCACCGCTTAGACCCTCATCGGTTGAAACATCACATCTTTGATCTCCCCCTATTTTAAAAGAAATCAAATCTGCCATTTGTTCTAGCCACCCTTGCATCAAAGAATCTATGTGCTTCATCTGCCTGTGGAAAAAATTAAGTACAACAGAAGCATCAATCATAATTGGTGGAGTGTTGCCTTGAGTGTTGCCTTCATTTGGAATAACACTTGGGACAACACTTGAAGCTGGAGCAGTAGCGGGAGGTGCAGTAACAGCTGAAACCCAAGGGAGATCTTTGTGCCTATCTCCCTCATTGAAATGTTTACTGATCTTATAGAAACTGGGTTCTCAGTGTAGTAATCAGCATTTCATAGGGTTAGGGATTGGAAGGTAAGAACATTGGAGATGAGGGATGGAAAGATGTATGCGGAGGCTTTCTTTTTCTTTGCCCAAGCAGCCAAGTGGGTAAAAACCACCCTCTCAAAGTTTACTCTCTGTTTATTCCCCAACTTATACAACAAGGTAGCTTATTATAGGGTGATTGTGTTTTCATTGGCGGTTGGAAGCCAATTGGTTATGCATAGCTTATGAAGAACACAAAACAAAGAAGTAAGATAGGCTGATCTAAAATATTCACTCCAAGCTTTCATCCTACCACCCGTGAGATAGCTGGCCAAGGTATTTGGCTCAATGGCTACACTCTCATCATCAACATTTGGTAGTACATATGCCTTATTGATCACCGAAGGATTGAAATCAAATATGGTTCCCCTCACAAAGATTTTTCCATAGTAGGGGGTATTCCTATCGTCTATGTCCTCATGCAAATGGGCATAAAAATTCCTAACCACACTCTCAACATATTTGGAAACTTTTGTTACCGTTTGCAAAAAGTACCTATCCTCCAAAAATTGATAAATATCAAATCTTTTGAACTTAATCAAATCAATGTTTATCTCATTAAGGATCCTTTTTTCTGAATCTTAGACCCATTTGTCCAAATTTGATTCAATATAAAACTCTTCAGAAAAAAAAGGAAAGTTCATAAAAACCAAAAGACATCTGATTAGTTTTAGAGTCTGGAGAAGGAATAGGTGATACCTCAGGTGTTGCTACGGGTATGGTAATGGATGTGGTTCCTTGTGTTGTTGCAGCTTGTGTTGGGGCTGGTGTTGTCTCAGCAGTAGCAACACTTGAGACAACACTTCGTTGAGTCCTTTGTTTCTTGATCAATCTCTGCTAAGCTTGGGCCTGTGGCTCATCAAAATCATCCTCTAACCAAGCTTCATCATCAGAAGAGGAGGATTTTTCTTTGCGCCTTGAAATTCTCATCCGAACCTTCTTCAGAAGACATCTCAAGAGAGACACTTGATTCATCATCAATTATATCTAATGGGTTATCAGGCGTGCTGGAAGCTGCACATTTTGACCTTGATAGAGTCCTGATTCTTTCAGATTCACACCTATCACCATATCTAGCCCTAGGAGGGGCATCAACCGCTTTCCTCTTCCTTGTCTTCTTAGGGATAGCCAATGTGAGATTCAAGGAAGGTGAGGTTTCAGGGATGATCATAGACACATGAGAGGGGGGAGGAGGAGGAATTGACACAACAATTTCTAGGTTTGGTGTTATGGAAGGTGTTGCGGATAGTGTTGCCACAGGTAATGTCTCCATCAGAATGGCAACACTTGACACAACACTTGAAGGGGCTAATGGAGAGATTTCCCTGGGAGATGCATTTTGGGAGTTCTTGTATGGGCTGGCCATAGCAAATTGTAGGGAAGGAGGAAGATGAAGATGAAGGGTTTTGTTTAGAGAGAGAGACGAAGAGAAAAGAGATGGAGGTGAAGAAGGATAATAAAAAAAGGTGGTGTAATTAAGGAGTATAGGGACAGATAATAAGAGTGATTTGACAATATCAAACCAACTCATATTTATCACTAAATTAAAAAAAAAAACCTTTTACTTTTAAAATTTTGTAACAAACTTTAATTAAAAAGGTAAAAATTATCCCTATCTCAACCTCTCACAACAAATTAAATCTGGCCAGTTTTTTTTTTTTTTGAATAATAGAAATAACTAAAAGTAATTACTGAAATATCTGAAAATTTTAGATTTTCAATTTTGAAAATCAAGTTCAAATAAAATTGAATTTCAAAATAATAGAAATTTCATAAGTACTTATATCTAGGAAAAATTTAAGGATTTTTGTTAAAAACCTTTTGATTTCACAAACTCTAAATCTATGCAAATAGACTTTTTGAAACTCAAAATTTATGAAAATGTGTTATCTTATTTGTTACCCATAACAAATAAGATAACACATTTGAATAAAATCCACTTGATATTTATAACACATATAAACTTATCATTTTCTTAGGCAATTTTAATCAAACTTTACACTTTCTTTATTTACAAGGAAGCATCGTAGTAGCGAGCTCTGTGCCCCAAGTTTTTTAATAAAGTGTAAAGCTATATATATATTTTAAATTTTATACCTTTCAAGTAGGGTACACTATATTAGTGAATTTCATGTCCCTAATATTTTGTAAAGAACTAAGACATTATACTCCCGTTTGACAAGGAAGTATCGTCGCAGCGAACGTCGTGCCCCGAGTTACTTTAGGAGTGTTTTAAACAATACTTGCCTATTAAATATCAACAATATAATAAGTGACTTTGTCACTTTAAGCACAAAAGGGAATTTTATCAACATGTTTAACTTAATTATATACCTATACTAGAACTAAAAGGTCAGTAAATGCCACCCATTGGGTTTAATTTTTTTTTTATATATATGTTACACAGTGTTGCTGTCTGTGTTGGCAACACAGACGGCAACACCTTGAGACAACAGATTATACAAAATAAAGATCAAGAGATTTTTCAAGCTAGAAAATCTCTCATGGTCAACGGCTTTAGTCAAAATATCAGCAAGTTGACGTTTGGTATCAATATACTCTATTTGGATTAAATCATTTTCAACTAAATCTCTTAGAAAATGATGGCGGATATCAATGTGTTTAGTGCGAGAGTGTTGTACCGGGTTTTTTGAAATATTTATTGCACTTAAATTGTCACATTACATGGTCAAGATATTACTATCAAGACCATAGTCATCAATCATATGTTTTAACCATATTAATTGTGAACAACAACTCCCGACTGCTACATATTCAGATTTAGCAGTCGAGAGAGAAACATAATTTTGCTTGCTACTGTACCAAGACACTAGATTATTACCTAAGAAAAATAACCCCCACTGGTACTTTTTCTTCATCTATATCCACTGCCCAATCTGAGTCACTAAACCCAACTAAGTTGGTATTAGTGTCTTTAGTAAACCAAATTCCTAATTCACTAGTCCCGAAAACATATTTAATAATTTTATTAACAACATTTATGTGAGAAATTTTAGGGTTGGATTGATATCTAGCACACACACCTACACTGAATATAATGTCGGGACGACTAGCAGCAAGATAAAGAATACTACCTATCATGAATCGATAAATAGTTGGATCAACATCCTCCCTTCCTTGGTCTTTGCCCACCTTAAGAGTTGATCTCATAGGTATTTTTGAACTATTGGCACTCTCCAATCTGAATCTTTTTACCAAACTTCTTGCATACTTGCTTTGAGAAACAAAGATCCCATCATTTGACTGTTTTACCTGCAATACCAAGAAAAAATTTAGTTCACCTATCATGCTCATCTCAAGGGTTGATGTCATAGCCTCCACAAATTTTTTCAAACAAGTTTTAGATCTGGATCCATAAACTATATCATCAACATAAATTTGAGCAATAACAAGATCATTACCGTGCCTTAGAATAAATAATGTTCTATCGGCTTCGCCTCTAACAAACTCATATTCAATAAGAAAACTTGTTAGACATCCATACCATGCACGTGGAGCTTTTTTCAAGTCATATAAGGGTTTTTCAAGTCTATATACATGATTTGGGTGAAATGGAACTTTAAACCCCTTAGGTTGCTGAACATAAATTTCTTTATTTAAGTACCCATTCAAAAAGGTCGCTTTAACATCCATTTGGTTTAATGTGATTTTAAGGTAACAAACTACAGCTAAAAGAAGTCTTATTGACTCAATTCTAGCCATAGGTGCAAAGGTCTCGTCAAAGTCCATTCCTTTCACTTGTGTATAACCTTTAGCCACAAGACGAGCTTTGTTACGAAGAATATTACCCAATTCATCTGATTTGTTTTTAAAAATCCATTTAGTTCCAATTATATTAGTATGTAATGGACGAGGAACTAAAAACCAAACATTGTTTTGGGTAAATTGTTCAAGCTCTTCTTACATATTTTGAATCCAAAAATTATCTTTTAAAGCCTCAATCACATTTTTAGGCTCAAGAATAGAAATGAAACAGGAGTATTTTACCTTAGAATATGTGGTGGACATACACACATACCTTACCATATCTCTATAGTTAATCAACTCCTTATTTCTTGTTCAAACTCCTTCATTAACCCCCCCCCAATTACATGAGTAGTAGGATGGTTATTTCTTATTCTTGATGGAGGGTCTCTCCTGTCCTGTTGATACACCAACTCATCTTCTTCTTCTAAGGCATTATTTCCAGCCACTGTTCCGAAATCCTATGTTGTCTCATGTGTTTTCATTTCAAAGGCAACACTAGTGGCAACACTTGAATAGGTGGCTGCATTGCTTAAACCAGTTTTTGTTCCAACAATTTCTTCAGCTTCTTCCAGCAATTTCAGAGGCATATCTTCTGTTGGTTCAACTGTGGCACTCAAAAATTCGTTAAAAACAATATTTACCGATTCTTGAATAGTTTTTAATTTAAAATTATATACTCTATAAGCACGACTATTTTGAGAGTAACCAAGAAAGATAGCTTTGTCACTCTTTGAATCAAGTTTTCCTAAATATTCCCGGTCATTTAAAACATAACATAAACACCCAAACATGTGAAAATAGTGTACGGTAGGTTTCTTTCTGTTTAAATTCTCATAGGGTGTCATAGTTGTACCAGGTATTAAGAAAACTCTATTCGAAGTGTGACATGTCGTGTTTAATGCTTCGGCCCAAAAACCTTTAGAAATTTTTCTAGAAATTAGCATAACACGAGCCATCTCTAGTAAAGTCCTATTTTTCCTTTCGACAACACCATTTTGTTGTGGTGTTTTAGGTGACGAAAATTCATAGTGTATTCCTTTTTTACTACAAAATATAGAGAAAGAAATTTTATCAAATTCCTTACCATGGTCTGATCTTATACGGAAAATAGGTGAACAAAACATGTTTATTATTTCGGAAAATAAGTGTTTAAATTTATCAAAAGTTTCAGATTTTTCTTTTAAAAAATAGACCCTAGTGAAACTAGAAAAATCATCTGCTATCACATAAATTTACCTCTTATCTCCCAAGCTTTCTACTTCAATTAGACCCATTAAGTCTATATGTAAAAGCTGAAAACAATGTGTTGTTCCTTAGTATTATTCACTGTGTTGTCCAACACTGTGAGCAACACGAGTCTGTTTACCTTTTTGACAGTCACAACACACCATGGTATTCGTGAGATTGAGATTGGGAACACCTTTTACAGCACTAAGTTTGACAAGCTTCTCAATATTCCTATAATGAGCATGTCCTAACTTTTGATGCCATACAATTGAGTCATCAATTTTTGTCGAGTTGCACACTTGTTTTTTACCAACAAGGTAGCAATTATCACTCGATCTTGTTCCTGTCATAACACAAAAGTTAGTGTTTTCAAAAACTTCACAAGTATCCTTATTAAATTTTACCTCCAAATCGTCATCATATAATTGACTAATGTTAATTAGATTGGCAACCAATCCATCTACATTTATGACATTTTTTAAAGGAGGAAAAATGATGACATCAAGTGTTACTTTTCCTATTATGTTACTGTTGCCTCCACCTCCATAGGTTATTGAGCCTCCGTGAATAGGTTGGTATTCCCTAAAAAAGGATCTTGTTCCCGTCATGTGACGTGAAAAACCAATATCAAAGTACCAAGCACCTGAAATGTTAGTCCTTAAGGCAGCATAGATAACATTATACTTTAGATTAGCCTTGGGAAACAAACTTTTCTTTTTGAATTTCTGTTTTTCTGACCACCTGTGTTGTCTCGAGTGTTGTCTTGAGAATTTGACAACACTTGAGGCAACACTTGAGAACTGAACTTTTTCTTTTGAAGAATAAAACATTCTGATTTATTTTGTCAAACTTTGTGACAGTACTCACACACAAAGGTAAGATCAGAAACATTACTAGAAGAGCTACCTTTTTCCTTAACATAGAAGAGCTACCTTTTTCCTTAACATCTTCTTTTACAAAAACTAGTCTTAGTTTCCTCATTAAATAAGGTAAAAGTAATTTTTTCTAGTGATTCTTGAAACCCAATACCTGCTTTGAGAGGCTTACTCAAGTTAA
Source organism: Adenophora triphylla var. japonica (assembly GCA_022495995.1). Lineage (NCBI taxonomy): Eukaryota > Viridiplantae > Streptophyta > Magnoliopsida > Asterales > Campanulaceae > Adenophora > Adenophora triphylla. The sequence goes on from JAFEMH010001435.1 coordinate 312,831, forward strand.
GTATCTCATCCAATTTTGAAGAACCTGTGTTGAGCTTCATGAAGGTTGATTTGACTAGCTTAAGTTTGGACTTGAATTCATCAAGTTTTGCATCCCTTTTAGTGAGTTGAACCTCTAGCCGAGTCATAGAGTCCTTAAGCTCCTGGTTCTCCTTGGTCAAGAATACCACCATCTTGTTCTCCTTTTTCCATTCTATGAGAAGTGACTCATAGAGGTTTTTTAATTCATCAATGAGCTCGTCTTTGCCAAGCTCATCCTCTAATGAATCATTTGTATTAAAACTCACAGAACCATGAAAGCATATATCATTAGAAGAACTTAATGAATCATACGTGCTAAGTGTTGTGTCATGTGTTGTCATTTGCTGGACAACACTTGAGGCAACACATCCTGACAAAGACAGCTCCTTCACCGTGGCCAACATAACCACTTATTCATGGTTTTCACCTTTTTCAGTTCCTTCCTCCTCTTCATCACTAAGAGACACCCACAGATTTTTGCCTGCCTTTCTCAAGGTGTTTGCACATTCATTGGCATAGTGACCCCAACCGGAACAAGCATGACATTGAATTGATTCAATGTATTTGTGATCAGATCTGAACTTCTCTGAGGATGCTCTCCTTAGTGATGTGTCTCTTTGGTTCTGAGGAATGGCTCTCTTGGGCACAAAACTATGCACTTTGGATTGTTGATCCTTAGCTTTAACCAGCACATTGTTAAACTTTCTAACCATGGAATTATATTTCTTAGCAAGTAAAGCTACACTAGTATTCTCGTCTAATTCCTCGAATGTTTCATCTTCATCATCCACTATCGTGTCCGAAGATTCGACTTTTAAGGCAATATTCTTGCCTTTTGAAGCTTCGATTTGCATATTAAGATTTAATTCAAAAAATTTTAAAACGCTTATCAAGGAATTAATATTCATAGTTAAAAGATTATGGGCCTCTTTAATGGCAAAAACTTTAATATTAAAACGTTCGTGAAGAGTACGAATAGCTTTTGAAACAAGTTGTTTGTTAGTAAAAGGTTCTCCTAATACTTGACACTCATTTGAAATATCAATCAACTTTTCAAAATAAGAAGAAATATCTTCATTTTCACCATTCTTAATATTTCAAACCTACTAGTGAGACCCTAAGCTTCGTTTCTCGGACACTACCAACACCTTCACAAAATCTTTGTAAAGTATCCCAAGCATCTTTTGCAGTGGGACTATTTTGAATGAGTTTAAACATATGCATGTTAACCCATTCATACATGGCATTTAGTGCCTTTTCATTGAAACTAGTTATATTATTCTCTTCATTTGTCCATTCGAATTCAAGTTTGACTTGTACGTCACCATCTTCATCCGGAGGAAGCAACGGAACAAAATAACCATTTGTTACAGATCGCCAAGCTCGAATATCAATTGATTTGATATGCGAGCGAAGACGAATCTTCCAATAATCATAATTTGACCCATCTAAAACAGGAAGCCTATTTTGATTAGGATTAGCAGAATTATAAGCCATGACTAATGGATCAAAACACTTAGTATATCAAGTGCTAGGCTCTGATATCAATTGAAATTGTCAATGGCTTAGATAAGTGAGAAAAACTCACAAGTGTTGTCAATAGTATTGTCAATACTAAGAACAACACTGTTCACACCAATCCAAAATAAATGAAATAAATTGAGATTTCAAAGCAGCGGAAATAATAAAAATAAGCACAATAGAATAGATTTCAAAGTAGCGGAATTATAACATTTCGAAAACAAAGATAATACAATGATGACATTAAAAAAAAATTGTGTAAGCACATTTGAAACTGGCCAAAAGTTTAATGACTAAAATATGAATTTTTTCTTTGTAAGTATGACTTGCTGATGTGTTAGTTATTTTGGAAAATCATATCAATTGTGTACCAACAATATTATATGTTTTTGGTTAAAAAAATAAATTATTATGATTCATTTATCATAAGTATGATGGTTTAGACTTGATGGTCTATGATTTGGCAACAATGATTAATCATTGTTTTTGGATTATTTTGGCTGAAAAAAAAAAGAGTTATAGTTAAACTATTAGAATAAAAGTGAGTTTTACAATTGTCAAGATTAAAGTGAGTCAGATAATTGAACTATCAAAGTCGGTTTTAGTCGCATATTTTAACTATCAGATGAGTATAGGATTTGGTCGCTGGAAAGCTCATGGAGCATTAGTTAAGAAGAGACAGTCACAGAAGCCTAATTAGTGAGTGAACATCTAATAGCTTCTCTCACCCAATATTAATGCATATGTGACCTTTATTGCAACTTTCACTACTCATCATCATTAATTGACCCGATCATGCACACATTCATGTAGTGACCCTTCCGATCACAATTGTAGCATTTGACCAACGCCTATCTTTACTGGCTTCTGGACATTGATCTACCCTTTATGACCTTTTCCCTAGCAGTTAATACATTGCGCATTTTCTCGTCTGGAATGAGATCCATGATTTCTCCAAACTTCATTTTTACCTTTCTTGCTGATATGCTCACCACAGTAACAGTTGTACTCAAATATTATGGTAAAAAAACTACAAAACTAGGGCTTGTATCTCGTCCAAAAGTGTAATATCAATTGAATTCAATTGGGCCATGATTGAATTGAATTTCCTCCTGCTGTTGCTGCTAACATATCATTTTCCATCTTCAGGTAAACCTTGTTCTTTGCCTAGGACTTCTCATTAGAGGTGTAAATGGTTCGGTTTGGTTGGATTTAGAAATCGATTCACTAGTCATCGGTCTGTAGAAATATCAAATCGAACTGAACCATAAAATTTTTCAAACCAAACCAAACTGAGCCACAAAAGTCTGGTTCGGTCGGTTTGAACCTCGATCTGGTATTGCAGTTCAAACCATGGTTCAAACCAAATCAAACCAAGACCCTCTAATTTTAACCTTCAGTATGTGATTTTTATATCAACTCCCTCCTTCTCTTCTTTCTCTCCTTCTTCATGTGGGAAAAATATATTTCCCCTATGTCATTTTTATATCCACTTCGTCCTCTTCTCTCTCTCCTTCTCCATGTGGGAAAAATATATCTTCCACACCTTTCTTCTATATCCTTCAATTTCTACGAACTCATAACCATAAATCCAGACTTCTTCTCTATTACACTAAAACACTCCTAACAACATCATGGCATCCACTTGTTTTCGATTTCCCATAGCTTCCATTCCAACGCCCCTAATTTAGATTTATCTATCTTTCACCTTTAAAACCAAATCAAAAATGTATTTACATGTTATTGTAGCTTTTCTTTGTTGGAATTTAACAAATTACTCAACAACCATTATAAGCAAAAAATTAGTTGTAAATTGGTGGGTGGCATTGTCATAGTTGTATAAGCTTGATATTTGCATTTAACTTCTTCATTCTATGATGTAAACGAGAATTCAAGTCATCATAAATGAGGTGCCTGTGAAAATGCGGGAACATCATCTTCTTTTTATTTGTTTCGTTTTTTATTCGAGTCGCCACCTATATTATTTAATGGAAATATAGAAAAACCATCTTTGATTTAGATTCATAGGTTTGGGGGTTAAGTTATAAGATTGAAAGGTCAAGTAGCACCAATCCTACCCAATCTTATGATTGGTGTTGATTCTAGGATTTAAATGAATTACTCTTATGATTGGATTAAGCAAAATAACAAGTTTAATTGGTTTTGTTAATTAGAATGTCGGATTATATGCTTTGAGATTGCCTTCATGAATTGTAGGGACTCTAGACTAATAATTTTGATGGCGATTACACTACTCTAAAGATAAAATAGAGAGGTTGAGAAGAGAATGAAAGTCAAAAGAAGTTTACCTTGAATGAGATCTTGATTTCTTCGATCGATAGCCTAGTCAAAGGCTTGGATCTTGGTGTTTATACTATAACAAAGTTTATGGACAAAATTGAGAGAGATTTAGGAGTTGTTTTGCTATTTTCGTCAGGGAGAGAATGTGGAAAAACGTGTGTTTTGGGGATCAAAACGTGTGTGAGTCCATACCAAGAGATCATTTTGTATTTATAGGGTTATATGACTTGGTCACCAAGTTTAGAAGTACAAGTAAGGTAGGAAATCATCCTAAACACGTTCGAGAAGATCACAATCAGTGATTTCCCGAATCAAGAAAAGTTAGGGTCAAGGAAGAAATCGTCTACGAAAAGGAAAGCAAATCAACCTTTCTGATGGAATTGTCTCGTGTGAGACAACTAGTCACTTTTAACTATTCTGTCCCTCTTTGTTAATTCGTTAGTCAGTTAGGTCAAAATTAACGAAATCAGTCAGGAATTTAACGAAACATGAAGAAATCGTAAGTCTCATTCCTAAAATCAACAGGCGAGACTAGAGTAGTGTAATCATATATAATGCATTCAATGCAAAGGTCCATAGCAGCATGTTCCTATATATATATATATATATATATATATATATATATATATATATATATATATATATATATATATATATATCCTATTTGGTTGAAGAGGAATGATAAATACCTAGAAGAGACTATACTGTTTTTAGATTATGTCATATATTAAGATATTGTTGCCCAACTAATTATCTTACTTTGATCCATATGAATTTCGGGGGCTACAAGCGTTTTTTCAGGAGAAGGGCTTCGAAATTTAACAAAATACTTACCTAATAATTTGCTTATAACATATTTGCCTATCTTTCTTTGTTGGAATTTAATAAAATAATCACCATGGAATTCAACATATATAAAGTAGGAAATAATGCAACAATAGTACGCCAAATATAGGGTATGTTTGTATTTAATATCTAAACTAGTTTTCGTTGCAAATACAATACTCGTCTGTTTTGGATCCTCATTTAAGGTTTATAGGGCTAACGGCATCCATTTTTTCAGTTAAATTACGTGTGCAATGCATGTGACCTTATACTCAAGGGGTAAAATATGAAAGTCAATATAAAAAATATCCTTCCCTCTTTCCTATTTTTCTTCCTCCTCTTCCTCCTCTTCAACCACAACAATGGAAGATCTTCAATTTGAATAAAGTTTTATTTCCCTTACTGTTTTGGTTAAAAAACAATAGATCAAATTAAAGATCAAAGTGTAAGATTAGGAAGGCGAGTAAAATCGGTGTAAACATGGAACATGGATGACACAAAAATGTAACGAGGAAAAACCCTTGAGATGAAGATCTCGCCGGCACAAAACCTCGGGAGGTGATTATGAGCACCTGCCTTCCCCAACGGTAGTATGATATTCAAGGAGTTACAAATGGTGTGGAGCTATGGTGGATTACAAGAGTATGCATGAAAGTGTGTGTGGTGCTTCCAATCCATAGTCCTTTTAAATAAAGAAGTTTTTCTTAAAAAAAAGAGAGTCTAACTTTCTCCAAATCAACTTGGACAAATTTTTCATTCTTCTTGTGTGTGCATTTGTGTCATGTTGTGTGCTTTGCCTTGATTCCATGCTTTTATGCTCTATCATGCTTTGGTATGTGATACTATCGAGAGCCGGGGCTCTTTTCCTTTTTGCTACTTGCTTGTTCCTTCAAAATAGAACAGGGCAGAAAGATACAGGACTACAGCTACTGGTAAAACTCTGACATTTGGGGCAGTCCCCTTTTGTCATGCTTTGACTTATTCCTTTGTTTTTTTTTTCTCTTTGCATACTTCATAAAAGAAAAAAATATAAAAATAAAGAGAAAAAATCTTTTATAAAAAACAAAAAAATATTTTTCTTAGAAAATACCTTCACACTACTCGCACTCTACCTGCACATAGAGTTACAACCCGGGAGTGCACGGACGGCATCGCGGAAAGCGACGTGTTTCGCTGACGTTTGAGCGCCTAAAGTCCTCCTAGCCAGTGAGTCAGCCAACACTTGTCCGTGACACACCTTACACCGTGACTGGTTGGTTTTTTGGCGAATACTTTTCAAAACGTCATTCAAAACTCGGTTTTCAAAATTTCTTCACAAAGTCCGAGTCGTATCCCGTCTCCAAAAGTCTCGGTATACCTTCCCCTCTTAGTGTCGAAATTACGACATAACCCAACTTGAGTAAACGTCAAGACTTTGACATATCTCAACATAAGCACATGTCGATCTCACGGTTTGACTCCGCAAGGAATCATAACACGTTTTCGACATGCGCCAAATGTAAGACCATGTCGAATTCTTGATACATACTAGCGAAGGATTATGCCAGAATTTCGCCACAAAGCAGCGAAAGGTTATGCCAGATTTTCAACTCGAAAAGAGGAAAAGTGACGCCCAATTTTGCCAGGATCTTACCTGCAAATTGAGGTGTCGTACATTCAAACGTACTTTCCGACTCTTTCTCCTCCCGAGTTTAGAAGTTGACTTGGACTTGGTTTTGAAAACCCCGAGTTTGAACCGTTTTGACTTGTATGCCCATAGGCTCATTCTCCCCTTTCGGTTGGTGGATTCCACGTGCCCTATAGGACCTCTGCCGGGATTGTCCGTCCCGGAGGTGCAATACAGGTGAAATACAGAGGGTCTATAGATGTAGTGATGGGACCCACTAATCCAGGAATATAGTAGAATGCGAAAAAGAAGGTATTCCCCCCTTTTCCAACCATTCCTAGGATTAATAAAATCATTTTTGTAAATAATACAAAAATATAAAAATACAAAAAGAAAAAGCATATGCATGGGTCCGTCCTAAGCCTATCCTCTCCCCCACCTAAAACCGTTCTCTCCCCCTTTCAGCGAGCAAGTGTTGGGTCAGAATTCCGGGTGGTCGGTTAATCAGTCTCTCTCCAGTCAGGGATTCAGCAGTCTCAGAAATGGCAGATTCGCAGGGTTCAGCAAGTTTGGGTCCGAACGCAGATCCAGCTCAGAATCGAGAATATCGGTCCGGCACGGGGGCCGGATCAGGGACGTAACGTGGCCAAACATAGCCCTGAATGCCTCTCCTAGCAGCGGATACGGCGGGGGTCCTCACATGACACCCCCGGGAAGTCCGTTTGTCAACCCTCAATTCAACTTTCCTCAGGAAGCTTCCCTCCGTGCCGCCCTCGAAGCCTCTCGTGCCCGTGAAGAGGCCGGTTGGGCTCGCTATGTTGAAGTGATGCGCATGCAAGGTGTCGCAGTAATCCGTCATCCGGATGGGTCCTACGAAGAAATCAGGGAAGAACCCGACGTTACCATCACTGGAACCGGTTTTGTCCCCCCATCCTCACCAAGGCAAGGTTTTCACAGCATGTCTCCACCAATCTCTTATGGTGTACCTGGCTCCTTCCCGATGCCGACTCATGGGGGTATGTCAAGACCTCCCCCCATTCCAGTGTCTACTCATGACGGGCAGTATGGACCAAGAAGCGAACCAAGCTCCCTCCCGAATGTCAATACTCGGGACCAGTTTGTATTTTACCCCCAGAACCAGTCCGGGCCGAGTCAGCAACTGGTGGTGCCAATCAAGAGCGGTTTGGATACATCCGAGAATCGGCTTAGAGCCCAAGGGCCAAATCCCTATGGCAATACGGGTCAGTCTGCCGATCCAGCCTTGAACGGTCCGTTTGTTGCTCCTCATGATCAATCCAATCAGCAACAAAGTGGATATCGTCTATCAGGGAGCCATATTTGTCAGGATCAGATCCCACAATACCAACAAGCCCAATTCCAAGGCAACACTCCTCAGCCTGCGGTTTGTTCTCCTCTCACCCAGCACCTGTACGGTTCCACCCCGTATTCAGCACCAAGCACCAGTATCAGAATCCCTGCCCATAGTCAGGTCGGAAGCCAGTCAGCACAGTTCGGGCCCCGGAACCCCGGCACTCAATTTAACGGTTATGACATGTTTGGAAACGGGATCCCCAACCAAGTTGGCTTAGCAGACAGCAATCCTAGCATACCCAGCACTCTCGGTCTCCCTCCGGCTGCCTTACCAATCAGGCCTGCGCCAGAGTTTCCAATGTCGTCCTCAACAGTAGCTCCAGCTGTAGGGCAACCCCCGTCTTCCGAGGTTTCAAGCTTGAAGGAAGAACTAAAATATGTGAAAGAACAACTGCACAGAATGACCTTCGGACCCAACATGGTCAGCTCCGTGGAACTCAAGGACTCTAAAGCCCTCCCGAAAAACTTCAAAATGCCCCCCATAACCAAGTTCGAAGGCTCCACATGCCCAAAAACTCACATGAACAGCTACATCATGTCAATGGGTGCCAAAGGGGCCACCGAAGAGATGCTAGCCCTCTACTTTCACCTATCCCTCGACGATTCCCCGCTAAGATGGTTTCTCGACCTTAAACCAGAAGCAAGGGCTACGTGGTCTCAGATCAGTGACGCTTTCCTGGATAAATACAAAGGAAGTGTCGAATGGTACACCACCCGTAGTGACCTGATCGGCACCATCCAGAGGCACGACGAGTCCGTGACGGATTTTTATAAAAGATGGAACAAGAAGCTCAATGAACTGGTTCACCCTATCCCCACCTCCGACGAAAAATCTATCTTCCTTTCATGTGTCAAACCGGCTGTCAGGGAGGCCATTGGCCGGGGATATTATCCGAACTGCGAGAAATGGTGAGCCAGCAGTGGGCCGAAAGTGAGAATGCTACTTTACTCCATCGTTCCAACTCCCGTGTCCGGCAATGCTCCGGCTCCCATTATCGAGTTCCAAGCTCTGCCCTGTTGCTTCAAAAGGCAAAGAAATTGCGGCCTCAACAACATCAACTACATCCCGGGGAGAAAACAATCAGTCACCCGGCCGCGGTGGAGGACGACCTCAAAGGTCGAAGTATGATGATTTGGGGATGCCACTCGAGGAGGTATTTGATGGTTTGGTGAAAACAGGGATGGTCAAGCCTTTGGAAAACTATCCTACTCCCAACACCCTGGGATTGGATCGTAACTTGAAGTGTCGTTACAACCAGAACTCAGGCCATACTACCAACAGTTGTTTCACACTGAGGAGAATCATTCAAAACCTGATCGACCAGCGCAAGATTGAGAAGCCAAATATCGTCACCAATCCTTTGCCCAACAACAACAAGGTCAACGCAATCGAATTCATCAATGTCATAGAGTTCGGTGGAGCTGACCTCAACGAAGATGTTAACGAATTTGAGGCTATAATGCCCACAAGCCACGACATAATCAACACTGATAACCAAGTGTTAGCTCCCCCAGCTCAGCCCATACCTCACATCTCGTATGATGTGTGCGATTGTGAAGATTGTTTGGAATATGAATATCAAGACTGGATCAATGAAAATTCCCCTTCAAGAAAGGAAAAGAAGTTTGTGCAGTAGAAGCTGAAAGACAAATACGAAGCAGGGGACAAGACTGTGGGGACCCTGGGGGAACCTTCATGCAAGTTTGACTACTACGTCAGCTATGCCAAGCCACCTGCCAAGGAGCCAATCGACCAGGACCAGGTTGACCTTCCCGCTAGCCGCACAAATGGGGTTACAACGCCAAAGGTCGAAGAAATCAGCAAGACAGACCTGATCCTTCAATCCACCAGTCCAGATAAGCTAACCGAGAAATTGGGCCAGGTTGCTTTAGTCCCCTGCACCATCTCCCCAGATTACTGGCTCACCAATGATTTCAGGCAAGTTTCTGATCGATATGAAACCCCAAGCCCTCCGAATGATGCTGACGAGACCACAACTCCCCGGGGCAACGACATGAAGAAGTAAAAGGCTGACCCGTGTCAAAAGCTTTGAGTCGAATAAATAGTGTAGGGTCCTGAGTCAGTCAGAGTCTTTCGTTATCAAAATCGAGTCTCTAGATATGTTTAGTACTCTCACGACTAATGATTATAGTCGTATCTCTGTCTTCCTTTTTGCATTAAATAAAATGGTTGACCTTTTTGCGTATGCCTTAATTGCCATTTTATCAAATGATAAGTTAACTAAGACAAATCTTAATGACTTAAAAGTGGCTAACAACGATTCATTTGGAAAGGACACAGACTTTTTAAATAAAAACTTTTTAAAAGATAAAATAAAAGCAAGTTTTTGATCGAGACGACGATCGGGCCCAAGCTGCCGACGAAGTATTAACCACAATGAATTTGGGAATTACTAAAAAAACCCAAAGGGACACAAACTGGCAGCCGCCTCACCGGAGAAGAACGCGAAGCCCTCGTCGATCCGCATCCCCCCATTGCTATCAAGTTAAACTTCCAGAAGGAAAATCAGTAAAACCGTTCAGGGTTGGGAGGCGCGAGAATCCCGCCTAGTGTTGCCAGATCGAACTAGAAAAAGTCGATGACCCATGGTACAGTCAAATCTTTCAGTACCTTAAGCATGGCGAAGCCTCATTCCCCACAGAAGAGGATGATAGGCTAAAAGAAGGCCTCCGCGCAAAAAGCTTGCAAGCGTTAAAAAGGTTGTCTGCACAGTACGTTATTCTGGGGGACGACCTATGGAAGAAAAGGCATCAAGGGCCACTTCTGCTCTGCATCAGCAAATCTAAGGCCAGAAAAGTCATGGAAGAAGTCCATGGTGGCGCATGTGGACCACATATGAACGCCCGAACACTGATGTTCAGCATACTCAGGATGGGATATTATTGGATCTCCATGGAAACTGACTGCATTCAGTTTGTGCGGACCTGCGATAAATGTCAGCGGTTCTCCAATTGCAACCATATGCCTCCCCATGATCTCTACTGCATGAGCACTCCTTGGCCATTTGCAACTTGGGGAATCGACGTCATTGGGAAGATAACTCCGGCCGGTAGCAACGGACACGAATTTGTGTTGGTCGCCGTAGATTACTTCACCAAGTGGGTCGAAGCAGCATCCTACAAGGTCCTGAACTCCAAAAAGGTAGCCCGCTTCATAAAAGAAAACATTCTGTGCCGGTACGGAGTTCCTAACGAGATCATCTCAGACAATGGGTCACACTTCGAGGGACATACCGACGAACTGCTCGCGGAATTCAGAATCAAGCGACACAAGTCCTCCCCTTATCGCCCTCAAACCAATGGCGCTGTCGAAGCGGAAAACAAAAACCTGGAAAGAATCATCCGAAAGATGGCCGAAAGGAACCGGGACTGGCCCAAGAGCTTCACTTAGCACTATGGGGCTACCGCACCTCAGTAAGAACAGCCACCGGTGAAACTCCGTTCGCTTTAACCTATGGGATGGAGGCCGTTTTGCCCATCGAGTTGGAGATACCCTCTCTACGGGTCCTGCTTGAAAATGAGGTCAATGAGATAGAATGGCTTCAGAGTCGACACGACGAGCTAGCTCTCCTGGACGAGCGGAGGCTTAAAGCAATGGAGCACATCCGAGCTTATCAGAAGCGCATGGCTAGGGCCTTTGACAAGAAGGTACATCCCCGCGACATTAAAGTGGGTGATTTGGTCCTAAAAGAAAAGCCACCGAATCAGTTCAGTCCTCTGGGCAAGTGGGCACCAGTCTGGGTAGGCCCGTATCTGGTAAAAGAGATCTTCTCCGGTGGAGCAATGAAGTTGACGGATTTGGATGGTAACCCCTTCATGCACCCGGTGAACGGCGACAAATTACGCCGTTATTACATCTGAATCGAGTCTCCCCCTCTAAAAAAAAAAGAAGAGAAAATAATAAAAAAAAAAACAAAAACAAAAGCGCGAAAATAATGTACCCAGACGAGACTGAAAACCTCTCAAAAGGCAGTCCGTGCAAAACAAAGGGCGCGCTAGGTGCTAAAGAATATACCCAACTAGGCTGAAAACCCTAAAAACGGGCGGTCTAGGTAAAAAACAGGGTTGCACCATTTGTCCCCCTTCTATCTATCCCTTTCTTAAACACAAAGATAATTGGGTCGAACTACGGAGACCTGAGCCCCTCAGTCCAATCTGTAAAAGGGGAACGTAGGCAGCCGTTCGCGGTTCGGTCTAAAAAACATAAAAATCACCAAATCCTGTCAAACAGTTGTATTTGTGATCACCAAAATGTGTCTTGATTAAGTTTTGAAGTAATTTCGACTTTCATCACATTAATACATTCATTGATGAGTTCAAGCACGGTCTACTCTCGACTCATTAACATTAGCTAAAATAATATCTTTTAAAAAGAACATCTAAATTGTCTGTGTTGGCAACAAGGGATACAATGACTGGTCACCTAATCCTAGTCGCTCGTTCCCACTCCCGAGCTAGCATTCTTCAGCTTCCTCTTCCTCGGTCCCCGGGAGGTCTTTGGCTTAGCCATACCAAACAATCCTGTCTCCCGTTGTCCCGGCTCGGGAATAATACGAGTCGGCGAGTCAATCAATCCGGCAGCTCTCAGCGCCGCCTGGGCAGCTCTCTCCTCTCTCAGAGCTGTCCTCCGAGCCATAACTTTAGGGTCATCCCTCATCTTGGCTCTCCTCTCCACGAGTCTCTCAAAATCCGCCGTCAAGTCGTCGGTCACATTATCGGGGTCAGCCTGTGCCTCAACATCGCGTAGCTCCCGGCTAGTTGGGTCTCCTCCGCGGATCCCTCGGCAATACACTTCAATGGTGTGCTGGACTGGTCCCATCTGCTCCCCATGCCAGATCAAATACAAGGTGGATAGATATGTGATCCCCCGAGTCTTCTTCTCGACAGTATGAGTGGGAAAAGCCGCTCCCGAAAAGGCCCCGGTAAAGAACTCCGAGGGTCCGGACATCGGTCATGTCAAGAAGGACGGTATCCCGAGCCATCCGCTCTCTGAACCCATCAACGGCCGCTGGTATCCATCTTGCCTCTACGAACAAGCAAGGGGATATCGAATGACGAGAAGTGTAGTCCTGGCAGCCTCACTATAGCAGAGCCGTCCTGCCTACCGCTCATGATCTCGAGCCTCCATCCGGGAACCCAAGATCGATATCGCTGGTAGTATACCGGCCGCCGCCTGCGCCAACCTTCCCGTGAAGCCTCGGGAGCCACTCGCCCGTGCCGCGTAACCCAAGGTGCTGCCTGTCCAACAGTAACGGGAAATAAGCCTCAACCGCTCAAAGAGCCATAATGACAAAAGACTAGGGCTGCCGCGTCCCATGTGCACCGACCCTCCAGCCAGTCGGTCCATCCCGTGATAGGTCTCTGCCAGCAGAATGGGAACTATGTCTCTCTCTCCCTGCCCGGGTCGAACCTCAGTCAGTGTGATACCTCGAGAGCCCCGCATCTATCTAACAACTCCCAAAGAAGAAGCCGCAGCATACCCCATCATACTCACAGAAGCAGTGTAGGGAGATCATAATCAGCATAAAGATGTCCATGGTTGTAGATAAGTCAAACTGCTCTGGGCATGACACAGCCAATCGGGCTATCTGGGTCAGGTTAACAAAAGACAGGTCAAGAATCAGATCAGTCACCTGCTCTGCACGAAAACCCAAGAAGTCGGCCAATTGCTCAGTCAAAGGTCGCGGATCTCGCGGGAAGACAGGATCTCTAAGCTCAGCTCCCCCAATCAGTGCACGGAACTCCTCAATCGTGGGTGTGAGATCGTTATACGAGAGGGTAAAGACATGCCTCTCCCGGTCCCAGTGTCTGGATGCGGCCCGGAGAAGGTTCCAATCTACCGCCCACTCCTTCAATGCCCAGATACATTTCAACCCATATCGTTGGTCAATGATCCTCCTATTGTTGCTGCGATGACGGCGGGTCAGATCTATGAGATCAGAATGAAATTGACGCTCTTTGGTCTTAGATCTGTCGTCATAATGTTCCATTTTGGACCAAAGATCAAATCTTGGGGCTAATTTTGAGGTGGAAGACAAACTTGACACCTGATGTGGCTGCTGGAATGAACTGTTCCCGAATCTGCCTTTTATAAAGTGCTGAAACTTGCTGACCAAGAAACCTGTCCCACAGACTCTCTATGTCGTGCGACATAAAGGTCCCAAGAAGCCCTGTGTCGGACGACATAGAGAGCTACATCGAATAAAGAATAAACAGAATCGCAAAGAATCCCAAAGCGACCCAACGCTTGCTCAAAAGACCACCCAAACCTGTTCAAAACACCACAAAATCATGCCTAAACACTCCCCCTCGCTCATAAAGCCCACGGGAGAGGATGTGGCACATCCAACACACCCACAGACACGTAAATGTCACCCAAAGCATACAAAAATCACAAAAATACCCCAATACATTAAAAGCCACCATTTTCGTGCCTTTCTTGGGACGAACTCGTGCATATGAGCCAGCAAATACATAAATAAATAAATGTTTTGGCTGTCAAAATACAAAAACAATAAAATATTTGTTTTACAATCCCAAAAGAGCAAAAATTTGCACATGCATTTCTCCTCTCTCCTAAAAGAGTCAAAGCATGGCAAAAGGGGACCGTCGTGATCACTCCGACTCGGAGTCGTCATCAGAACCGTCCTCCTCAGAGCCGCTGTCATCCTCAGTGCTGCCCACCTCCTCCTCGGAGCCGCTCTGCTCCTGGCCATTCCCCTCCGGAGATCTCTTCCGTCTATTTCTATCGACGAGTCTCCTCCTCTCGGACAAGACTTATTGTACGTTCCTTCTCGCTTCGGCTCGCGAAGGCATGATCGAATTCTTGATTTAAATCAAAATCAAAGGAAGAATTTTCGAAAATTTTCTCTCCTCTCCTCTCCTTGTTCTCAGCGGCAAGTGGATGGTTTTTTAAGACCTGTCTTACGACCTGCGGTTTTAATTGAATCTGCCTGGGAACCTTCCCATGTCGGACGACACCCACAGTCTAGAAGGGTGATTTTCCCCTTTTGCCCCTCATTAAATTCTGTCAGCCTATCTTGGCTGCCCATCATCAAAATTCATCATTTTAGTTGGGCTCAAATACCCACCTCTCTTTCCAATACACAAATGGCTCGGAACGGCCTTAAACTACCCGGTCCGGAAAGACCGCACAGATTTCCACAGTCAAATTAGCGGGTGACTCCCAAAGAAAAAAGTCAACATCCCCAGCGGGTGACTCCCAAAGAAAAAAGTCAAATCAGCGGGCGACTTCCCAAAGAAAAAAGTCATATCTTTCGTGGTGACTCCCCATCAAAACAAATTCCAACCAATGGTGACTCCCAAAGAAAAAGTCAACATTTCCAATGGGTGACTCCCAAAGAAAAAGTCAACATCTCCAATGGTGACTCCCAAAGAAAAAAGTCAAATCCTCGGGTGACTCCCCATCGAAACAAGCCAATCTTCGGGGTGACTCCCCTTGGAACGATCAATCTCGGTACAAACGCCCATCTTCGGGGTGACTCCCCTTAGAGTGAATGCTCAATCTCGAATACAAATGCCCATCTGCGGGGTGACTCCACTCGGGAACGATCACTTTCGGGTACAAAACCCATAGCCTTTCATTTGGCACCCCATCCTCTACGAACTACGATTCGGCTTGATTCCCCCACGGGATACGTAGGAATCCTCTTCATAAGAGGTCCAGCCACTTGACCATCTTGGTCACCTTTTTCCCCGCCATTCGTGTCCGGCTCGGGATTCTCATTTTTTTATCGACGACCCCGCTTCCCGTGGAAGTGACGTCGCCGAGGGGCTCTGTGAGTACCCCGATCCGAACTCAAGTTTTGGATCCAATCTAATTAAAATTTGGGCTTACACAAATTGCTAAGAAGCAATTAGAGTCCAAAATTCCCAGCAGTCCACCAATCCATTGGGCCTGCCAGCCACTCGGCCCATTATGGCCAAAAGATGTACGCTGTCGGACGACATGGACATTGAGGCGGTTTAACTGCCCCTGTCGTCCGACATAGGAAGCTCAGTCAGGATGCCTATAAATAGAAGGCATGGCTGATCATTTTAGGGACCAAAAAGTGAAGATTAGAGAGAATACCAGTATTATAGGGAAAACTTTGTCCAAATAGAGTCTCCCTCTCTCTCTCTCTCTTTCATACACTCACACACACACTCACCTCCCCCTCACACACACACACACTTCAAAGCCAAGGTCCAAAGAAGCCTCCTTTGTTGGTGATTGAAGGGGTAGACACCATACTATTGGTGATTCTACTTCGTGAAATACAATAGGTAGACACTAAACCTCTCTCCCCTTTTAATAAAGTCTTTAAATGTACATTGCATGCATACTTGCTCTCTTACCATGTAGAAATTGGGATTTTGCATGACAAAGGTGGTGGAGAAGTGAATCTTCAATATTCACTTCTCCCCACCTCAGATCTGGACATTTGGTCATCTTAGGATCAATAAAGATTCAATCTTTACGTATTTGCATGGAGTTAGGAGGTGATGGCTACTTCAAAGTGGCCAAAATCATGTGATTTATCACATTTTGGCCACTAAAGCCATGTGATCCTCCCATTATACTCATATATTATTGTCATATTACTGCTTACAGTAGCTAAATATGCCTGGTTTGCCTTGAGAAACAAAAGGAAACAAACAAATCAAGGGCACGTAAATGGCCTATCTATGTCGGACGACATAGGACTCCTTGGAGATCCCGTGTCATACGACATAGAGATCCCGAAAGTCCGTAAAGCTATTCTTGGACTTCAGATCTGTCCAGTTCATCCCCTTTGCAACTCAGAGCTTTCCAAAGCATTTCTGTGGCTCATAAGCCACTATTTGAGTGCCTACAATCTGATTGGGTGTGATTCATTGGAGGCGGATTGTCATACGACATGGATAACATCGGATGTTCCATGTCACATGACATCCGTATCATTCAAAGTCTATCGTGACTTTGATAACTCCCGTCAATCCCAAGACTGATTTTAGACCTTCAAATAGTGTCTTTAATAAGTCCAATAAATATCTTTCCGTTTCCAGAGTAGCTTTACCTCTGTAAGGGACAATCTGTCCATGGCTCCTTATGTCGCCCGACATCCTCGTTAAGAGAAGACTTGTGTCGGATGACAAGGGAACTTCCTGGGCAGACTGTCTCAAGACTTCTGCCTTGTGATAAAAAATATCACGTGTAAAAGGGGTGCGGCCCCCTATCATGACTCGCAAGTTGTATTCAGTTCCATACCATTAATGAAATCTAAGGCTTGCACACTTTACTTGTTGACACACATCGCACACACATTTTTGAATGTCCATATTTGTCCAAATGTTGATTGAAAGTCCCAAAAGGGGCGTGTTGGGTGAACTCTCTAGTTCTTCCCAACACGTAACCAGACTCCCGGACTCAAAATCTCTTAAAATTAGGTTTTTCAATATTTTCCTCTAAAAACGGCGTGGCGACTCCCAAAACAAACCGAAAACTCCCTT
This sequence comes from Adenophora triphylla var. japonica, assembly GCA_022495995.1. Taxonomy (NCBI): domain Eukaryota; kingdom Viridiplantae; phylum Streptophyta; class Magnoliopsida; order Asterales; family Campanulaceae; genus Adenophora; species Adenophora triphylla. The sequence goes on from JAFEMH010001435.1 coordinate 329,988, forward strand.
TTCGCTTCAAAAGCAAAATAAAACAAAAAAGAAGAAAAGGGAAAAGCATAATCAAACATTTTCATTTTTCGGGCGAGCGTTCATTTCAGAAACCGAAGAGGTTAATCTCTACTTAGTTGCAGACGCTTCCGATGAGTCAGATACTGAGTCAATCGAGTCGCTAGATATGGAGGATGAAGAGGTTTCTATAAATATTCCAAATTTTAAATTGGATACTGATATCAAACTTACTCCTAGCATTAAAATAGGGAGTAGTTCGTATTCGCATCCCATTCCCCCCCCCCCCTAAAAATGCTCCACCTTCAAAAGCATTTTCAAAGAAGAAAATTTTGAAAAAGGTGGTGGAAGAAGTTTCTCCCATGGAACATAAAAGGATGTTCAAGGAAGCAGAAGTGATGATCCAAAAATTTTCTAATGTTAAGAAAGCTTTAGGATTAGCTAATGATGAACTTTCTCAGTACAAGACGGAGAAAACTGTGATGAGGTTTGAAATTTCCAATCTTAAGGACCAAATCAAAAGTATGTCTCCTCTTGTTGACCAAAACCGCATCCTAGAAACTAAGGTTGCTGCACTTCAACTTAGGAATAATGATCTGGTCACTCAAATTAACGATCTCCAAAAGATTATTGATGGGTGGCTCAAGTCACAGGTCACCTTGGATCAAATTATAGATTCCCAAAAGACTAGTGTTAAAGAAGGTCTGGGATTTGAAACAGGTGAAAAGGAGAAGTGTGCATCCTGTTGTGAAAAGGATTAGGAAATTTTGAAACTAACTAAAGAAATTCCTAAGGGGAAACATGCTGCTTCTAAGGGTAAAGGACAGGAACAAAAGGCTCCACTTAACTTTCATTATGTCTACCTAAAGAAACAGTTTGGGAAAAAATCTCAGATAAAAGGAAAAGATTCTGAGAGTGAAGATGCAGAGGAGATGTCTTATGCAGCTGACCGCACCTCTACTCCAACCGCTCCTGGTGAAATAGGTGGTGCTGCCAACTGCAAGGCTGACCGCCCTTCTTCTTCGACCGCACCTCCTGCCTTCAAAAGTAAGAAGAGCGTTCCTAGAAAACCCGCGGTCAAACCAAAGACAACCACCTTTGTCAAGGCTAATACTGATGTTCCCAAACCGCATGCAAATCCTAAGAAAAGTAAGGAGTTAGTAAAACCTCATGATGCTTGTAGCTTTCATAAATGCTCTGTGTGTGATGGTTTAGATCACAAGGCTGCAGAATGCCTTTTGCGGTTCACACCCAATGCCAGGAAGAGTAAACCTCCTTCTATAAAACAGGTGTGGGTCATTAAAGGTTGCGAACCTCAGGACCCAAGGAATAAAGGGGGACCTCGTTCTTAATGTTCACATTTCAGGTCCTCTGCTTAATGGCTGGTCACTCCAAGGATAATGAATGGTATCTTGACAGTGGCTACTCAATACATATGACTGGAGATAGATCATTACTAGAAGATGTCATTGAAGCAAGTGGTCCGTCTGTAGCCTTTGGTGAAAACAACAAAGACAAAACCATTGGGTATGGTGTAATAAGGAGAGGAAACCTAACCATTGAGAAGGTTTCTCTTGTTGAAGGACTCAAGCACAACCTCCTTTCAATTTCTCAATTCTGCGATAAAGGAATGCTTTGCAACTTCACGTCATCAAATTGCTTTATCAAAGATAGCATTTCCGGAGTCACCCTACTCACAGGGATTCGTAAGAGTAATATTTACATTATTGATCTAGATTCTGCATGTAGTATTACTAATCTCTGTTTTGTAGCTAAAAATGTGAGCGAGAATAGTTGGCTATGGCACAAGCGGTTGAGCCACTTGAACTTCAAGTATCTAGCAAAGATTGGAAGGGAAAACCTCGTTCGTGGTTTACCCAAAGTGGCTGACCACCATCCGGAGAAATGCAGTGCATGTCAACTTGGTAAGCAATCCACGTCGTCTTTCACCAGCAAGACCGCGCCCTCAACTGCAAGATGCTTACAACTGCTTCACATAGATTTGTTTGGACCCATTACCACTGCCAGCATTGGAGGAAGTAGATACACTTTAGTGGTGGTGGATGATTATTCAAGATATACATGGGTTGAGATGATGATTTCTAAGGACGATTGTTATTACATCTTAACCTCCCTCTTTAGACGGCTCCAGACTCAAAAGGAAGACGACATCATTAGTGTTCGATCAGATAATGGAACAGAATTTAAAAACAACGGTGTTGCTCAGTACTGTGATGACCATGGAATTGATCACAATTTCTCGACTGCTGGTGTTCCACAACAAAATGGGGTTGTGAAAAGGAAGAACAGGACGTTGATTGAGGCTGGAAAGACAATGATTTCTGAAGCGAAGCTACCTCAGTATTTTTGGGCTGAAGCAATCAACACGGCATGCTTCACTCAGAACCGCTCCCTCATCAACAAGACCTATAACAAGACTCCATATGAGCTAAGGAGAGGAAGAACCCCCAACATTGCATTCTTCAAGATCTTTGGCTGCAAATGCTTTATCCTCTACAACGGAAGAGAAAATAGAGGTAAATTCGGAGCCAAGGCCGATGAAGGTATTTTTGTCGAGTATGCTAAACATTCAAAAGCTTTTCGTGTTTTTAATAAAACTAGTTTAAAGGTAGTTGAGTCTTTCCATGTTACATTTGATGAGCATTCTCTCGAGCCACATTTGGCTCCAAATATTGCTGATGATTTTGCTGAGCATAATGAAACAGGTGAATCCTCTAGAATCGCACCTGAACCTCAACCGCAAAATCCAGCACCCTCAACTGAAATTCCCTCAAACCGCACATTTGAAATCGCACCTGAAGTTCCCACTCCAGATGCAACTTCAAGGGAAGAAGATGTTGAAAATTCCCCCATCCATCTTATTGAACCTCTTCGTCAACTTACCTTCCATGACTTCGCTGAAGAATCTAACGATGTTCCAATTGAAGATCTTCAGCAAACCTCAGTCCAACCAGGCTTACCCTCGGAGGTTCGTGAAGTCAGCAGTCACCCTCTCTCTAATGTGATTGGTGATCTGTTTTCCGGTGTTCAAACAAGGAGATCGAACAATGATGAGCATACCTCCTTGTCATCTCAAATTGAACCCAAGAAGATTGATGAAGCACTCCAAGATTCTAGTTGGGTCGTTGCTATGCAAGAGGAACTCAACCAGTTTGAAAGATGGAAGGTCTGGACATTGGTGCCTAGACCTCAGGATCAAGGAGTGATAGGAACTAAGTGGGTGTTTAGGAATAAGATGGATGAGAATGGAAGCATCACTAGGAATAAAGCAAGGTTGGTTGCACAAGGAAATAGGCAAGAAGAAGGAATTGATTATGATGAAACCTTTGCTCCAGTTGCAAGATTGGAAGCTATCAGAATCTTCTTAGCCTACGCCTCTTTCAAGCGTTTCAAGTTATATCAAATGGACGTGAAGAGTGCTTTCTTCAACGGTGAACTGCAAGAGACCATGTATGTTGGCCAACCGCCTGGATTTGAAGATTCCAAATTTTCCAATCATGTCTACAAACTCCAGAAAGCTTTGTATGGACTTAAGCAAGCTCCAAGGGCATGGTATGAGACTCTTTCTAAATTTTTACTAGAAAAAGAATTTAAACGCAGTAAAATTAATACAACTCTTTTTATTGCCAAATACAATGATCATTCCTTACTTGTCCAAATATATGTTGATGATATTATTTTTGGTTCTACTAATGAGTTACTTTGTAAGCATTTCGAAAAGCTAATGAAAAGCAAGTTTGAGATGAGCATGATGGGAGAGTTAACATTCTTCCTCAGGCTTCAAAGTAAACAATGCAAAGAAGGTATTTTCCTCAGCCAAGCCAAATACACCAAGGAGTTGATAAAGAAGTTTGGACTAGAGAATGCTAAAGCATATGATACTCCAATGGCCACCGGCAATAAGCTAGATAAAGATCTAAAAGGTAAGAAGGTTGATCAAACCCTATATCGAGGTATGATTGGCTCATTACTTTATTTAACTGCTAGTAGGCCAGATATCATGTTTAGTGTCTGTGTATGTGCACGATATTAAGCTGATCCTAGAGAATCACACTTGATTGCAGTCAAACGTATAATCCGCTATTTATCTGGAACCACTAACCTTGGACTTTGGTATTCCAAAGATTCGAATTTCGATCTCGTAGGTTATTCAGATGCAGATTATGCAGCTTGTACAATTGACAGGAAAAGCACTAGTGGGACTTGTCATTTTCTCGAAAATAGACTAGTTGCTTGGGCCAGGAAGAAGCAAGCTTCAGTTTCAGTGTCAACCACAGAGGCTAAGTTTATTGCTGCTAGAAGTTGTTGCTGTCAAATCCTTTGGATGAAGCAACAGTTGGTGGATTATGGAATTGAAGAAGGAAATTGCCCTATTATGTGTGACAACACTTCAACAATTTAAGTCTCCAACAACCCTGTCATGCATTCCAAGACCAAGCATATAGATATCAAGCATCATTTCCTCAAAGACCATGTGGAAAAGAGGAATATCCATTTAGAATATGTGGGGACATACAACCAGATTGCTGATATCCTCACCAAAGCTCTGGGCTCCAAGAGATTTTCTTTCCTCAGAGGAGAAATGAGTATGCTTGAACTTAAATGATTCCATACTTTTTATTTTCTAACTTGTGTGTTGAGTTTAGGTTGAAATTCCTGGTGAGATTTCAAAACCACTCTGTTGAAACCGCGTGTACCAAACCGCATGCTGTCAAACCGCTTGCAGCCAACCGCCTTATTCAGACCGCTTGCTGCAGCTTGACCGCTTGATCCCAAATCGCGTTTCAACTTAGAGTAATTTCTGTCTATCTTATCTTTATTTAAAAAAAAACTGTTCAAATTCTTTAATTTATTTTTTAGTCCTTATTTTGACATAAGGGTATTTTTGCAAATGTTTTCCCACGTTATTTCAAAATTTAAATGCATTTAATGCAAATGGGACATGAGCATTAAAAACCCTCATGTCAGCCGTCACAGGGTACAGTGCAGAAGGTGAAAGGGTGCAACATTTGATAATTTCAATCATTTTTTTAAACAAACTGCCTGCCCCTTCACCTATATATACCTTGTTTGGTGAAATTCTAAACTTTTTACTTGTCATTTCTCTGCATTCGTACTTTCTACCAAACTCACTTTCTCTCTCTACATTCTTCTAAAACCTCCATTTTCAAAACCTTAAACTGAAAATGACTTCAACCACTAAAAGACAAAGAGCCTCTGCAGTAATAAGGGCACCCAAGAAACCAATCCTTGAAATGGTATGATTTCTAACTCTAAACCTCTTAATTTCTGCAAACTTCCATGGATGAACAGAAACTGTTCATATGCCTTGAACTGATTTCTCTTGATTATGATCTTGTTTTTCAGTGTTTTTGCTTAAATCTTGTTGGGTTTTGTTCGGATTCAGGCATGGATTCAATATATGTTGTTTATTTCATGATCCATCCATGTTTTGATCACTGATTTGGTGATTTTCAGTTCTTATATTTCGAAAACCCATTTCGTGTTCTTGATGTTTCTTGATGATTCTGAGTAAAGAATGAACCTTTATTGTTATATTATTGTTCTACTGCCTAATGTGATCATTTTGATATATTATTTTTCAATTTTGGTTAAGTTTTTAATCATCTCTGTTCTTGGTGTTCTTGAACTGTTCTTCGTGTTCTTCATGAAACTCATACGTTTTTCTTGAAATTTTTTATACTTTGGCATCTTTGATTCTTGAATAAGTGTTTTCCATACTTAGAAAAATTTTGAACTTTTTAATAAAATTTTTTTGGAATCCACTATGTTTTGAAATCGCTTGGTTAGAAACCGCCTACATTACCAGTTTCAAAACCGCATGCTTAAATGTCTGAAACCGCTTGGATTAAAACCGCTTCAATTTTCCTGTTTCAAACCGCATGCTTCTTTCAAAGCTAAACCGCATGCTGGAACCGCATTTTTAAAAATCTTTTGAAACCACATGCTGTTTAATTCCTTTCTTAGTTTTTGAGACTTTACTTAGTATATAGGCTGGAAACCAAGACCTTCCCCTCCAAAACACTGCTTGCATGTGTGGGATAAGTTTGGATTACAATGCCACGTACTAGTAATTTTATTCTCAAATTTTCATTTTCTTAAAGTATTCATAGTTCACTTGGGGTTTGAAATACTTCACTTTTCAAACCGCACCATTGCTAAACCGCATGGGTGCTCAAACCGCTTGTGAACTATGAATACAAAAATGGATCTAACACTTAATGTTTTACTTTGTAGGATCCTAACGCTTTCCTTCCTGGAGGGAAGTTAATGAGGCTGAGCTTAGGAATGATGATTTGGGAAGGGAGCTGCTGAGGAAGATGAAAGTATTTGGAATTATGCCCCTCTTCAACAAGAAGCAGAATTTCATTATTCCCTCCTTCGTGGACCAGTTCTACTCAACTGCAGTGCGTGAAGTCAGACAGTTAGAAGATGGCGCTAAAGTTACCTGCCTCACTGATGTTATAGAAGGCCTCAAGCTCTCAATTGATTACATAGACATCAGGAGAGCCTACAACTTCAGAGTTCCTCAAGCCCCTGAGTCTGTTGATCAGGTCATCTAAGATGCTGCTGCAGTGCAAACCGCCAAGGTTAAATCCATGGTTGGTCATTATAAGAAGATCCAAAGGAAAGGATTTGGTGAGCTGATGAGCCAACTGGGATATCTTGTTGGAAAGTCAGTCTGTGGCAAGACTGAAAACCAAAATAACTTTACATCCCAGCAATGGATGTATTATTCAGCTATTTACAACGAGATCAAGTTGTTGTTGGTGTAATGCCCTAGGCTTTAGTTATGTTTAACTGAGAACCGTTATGTATCATCTTTATCGTTTATGTTTATTATTTGATTATTATATAGTTTGCATATTTATTGTAATAATCTCCGTCCCTGATTATTAAGAGAATAATTAGTATAATTGTTAATGGATAATCATATGATGATTATATGCATAGAGATGCACATTGAAATTATGGGTACTTCTTAGAGAACAAGTGACAAGACTTGACCCGTATGAGATTTATGTCATGGTCAAATGTCATAATTAAATCTCATATGGTCACTTCATTTAGTCCTTAGACCTGAGATTATCATGACCTTACATATGATGAAAGTCATGTTTGATTTTAGTCAAACGATATCTTAACACGATATTTATAAAGACTATCTTTGGCATGATCGAATTCATGATGGGAAGGATGATAAGTCAAGATGGAATTTGTCCCTCGAAAGAGAGATGTTTTGCTTGGGCCCCTCGATGAGTGATAATGATGGAAAGTGTGTGGCCACACCCCAATGCGATTGGATTATCATTATACTCAAGATCGAGAAAGCATTGAACAGATACAAGTTGACGTGGACCATGACTTGTGTTCAATATACCATCGTGAGACAAAGGGAGAAATGGAAGTGTACCATTGGAAACTTGAACTCTTACGTTATATTATTTGGGTAGACATAATGGCTTGCTAGAGTCCGCTTATTTCTTATGAGAGTCGATATGATCAAACTCATTGCCAACATAATATAATCCTATTGGGTCACACACAACTAGAATGAATTGGTTAAACCAAAGGAAGAATGATTGAAAGTTCCTGCACATGGCAACGTTTGTCACGCGACATAACTAGCCACCTGGCAACGTTTGTCACGCGACATAACTAGCCACAGAGGCGGTTTACACTTGTTTCCTAATTTGATTAGGGTACAAACTCTAAATACTAAAGTAGTATAAATATGAGTCTGGAAACAGCCGAAAAAGAGCCGAATTTCAAGAAAGAAAATCACCAAAAAGGTTTCTCAATATTCTTCCATAGGTTTAAGAATCTAGCAATTCACAAGAACTGTTCTTGGTTCATTCTAACGTGTGGATACTACTAGAGGGTCTTCGCTCGTACGACGATCAAGGCCTAGAGTTCTATTGTTCAAATCAATATGAAGATTCAAAAGGTTTTGAAGATCGAAGATTGTGATTCAAAATCACACCAATAAATTGTTCGATAGCTCAAGACCGGAAAGCAATTAAGGTTGGTAAATTCTATCTCATAGGAATTCAATTTAATCGTATAGAACGGATCTTAGGGCTTGGGTTTTTTGTTAATTTGATGCTTAATTCCGCTGCGCATGGATCCATAAAACTCAACAGTGGTATCAAAGCCCCGTTAGTATGGTTAAGTTTGAATTAACATGCTAGAATGATTATATAAATTGTTTATATGTTTGTTGCATGTTTTTGTATGCGATAGAATGTTTATTGTTTATGTGAAACAATGTGAAAATCGTTTTTGAATTATGATGAATTAAATTTGTAAAAGGGCTGTTTTATATGATTTAATTGCCATGTAATTTGAATTGGTTGAATCTGGAAATCCTGCGAACTGGCTACCTATGTCGTGCGACATAGTAGGCCACATGTGGAAATCTGGTAATCTGGCTAGTTATGTCACGCGACAAATCTAGCCCTCTGGCTGATGTTGTCACGCGACATAATAAGCCAAATCAAGCGTAATCGCCTTGTTTAATTTTTCTCGCTAATCTCGTGCTTGTGTTTGCAATCTCGAGATGTTTTATGTCTTAATCTGGATGCTATAAATTTCTGGAAATAAAATTTATAGGACTATGCTAGATTAATTCATTGTTTATGATGCATGCTTAATTAATTCAAATGTGTTTTTATTAATTGTTGCGATGCATGAATTAATTATTCTTAAGTGTTAAGAATTTTATTAGATGTTTAGTTGAAACATTGATTCATAGTTTCCTAATATGTTTAGATTTAGACATTGTAAATTTTGGATTTTATGATTGTTTATGGAAACAAGTCATAATTACGCGAAATTTAAAAGGAAACTGATTGTTTATAAAGGTAGTGATTATGTTGCCAAATCAGAGCTGATTTCTAATTGTGCATGTCTAGGAGAGTTCTGTCTAAGGAAGAGTTGGTACTTAAGTAGTCCTTGTGGCTCACCTATCTTCCTGGGAACTTACCTGATGCATGATTATGACTATCTTTGCTGATATGCTTATAATCTACCTTAAAGAACCTTCATTTAACTTTTAAGTTCTTTATGCCAATTCATGATTAAAACACTTAAGACCATTCGGATAGTTTTGGGTGGGCTTGCCATAGCAAGGTGCTTTGATTCTATTCCGTTTGAGAGCAAGATGAGGAAATGGTGGTTCCTATACGTTTAAAGTGGATGAACTTAATTGGGTTATCAAAATGGTTTTGGACCCAAGGCATAAGATGAGATTAAAATATGCTTAGACATATGATGTCTTGAATAAATCTCATAAAAGACCTAAGAGTCATATACGATATGATTGATGTTTTATACCTAATTAGTTTAATCTTGAGCGGTGCGCCATAGCGTACTTGAGATTAAATTAAAGTTGGATCTTAGCCCATTAAATGCATATTATGCTTATTTGCATTGGAAGGTGTATGATTTAGTGGGAGTATTTGTAAAATACATTATTTGCTCTTAAATGATAAATGTGTTGATATTGATATGTGTTCATATAATTTGTATATTTTGTTGTAGAAATAGCATTACATAATGATAATTGCGATTCGTCCCTATGAAGGACAAAGTTCGAAAGGAACAATACATAATGTGTACGTTCTTGACGAATCCGTTCCTACTGAACCCATTGCAAATGTTGCAAAGGGCAAAAGAGGAAGCAACATTAGAAACATATTGATGATTCTGACAATATTGCTTGCCTTGTATTTGCCACCATGTTTAAAGGCTCTTATGAAAAACCTTGAACACATGGAAACTGCTTTTGTTCTAGCATAACGCAAAAAGGGGAAATGTTCCAAGTGCAAGCTAGGCAAAAGATATATGTTGTGGTGAAGGCTCTCAATTCATATGATGAAAGAAGGAGCAATCCACAAATTGTGTTAATGGTTGACACAATAAAAGGGTTCATAAAGGAAGGAAAAGAAGGTAAAGCAAAAGTTGCTAAACCTAGGACAAATGTTTTCATAGCCAAAGAGGCTAAACCCAAAGTGTCTCAAAAGGATGCATTTTGCTATCATTGGAATAAGATTGTCATTGGAAGCAAAGTTGCAAGGTTTACTAGGAAGGCCTAAAAGGTGAAGAAGGGAAATATGATTGCTACTACTTCAAGTATCTATATGATAGATATTTTCCTTTCGAATTCTTGTTCTTGGGTATATGATATCGGATTGGATCCCACATTTGTTTAAATGTGCAAGGAACAAAGAAAAGAAAGCTACTTAAAGAAGGTAAGTTAAACCTATGCATAAGAATGGAGCAAGGGGTGCTACATTAGCCATAGGGACTTATGAAGTCACTTTACCTTGTGAAGTAGTACTTGTTTTGAACAAGTATGACTACGTTCCGAATTTGAGTAGGAGTATTATTTCCGTTTCTTAAATGGATGATGAAGGATATAATTTTCTTATTTTCAATAAGAAGTTTTATATTTATTTAATGATATGCCTTATTGTATTGCATATGTCATTGAATGGTCTTCATATCCTTGAAGATGAGAAACAAAATAATGTTGAAGATATCTATAATATAAATGGAAATCTAAACCGAACAATATGAACAACGCGTTCATATGGCATTGCCGGATTGGTCAGATAAATAAGAAACATATATCTAAACTCCATTAACATGTACTTTTAGACTCATATGACCATGAATCATTTGAGGAATGTGGATATTATTTATTGGGATTATTGACCAAACCACCCTACACTAAGAGTAGTGGGAGGGCTAGTGACTTATTGGTCATTATACATGAGATGTATGTGGACCATTAAGTAGCATTGCTAGGGGAAGACTTCGGTATTTCATCACATTTCACTAAAGACTTATCTAGATATGACTAAGTCTATCTGATGAAGTCCAAAGGTGAATCGTTTGAGATATTTCGAACATATCAAGATGAAGTGCAAAACAAACTTGAAAAAACTATTAAGTACTTCGATTAGATCGAGGTGGTGAATATTTGAGCCAAGAGTTTGACAATCATCTCAAAACTATGAAATCGTTTCAGAGTTGACTCCACCCGGAACACCACATTGTATGGTGTGTCTGAGAGGAGGAATTGAACCTTGTTAGACATGGTTCATTCGATGATGTGTCAAGTTGACTTTCCTAATTCCTTTTGAGGATATGCATTAGAAATAATGCAGTTACACTGAATTGAGTCCTTACTAAATCGGTTCTTAAGGCCCCGCATGAGATGTGGCATGGAAGAAAACTTAGTTTGTCTTTCATGAAGATTTGGGGTTGCAAAGCTTATATAAAGAGACTTGTCTCTGATAAGTTAGCACCAAATCTGACGAGGTTATTTTCGGAAATTAATCTTACAACCGCAAAGAGAACAAAATGTTTGTTGCTCTATACGATTCGTTTCTTGAGAAATAGTTTTTCAATAAAGAATTTAGTGGGAGTAAAATTAATCTTGAAAGAAGTTCAAGAACTCGAAAATAATACGGAACCAAGAGTAGAGACGGAACCAAGTTCACAATGAGTTGTGGAACCGGTTCAAGATGCACAAGTCCATCGTAGATCAGATAGGTTACGATCCAAACTCAAGAAATATTGATTTCTCGTTTCGGAAAGTAATAAGATGGAAGTCATTGAGAATGACAATCCTACTTCCTATCTTGAGGTGATGTCCACTCCTAGTTTGGATAAATGGTTAGGAACCATGGAATCCGAATTACAATCCATGTTTGACAATCAAGTTTGGAACTTGATTGGGCTACCTGAAGGTGTAAAAACTAAAGGGTGCAAGTAGGTCTTCAAGACCGACATGGATGGGAAGGTGTATACTTTCATGACTAAGGATTGTAGCAAAGGGATTTAGGTTAATTCATAGTATTGACTATGAACGAACCCTTTTTCGCCAGTTACAATGTCGAAGTCTATTAGAAGTTTCAATTGCCATTATCACATATTGTGACTATGTGATATGACATATGGATGCCAAACGACTTTCTTTAAATGGAAAGATTATTAAGGATGTGTAGAGTACACAACCCAAATAGTTTGTCGATCCAAGAAACTCTAATAGAGTATGCATGTTGTAAAGATCCATGAGATGGGTTGAAGCAAGCTTAAAGGAATTGGAATCTTCATTTCGATGAATAAGTCAAAGAGTTTGAATTCATTAAGTATGAAGATGAACCTTGTGTATACATGAAATTCAGTGGACGCGTAGTATTATTTCTATTGTTTTATTACAATGATATCTTACTCATTGGAAAAACAAGTTCCGACACTTAAGACTGTTAAGTCTTGGTCAAGGAAAGGTTTCTCAATGAAAGATACGGGTGAAGCCGCTTACATCCTTGGCATCAAGATCTATAGAGATGGATCTAGAAGGATAAATTAGTTTGAGTCAAAGTGTTCATATTGACAAGGTTCTTAGAAGAGTCTAAGAAAGGTAACTTTTCAATGGATCATGGTACTTCTCTTAGCAATACTCATTGTCTTATGACAACTGATGAGCAAAAGGGAAATGAATGAAGTTCCATATGCTTCGGTATTTGGATCTGTCATGTATGCCATGATTTATACTAGACCCGGCGTCTCGTATGCTCTAAGCATGATGAGTCGATACCAATCTGATCCTGATGCAAACCATTGGATGGGAGTCAAGATGATCCTTAAGTACTTAAGAAGCACTAAGGATACGTTCTTGGTATTTGAAAGATTGGAAGTTAATCTTGTTGTAAGGGTTACATAGATGCTAGCTTCCAAACTGACAAAGTTATTTTAAAATCGCAATTAGGATTTGTGTTTATGCTTATTAGAGGTGCAGTTTTGATTGGAAGAGTTCCAAACAGAAATTGTAGTCGATTCTACTACTAAGGCTGAATTTTAGCATCATATGATGTGGCCAAAAGAGACAGTTTGGATCAAAAGTTCATTAGTATTTTGGAAATGTTCCAAGTATCACTAATCGGTGAAACTTTTGTTATGAAAAAAGTGGTGCCACTTGTACAAACAATGGAACCAAGGTCACAACAGCGATCCAAACACTCACTTAGACGTTCTTCGAGGAATTCATAAAGAATGAGAAGACGTTAAGATATACAAAGTATCAACCGATGATGACATAAGGGATTCACTAACAAAGACCCTCGCACAGGCAGAAGCATGATGGTCATGTTAGATCCATGAGTATTCGATACATAAATGGAGCCTAGTGCAAGTGGGAGACTGTTGGTGTAATTCCCTAGGCTTTAGTTATGTTTAACTGAGAACCGTTATGTATCATCTTTATCATTTATGTTTATTATTTGATTATTATATAGTTTGCATATTTATTGTAATAATCTCCGTCCCTGATTATTAAGAGAATAATTAGTATAATTGTCAATGGATAATCATATGATGATTATATGCATAGAGATGCACATTGAAATTATTGGTACTTCTTAGAGAACAAGTGACTGGACTTGACCCGTATGAGATTTATGTCATGGTCAAATGTCATAATTAAATCTCATATGGTCACTTCATTTAGTCCCTAGACCTGAGATTATCATGACCTTACATATGATGAAAGTCATGTTTGATTTTAGTCAAACGATATCTTAACACGATATTTATAAAGGCTATCTTTGGCATGATCGGATTCATGATGGGAAGGATGATAAGTCAAGATGGAATTTGTCCCTCGAAAGAGATATGTTTTGCTTGGGCCCCTCGATGAGTGATAATGATGGAAAGTGTGTGGCCACACCCCAATGCGATTGGATTATCATTATACTCAAGATCGAGAAAGCATTGAACAGATACAAGTTGAAGTGGACCATGACTTGTGTTCAATATAACATCGTGAGACAAAGGGAGAAATGGAAGTGTACCATTGGAAACGTGAACTCTTACGTTATATTATTTGGGTAGACATAATGGCTTGCTAGAGTCCGCTTATGTCTTATGAGAGTCTATATGATCAAACTCATTGCCAACATAATATAATCCTATTGGGTCACACACAACTAGAATGAATTGGTTAAACCAAAGGAAGAATGATTGAAAGTTCCTGCACATGGCAACGTTTGTCACGCGACATAACTAGCCACCTGGCAACGTTTGTCACGCGACATAACTAGCCACCTGGCAACATTTGTCATGCGACATAACTAGCCACAGAGGCGGTTTACACTTGTTTCCTAATTTGATTAGGGCACAAACTCTAAATACTAAAGTAGTATAAATATGAGTCTGTAAACAGCCGAAAAAGAGCCGAATTTCAAGAAAGAAAATCACCAAAAAGGTTTCTCAATATTCTTCCATAGGTTTAAGAATCTAGCAATTCACAAGAACTGTTCTTGGTTCATTCTAACGTGTGGATACTACTAGAGGGTCTTTGCTCGTACGACGATCAAGGCCTAGAGTTCTATTGTTCAAATCAATATGAAGATTCAAAAGGTTTTGAAGATCGAAGATTGTGATTCAAAATCACACCAATAAATTGTTCGATAGCTCAAGACCGGAAAGCAATTAAGGTTGGTAAATTCTATCTCATAGGAATTCAATTTAATCGTATAGAACGGATCTTAGGGTTTGGGTTTTGTGTTAATTTGATGTTTAATTCCGCTGCGCATGGATCCATAAAACCCAACAGTTGCACTGGCCAAGGATTCTATTCAGGGAGATATGTGATCGTGTGGAGACATATCAGTCCAAAAAGAAAGGAGAAGAGCAGAAATGGAGACCATTCTGCAGAATTCTGACCGCCCTTCTCCTAGACTTTGACCACCTAGAAGCCATTAGAGTGAAGAATCCTGAGTTGATGATAGATTTTGGGACTGAAGAATCATTAGGACTCTTAGTATGCCACAATTTCAGGTATGCTAATGGAGATGCCTTATACAAATCCCTCTACGTTGCTGAGAAGAATCCAAAGAAAGAGGTGTATAAACCAATGACTCCCGAAACCGCACCTCAAGTGGTCAGGAAGGCTGTGAAGAGGACCAGGAAACCAAAGGTCCAAGCTGAACCGCCTGCAAAGAAGACCAAGACCGCTCCCTCTTCCAAACCGCGTAATGATGGAGCTGGGACTAGCAAATCTACCAAGCAGAAGGAACCACTTACCTTAATAGATGAAGATGGTGAAGAAGAAGAAGAAGACCCAAATATTCCTGATTTGGTTGCTAGAGACAATAAGGCTAGGAGTGATGTTGCAAATCTGACTGTTGAGGAACAAATGAGGTTCTATCAAGAAAATATTGACAGATTGGCCAAGGAGCAGGAAGAACTGAGAAATACCAAAGGGAAGTCAACCGTCTCCATCCTCAAATCCTTCCCCAGTTCAATCCCCAGTCCAATCCCCAGTTCAATCTCCAATCCAGTCACCCATCCACTCTCCTTCCAAATCAAAATCCAAATCTCCTTCTCCTCCACCTTAAAAAGATGCACCTATTCAGGGGAGACTCCAAAAAGGAGAAAGAAAATTCCTGGTAGAAAGAACTCCAAGAAAGGCAAGCCAGTTGAACCCTCTCCTCCTCCTTCTCCCTCACCTTTACCTAAATCACCTTCACCTAAACCGCTTTCCCCTTTATCCTCCCAATCCACATCTCATTCCCCCCAACACTCTAGCTCTATAAATTCCCAACACTCAAACCAAACCCCTCCTCACTCAAATGCCTACCAGCCTTGGACCTCTAAACCCTCTGCTGGCCATGCCACTTCTAGATCCGTTAGAGAAGATCCATCTCCTACCCTTTCCCCTACCTCAAACCGCTCTATATCCCATTCTCCTGCCAAATCTCCAACTCCTCAAAACTCACCCCTAAGACAAAGAACACCTCATATTTCCCCCCATAATACTCATACACACTCCCCATCCAAAACCCCCCTCAAACTCAAACCACTCCCACCAAGTCACCTCCTAACCCCTTCGTTCAAACTGAACTACCCATTTCCAACCGCCTCCTACCTTCCAAACCGCTTCCACCTTAACCGTCCCTCCATCTGAATACTCCCAAATTTTTTCTACCCTTAACCTAATCCAAAGCCATCTCATAATAAACCAAGGCTATGTCATAAAGCTAACCGCTTCAAATGACCTCCTTCAAGCCTCCAATACCTCCCTCTCTGAATCCAACCGCACCCTCCTTGCCAAAGTGGATTCTCAAACCCTTGAGATGGCTAATCTAAAAACCTCTTTGCTTGATGCCATTAAGGGGGAGAGACCTAATGCAATTGCATCCACCTCATCCACCTCAGCTGATCAAACCGCTTCTGTGGTCAAAACCGCTGCTGAGAATTGCTTTAATGCATTCCAGAAATCCCTTGAAGATGGTATGATCAAAGCTTTGGGAGATAAAGCAACCATTTCTGAGCTTAACAAGATTCTAACTAAGCTTGGAGAGAAGATCTGCAAAGCTATTGAGAAAGATCTTGGGGAGTTGAGTTCTAAATTCCTTACTCTCCTTAACTCCAGACCGCAATCAGACTCAGATCTCAAGCCACTCATTGAATCCATGCGGTTAGAATTTCTGGAGCAGATTGATTTTCTTAAAGGGCAATCAGAATTTAATCTAGGGATTGTGAATGATGCCCTAAAGGCCAAGCTAAATGAAGTACAAGATGAGTTCAACGACCGCTTGGACAACCTTAAGACTGGATTCAATGCAAAACTCGATGCTGCAATCTATGATCTTAAATCCTCCTTGAAGGTTACCATCAATCTTGAGCCCATGGAACAAGCCATTGCCACCCAAACCGCTGCAATCAAAGATGAAATCCACATTTGTTTCAATTCTTTAAACTCCTCTTTCTATACCCTTATCAATAACCAGATTGAGCAAGTTAGAGGAAACTCCAGAGGTGTAGGTGAAGTTAATTTGAGGCTGGCTAAGCAAGAAAGTTCTGTGAAGAAGCTAGATGCAACCATAACCAGAACCGCTGAAGAAGTGAGAAGATTGAGGAAAACTATTGGAACTGACCAATCCGCCTATGCTGGAACGCGTCAAGCTGAAGACGAAGTCAACAAACCACGTCAGTAGTAAACCGCTTCCTCCTTGTAACCTTTTTGTTGAATACCTTTTGTAAGTTGGACCGCACTCTCTTTGTATTTTTTGTCCAACTTCTTTTGTTTTTTTTGTAACCCTGTAATTTTCCTTCATACCTTGTAACTGTAAACCGCTTGAGGTATTAATGGAAATTGCATCATGGTTCCAAAACTTTGTTCATATCAAACTGCTTGTTTGTAGAACAATGAAACCACTTATGGTTTTAAACCTCATTCAAATATTTTTCAACTTAAAATCATTATTTTGAAATGAAGTTTAAACATTCAGTTTAAACTGCACTTTATACTTAATCTCACATTTTTCAAGTGCACTGAATGCATTTCTATACTTTTCAAATTGTAAGTTTTCTTTCTTTAAATAGTATAGAAATCTATAGCTTAAGCCAGTGTGTGCATTGACTTGGGACATGACTTACCATGTTAATTCTTATGGACATGTTTTTACCAAGTAAAATGTTTGCTTTTGCTGTAGTAGGTAATGACATCAATCAAATAGGGGGAGATTGTTGGGTATGCATTATTTAACCCTCCTAGATTAGCTTAAGATTTGATTGATACCATAACCTCCTCTCTATGTTAAGGACTTTAGGACCCTATGTAATGAAGCTTATACTTCAATTTTTTAGCTAAGTCCATTTTATAGAATATGTTAAATTAGGCTTGAAGACTGGCACAAGTCTCATTGGAAAAGAGGTTGCAGTTCAAAAGGTTCAGACCACTTCATCAGACCGCACCAAGTAAACCGCTCCTAGCAACTGCTTTGTGGAAATCCTTTGTCTGAAACCGCTCTTTGACAATCTCAGTGCAAACGCTTTGATGTAACCGCATTTGTTATGTAGTTCCAACCACACCGATGAAACCTCACTGATGTAACCAACCGCACAATTTCAACCGCTCCTCACCTGACCGCTCCAATGATTGAAGACTTGAAGTGAACCACATTTGACCGTTGGAATCCACATCAGCAATATCAAATGTCAACCACCATATCTTGTCACGTGACTCAATGTCAGAGAAGATCTGCAAGGATCTTGAAAAGGTGACAGATGTCCTAACTACCTTACTTCCAGCTGGAGCCTGATCAGCTTTTCCTGCAACTGCTGTACCAAGGACAAAAGAGGTTGTTGTGGACCAATGGGAAAGCACCAGTACAGTCCTTACAACAGCTGTATCCAACGGCTAGTTCCTTGGTGCATGGGTATAAATAACCCCAATCTTCTGTTGGGTTTTATGGGTCCATGCGCAGCGGAATTAAGCATAAAATTAACACAAAACCCAAGCCCTAAGATCCGTTCTATACGATTAAATTGAATTCCTATGAGATAGAATTTACCAACCTTAATTGCTTTCCGGTCTTGAGCTATCGAACAATTTATTGGTGTGATTTTGAATCACAATCTTCGATCTTCAAAACCTTTGAATCTTCATATTGCTTTGAACAAAGAACTCTAGGCCTTGATCGTCGTACGAGCGAAGACCCTCTATTGTTGTATCCACACGTAATAATGAACCAAGAACCGTTCTTGAGAATTGCTAGATTCTTAAACCTATGGAAGAATATTGAGAAACTTTTGTTGTGAATTTCTATTGAAAAATTTGGCTCTTTTTCGGCTGTTTACAGACTCATATTTATACTACTTTAGTATTTAGAGTTTGTGCCCTAATCAAATTAGGAAACAAGTGTAAACCGCCTCTGTGGCTAGTTATGTCGCGTGACAAAGGTTGCCATATGGCTAAGTATGTCGTGTGACAAACGTTGCCACATGGCTAGGTATGTCGCGTGACAAACATTGCCATATGCAGGAACTCTCAATCATTCTTCCTTTGGTTTAACCAATTCATTCTAGTTGTGTGTGACCCAATAGGATTATATTATGTTGGCAATGATCATATCGACTCTCATAAGACATAAGCGGACTCTAGCAAGCCATTATGTCTACCCAAATAATATAACGTAAGAGTTCACGATTCCAATGGTACACTTCCATTTCTCCTTTTGTCTCACGATGTTATATTGAACACAAGTCATGGTCCACGTCAACTTGTATCTGTTCAATGCTTTCTCGATCTTGAGTATAATGATATTCCAATCGCATTGGGGTGTGGCCACACACTTTCCATCATTATCACTCATCGAGGGGCCCAAGCAAAATATCTCTCTTTCGAGGGACAAATTCCATCTTGACTTATCATCCTTCCCATCATGAATCCGATCATGCAAAAGATAGCCTTTATAAATATCGTGTTAAGATATCGTTTGACTAAAATCAAACATGACTTTCATCATATGTAAGGTCATGATAATCTCAGGTCTAGGGACTAAATGAAGTGACCATATGAGATTTAATTATGACATTTGACCATGACATAAATCTCATACGGGTCAAGTCCAGTCACTTGTTCTTTAACAAGTACCCATAATTTCAATGTGCATCTCTATGTATATAATCATCATATGATTATCCATTGAAAATTATGCTAATTATTCTCTTAATAATCAGGGATGGAGATTATTAAAATAAATATGCAAACTATATAATAATCTAATAATAAACTTAAACGATAAAGATGATACATAACGGTTTTCAGTTAAATATAACTAAAGCCTAGGGCATTACACCAACAGTCTCCCACTTGCGCTAGGCTCCATTTATGTATCGAATACTCATGGATCTAACATGACCATCATGCTTCTGCCTGTGCGAGGGTCTTTGTTAGTGAATCCCTTATGTCATCATCGGTTGATACTTTGTATATCTTAACGTCTTCTCATTCTTTATGAATTCCTCGAAGAACGTCTAAGTGAGTGTTTGGATCGCTGTTGTGACCTTGGTTCCATTGTTTGCACAAGTGGCACCACTATTGTCATAACAAAAGTTTCACCGATTAGTGATACTTGGAACATTTCCAAAACACTAATGAGATTTTTAATCCAAACTGCCTCTTTCAGCCACATCATATGTTGCTAAAATTCGGCCTTAGTAGTAGAATCGGCTACAATTTCTACTTGGAACTCTTCCAATCAAAATTGCACCTCTAATAAGCATAAACACAAATCCTAATTGCGATTTTAAAATAACTTTGTCAGTTTGGAAGCTAACATCTATGTAACCCTTACAACAAGATTAACTTCCAATCTTTCAAATCCCAAGAACATATCCTTAGTTCTTCTTAAGTACTTAAGGATCATCTTGACTGCCATCCAATGGTTCTCAACAGGATCAGATTGATATTGACTCATCATGCTCAAAGCATATGAGACGTCGTGTCTAGTATAAATCATGGCATACATGACAGATCCAAATGTCGAAGCATATGGAACTTCATTCATTTACCTTTTGCTCATCAGTTGTCATAAGACAATGAATATTGCTAAGAGAAATACCATGACCCATTGACAAGCTACTCTTCTTAGACTCTTCTAAGAATTTTGTCAATGTGGATACTTTGACTCAAACCAATTTATCCTTCCAGATCCATCTCTATAGATCTTGATGCCAAGGATGTAAGCGGCTTCACCCATATCTTTCATTGAAAAACCTTTCCTTGACCAAGACTTTGACAGTCTTAAGTGTCGGAACTTGTTTTTTTTTTCAATGAGTAAGATATCATTGTAATAAAATAATAGAAATAATACTACGCTCCCACTGAATTTCATGCATACACAAGATTCATCTTTGTTCTTTGATGAAGTCAAACTCTTTGACCAATTCATCAAAATGAAGATTCCAATTCCTTGAAGCTTGCTCCAACCCATGTCATGAATCTTTGCAACATGCATACTTTATTAGACTTTCTTGGATCGATAAACTATTCGGGTTGTGTACTATACACATCCTTAATAATCTTTCCATTTAAAGAAAGTCGTTTGGCATCCATTTGTCATATCACATAGTCACAATATGTGATAATGGCAATTGAAATTCTAATAGACTTCGACATTGTAACTGGCAAAAAAGGTTTCAACATAGTCAATACTATGAATTTACCTAAATCCCTTTGTTACAATCCTTAGTCATGAAAGTATACACCTTCACATCCATGTCGGTCTTTGAAGACCTACTTGCACCCTTTAGTTTTTACACCTTCAGGTAGCCCAATCAAGTTCCAAACTTGATTGTTAAACATGGATTGTAATTCGGATTCCATAGTTCCTAACCATTTATCCAAATTAGGAGTGGACATCGCCTCAAGATAGGAAGTAGGATCGTCATTCTCAATGACTTCCATCTTATTACTTTCCGATACAAGAAATCAATATTTCTTGAGTTCGGATCATAACCTATCCAATCTACGATGGATTTGTGCATCTTGAACCGGTTCCACAACTCTTTGTGAACTTGGTTCCATCTCTACTCTTGGTTCCATATTATTTTCGGGTTCTTGAACTTCTTCAAGATTAATTTTACTCCCACTAGATTTTTTATTGAGAAACAATTTCTCAAGAACGAATCAAATAGAGCAACAAACATTTTGTTCACTTTGCGGTTGTAAGATTAATTTTCGAAAATAACATAGTCAGATTTGGTGCTAACTTATAAGAGACAAGTCTCTTTACATAAGATTCGCAACCCCAAATTTTTATGAAAGACAAACTAAGTTTTCTTCCATGCCACATCACATGTGGGGCCTTAGGAACCGATTTAGTAGGGACTCGATTCAGTGTGACCGCATCATTTCTAATGCATATCCTCAAAAGGAATTAGGAAAGTCAACTTGACACATCATCGAATGAACCATGTCTAACAAGGTTCAATTCCTCCTTTTAGACACACCATTCATAGTGGTGTTCCGTGTGGAGTCAACTCTTGAAACAATTTCACAATTTTGAGATGATTGTCAAACTCTTGGCTCAAATATTCACCACCTCGATCCAATCGAAGTACTTAATATTTTTGCCAAGTTGCTTTGTATTTCATCTTGAAATATTCGAAACATCTCAAACGATTCACCTTTGGACTTCATCAGATAGATATAGTCATATCTAGATAAGTCTTTAGTGAAATGTGATGAAATACCGAAGTCTTCCCCTAGCAATGCTACTTAATGGTCCACATACATCTCATGTATAATGACCAATAAGTCACTAGCCCTCCCACTACACTTAGTGTAGGGTGGTTTGGTCAATAATCCCAATAAACAAGATCCACATTCCTCAAATGATTCAGAATCATATGAGTCTAAAAGTCCATGTTAATGGAGTTTAGATATATGTTTCTTATTTATTTGACCAAGCCGGCAATGCTATATGAACGCGTTGTTCATATTATTCGGTTTAGATTCCCATTTATATTATAGATATCTTCAATATTATTTTGTTTCTCATCATCAAGGATATGAAGACCATTCAATGATATATGCATTACAATAAGACATATCATTAAATAAATATAAAACTTCTTATTGAAAATAAGAAAATTATATCCTTCATCATCCATTTAAGAAACGGAAATAATACTCCTACTCAAATCTGGAACGTAGTCATACTTGTTCAAAACAAGTACTACTTCACAAGGTAAAGTGACTTCATAAGTCCCTATGGCTAATGTAGCAACCCTTGCTCCATTCTTATGCATAATTTTAACTTACCTTCTTTGAGTAGCTTTCTATTCTTTATTTCTTGCACATTTAAACAAATGTGGGATCCAATCCGGTATCATATACCCAAGAACAAGAAGTCGAAAGGAAAATATCTATCATATAGATACTTGAAGTAGTAGCAATCATATTGCCCTTCTTTACCTTTTAGGCCTTCCTAATAAGCCTTGCAACTTTGCTTTCAATGACAATCTTATTGCAATGATAGAAAAATGCATCCTTTTGAGACACTTTGGGTTTAGCCTCTTCGGCTATGACAACATTTTTCCTAGAATTAGCAACTTTTGCTTTACCTTCTTTTCCTTCCTTTATGAACCCTTTTATTGTGTCAACCATTAACACAATTTGCGGATTGCTCCTTCTTTCATCATATGAATTAAGAGCCTTCACCACAACATATATCTTTTGCCTAGCTTTCACTTGGAACATTTCCCTTTTTGCGTTATGCTAGAACAAAAGAATAGTTATCATGTGCTCAAGGTTCTTCATAAGAGCCTTTAAAAATGGTGGCAAATACAAGGCAAGCAATATTGTCAGAATCATCAACATGTTTCTAATGTTGCTTCCTTATTTTCCATATGCAACATTTGCACTAGGTTCAATAGGAACGGATTCGTCAAGAACGTACACATTTACCTAAGAACCATTCTTTAGGCTTCTGATCCAATCAAAATTATTTGTATCGTTCCTTTCGAACTTTGTCCTTCATAAAGACGAATCGCAATTATCATTATGTAATGCTACTTCTACAACAAAATATACAAATTATATGAACACATATCAATATCAACACATTTATCATTTAAGAGCAAATAATGTATTTTATAAATACTCCCACTAAATCATACACCTTCCAATGCAAATAAGCATAATATGCATTTAATGGGCTAAGATTCAACTTTAATTTAATCTCAAGTACGCTATGGCGCACCGCTCAAGATTAAACTAATTAGGTAGAAAACATCAATCATATCGTATATGACTTTTAGTGCTAAGATCCAACTTTAATTTAATCTCAAGTACGCTATGGCGCACCGCTCAAGATTAAACTAATTAGGTAGAAAACATCAATCATATTGTATATGACTCTTAGATCTTTTATGAGATTTATTTAAGACATCATATGTCTAAGCATATTTTAATCTCATCTTATGCCTTGGGTTCAAAACCATTTTGATAACCCAATTAAGTTCATCCACTTTAAACGTATAGGAACAACCATTTCCTCATCTTGCTCGCAAACGGAATAGAATCAAAGCACCTTGCTATGGCAAGCCCACCCAAAACTATCCGAGTGGTCTCAAGTGTTTTAATCATGGATTGGCATAAATAACTTAAAAGTTAAATGAAGGTTATTTAAAGTAGATTATAAGCATATCAACAAAAATAATCATAACTGTGCACCAGGTAAGTTCCCAAGAAAATAGGTGAGCCACAAGGACTGCTTAAGTAACAAATTTTCCTTTGACAGAACTCTCCTAGTCATGCACAATTATAATATCAGTTTGAATGCAACATAATCAATACTTTGTATACTGATTTGTTTCTCTTAAACAATCAGACTCATAAACTGATTTGTTTCTCATAAACAATCAGATTCCTTCAAATTTTGCGTAAACTGACTTGTTTCTCATAAACAATCAGAAAACCAAAATTTAATGTTTCAACTAAACATTTAGGAAAACACAATTCAATGTTTCAACTAAACATCTAATAAAATTCTTAACACTTAAGAACAAATAATTCATGCATCGCAACAATTAATAAAACATATTTAAATTAATTAAGCATGCATAAACAATGAATTAATCTAGCATAGACCTATAAATTCAATTTCCACAAATTTATAGCATCCAGATTAAGACAGTAACATATCTGATTATCAACATAATCACATATTAGCAAGAAAAATCAACGAACAGAATCTGCCCAAATTTGGCAAGTTTTGTCGCGTGACAGAAACTTTCATAGGGCTAGAACTGTCGCATGACCAGATAAAGCCAGCTGACTTCCCATGGCTAATTCTGTCGCGTGACAGCGGCCGACTCTGTCGCGTGACATAGGCCAACTATGTCGCGTGACAAGAGTTGCTAGATTTCCAGATTTTTCAAAACTTCAATCAATTCCAATCATAAAGCAATTAAATCATATAAAACATCCTTTTAACAGATTTAATCTAACATGATCAGAAAACGATTTTCATATTGTTTCACAAACAATAATAATTCTACCGCATACAAAACATGCAATAAGCATATAAACAATTTATATCTTAATTCTAGAATGTTAATTCAAACTTAACCATACGAACGGGGCTTTGATACCACTGTTGGGTTTTATGGGTCCATGCGCAGTGGAATTAAGCATCAAATTAACACAAAACCCAAGCCCTAAGATCCGTTCTATACGATTAAATTGAATTCCTATGAGATAGAATTTACCAACCTTAATTGCTTTACGGTCTTGAGCTATCGAACAATTTATTGGTGTGATTTTGAATCACAATCTTCGATCTTCAAAACCTTTGAATCCTCATATTGCTTTGAACAAAGAACTCTAGGCCTTGATCGTCGTACGAGAGAAGACCCTCTATTGTTGTATCCACACGTAAGAATGAACCAAGAACCGTTCTTGAGAATTGCTAGATTCTTAAACCTATGGAAGAATATTGAGAGAACTTTTGTTGTGAATGTCTATTGAAAAATTCGGCTCTTTTTTGACTGTTTACAGACTCATATTTATACTACTTTAGTATTTAGAGTTTGTGCCCTAATCAAATTAGGAAACAAGTGTAAACTGCCTCTGTGGCTAGTTATGTCGCGTGACAAAGGTTGCCATATGGCTAAGTATGTCGCGTGACAAACGTTGCCACATGGCTAGGTATGTCGCGTGACAAACATTGCCATATGCAGGAACTCTCAATCATTCTTCCTTTGGTTTAACCAATTCATTCTAGTTGTGTGTGACCCAATAGGATTATATTATGTTGGCAATGAGTTCGATCATATAGACTCTCATAAGACATAAGCGGACTCTAGCAAGCCATTATGTCTACCCAAATAATATAACGTAAGAGTTCACGATTCTAATGGTACACTTCCATTTCTCCCTTTGTCTCACGATGTTATATTGAACACAAGTCATGGTCCACGTCAACTTGTATCTGTTCAATGCTTTCTCGATCTTGAGTATAATGATATTCCAATCGCATTGGGGTGTGGCCACACACTTTCCATTATTATCACTCATCGAGGGGCCTAAGCAAAACATCTCTCTTTCGAGGGACAAATTCCATCTTGACTTATCATCCTTCCCATCATGAATCCGATCATGCCAAAGATAGCCTTTATAAATATCGTGTTAAGATATCGTTTGACTAAAATCAAACATGACTTTCATCATATGTAAGGTCATGATAATCTCAGGTCTAGGGACTAAATGAAGTGACCATATGAGATTTAATTATGACATTTGACCATGACATAAATCTCATATCACTTGTTCTCTAACAAGTACCCATAATTTCAATGTGCATCTCTATGCATATAATCATCATATAATTATCCATTGACAATTATACTAATTATTCTCTTAATAATCAGGGACAGAGATTATTACAATAAATATGCAAACTATATAATAATCAAATAATAAACTTAAACGATAAAGATGATACATAACGGTTTTCAGTTAAACATAACTAAAGCCTAGGGCATTACACCAACATCTTCACCATTTGAAGATTGCTTGAGAAATTGATTTGCTGTGAGTTTATACGAAGTTGAAGTTTTGCCCAGAAAATTTCCAGTCCTTTGAATCTTCATCTTCCACTTCGAGAAAAATATTCCAGCCCAGAAATCAAGCCTTAATACCATCAAGAATCATTGTGCTCTCCATCTCATAGATCTAAAGAGCCTTGATCTTGTAAACACACACACACCTCACTTATTTAATCACATAGATTATTCATTTAAGATACACTGTTATAGTCTAGGATTCGATCTTCATAGAATAGATTTTAGATCTGAGTTTGAATACTTTGTAACTTGTAATCTCTCTCATACTCAATATAAAATCTAACTCTAAGAAAATCCAAGACTAACCATCTTGGTAGTGGACGTAGATTGTTTATCGATTAAACCACTCCAAATATTGTGTTCTTATATTTCTGCATTTATTATTTCTTGTGCTTATTAATTATCTATCTTTTTCTCTGTTTGATCTTATTTGTAGTTATCCATTTTTGAGAATTGTGTTTGGAGTTAAATTTGTCAAAACCTCACTTTTTGTTTGTAAACCGCACTCACTATAAACCGCTTTACAAACTGCACCCAAAACTGCTTTATATCTTCAAAATATTCCGCTGTGTATTTTGCAACTCTACTTGCAGTTTCTTATTAACTGTAAGAGGTTTTGTAAGCAAGAGGTAAAGTTTTTAAAAGAGGACAAAAAATTTGTAACAACTATTCACCCTCCCTCTAGCTGTTTTTCACCCTTGTTGCCACCTTTGGGACCAACATAGAGCCACGGTTAGGCCTACGATTAAGGCTTCGTATTCTGCTTCATTTTTTGTAGCTTTAAAATTGCAACTAATGGCCTTGGTATGATGTCCCCTTTTGGCGACTTTATGACAATACCTAGCCCCATGCCCCTCATATTTGAGGCCCCATCCATAAACAGTGTCCACTTGCGTAGGATGTCACCATCTTGGAGCTGTTGGACTTCCTGTTCTACTTCTGGTTGCATGCTTGGACTAAAGTCTGCCACAAAATTTGCAAGTGCTTGTGATTTTATTGTTGTTCTAGGTTCATACATGATGTCGTATGTGCTTAATTGAACGGACCACTTGGCCATCCTTCCTGACATCTCTAGCTTTCTCATGACACTCTTTATTGGATAGTTAGTGCGAATACAAATGATATGAGTTTCAAAGTAATGTCTTAATTTGACTGATGTAGTAATTAAAGCTAAAATTAATTTTTCAAGGTGTGAATACCTGGTTTCTGCATCAAGAAGTGTTTTACTTACATAATATATTAGTTGTTGGACGCCATCTTGTTCTCGAACTAAGACGACACTGACTGCAATTTCAGAGACGGCTAAGTAAGTATACAATGGCTCACCTTCTTGAGGCTGTGAGAGTAGGGGAGGTGTTGACAGGTACAACTTTAAATCTTGGAAGGCCTGCTCGTGCTTTTCAGTCCACTCAAATCTACAATTTTTCTTTAGGATGTCGTAGAATGGCTTGCATCTGTCTGAGGATTTTGAAATGAATCGATTCAAGGCTGCCACTTTCCCTGTCAATCTTTGAACATCTTTGACAGAATTAGGTAACGTCAGGTTGATGATAGCTTTTATCTTCTCCGGGATTGCTTCTATTCCTCTTTGCGTCACCATGTAGCCCAAGAATTTGCCGGACTTCATGCCAAAGTTGCACTTCGCTGGATTTAACTTCATGTTGAATTTGTCCAAGATATCAAAGGCCTGAGCAAGATCTCGTACATGATTTTCAGCTTTCTTTGATTTTATCACCATATCATCGATGTACACTTCCATGGTGTCCCCAATCTCCTCTTTGAACATCATATTGACTAGCCTCTGGTACGTTGCACCTGCATTTTTTAGTCCAAAATTCATTGCAATATAACAATAAATACCTGTAGGAGTAATGAAAGCGGTATCTTCTTGGTCAGATGGCTACATCTGGATATGCTGAAATTCTGAAGACGCGTCCATAAAGGTCAAAACTTCAAGCCCAGAAGTGGCATCGACCAAGGTGTCAATATGTGGCAAGGGGAAAGGATCCTTGGGACAGGCTTTGTTTAGGTCCGTAAAATCAACACAAACTCTCCATTTTCCGTCCACTACATTCGCTAACCATCTCGGGTATTTGACCTCTCTGATCATCTTGGCTTTGAGTAATCTGTCTACTTCTTCCTAAATGATTAGATTCCTTTTGTGCGCAAATTTCCGTCTCTTCTGGTGAACTGGTTTGAAGGATGGGTCAATGTTGAGTTTATGAGTGATGACATCTTGGCTTATACCTGTCATATCTTCATGCTTCCAGGTGAAGCTCTTAACTCTACTTTTCAAGAGGTTGACAAGGTCTTCCTCGATCACTGCTGGGACGTCTTGACCGATTAGCACCTTGAGATCTGGGTTGGAGGGATCTATGGATATTTCTTTTACATCATGCTCCTTTGCCTCCAGAACCTCACGGGCCCTTCTTTGTAATTGCTATGCAATCTTTGGAGATGTCGACGCCTTCATGGATGTCATATAGCATTCCTTAGCTGATTGTTGATCACTGTAAACCTTGACAACTCCCCAGGGTATCGGCATCTTCACACACTGATGATAAGTGGATGGCACTACTTTCATTCCATGGATCCAGGGTCTGCTCAAGTTTACATTGTAACACGTAGCACTATCAATCACGCAGAATCTCTCCATGGAGTTGATGCCTTCAACATAAACTGGAAGCGTGATCTCTCCCACTGTACTTTTGGTTTCTCCACTGAAACCTACAAGAACTTAGGTCCTCTTAACGATGCTTTCTTCAGGGATCTTCATTTATTTCAAGGCGTCTAGCATAATGAGATTCACTGAGCTGCCTCCATCCACTAGAATACGTCTGACTTTGCAATTAGCGATCTGGAGTGCAATGACCAAGGCGTCATGGTGGAGATCCATAACATTATCTCTATCACTTTCTTCAAAAGAGATGACATCTTGGGATGTGAGCTGCGACATCTTCAAAAGTCTTTCGGGCTTCTCATCTTTTGCTTGCTTGGCAAATCTCTTAGATGCAGAATAAGAAGTGCCACATATATCAGAACCACCACTAATAACATTAACTACCTTTGTTACCGGTGGAGGAGATGGCGGTCTAGCTGGAACGGGCTCTTTGCTTTCCGTCTTGTTCTTGCGGTTGCCAAGGAGCTCTTTAAGATGTCCCTTTAATAGCAGGTAACTAATCTCCTTCCTCAAGGCGATGCAATCTTCGGTAAGATGTCCAAAATCCTCGTGGTAGGCACACCACTTGGATTTATCCTTCCAACTAGACAACTTCTCGTTCTTCCGAGGCCATCTTGCCTTATCTCCAAGGTTTCTCATGGCACAAAGGATACCTGAAACATCAACAGAGAAACAATAGTCAGAAATTTTAGGGGATTCGAAATCATCATCATCTCCTTCATCTTCCACATAAATTATTTTTCTATGGTCATTTCTGTGATAAGGTCTGGATCTGTTCTGCCTTTGGTGAGATGATTCTATCTTCCTATCAGGGTTGTCATATGACAATGCCTTGTCGGAATGCTTGGACTGCTGCACCTTGTCCTCTTCTAGCCTGATGAATCTTAATGCTCAGTTTCGAATATCTTCCATTTTCTTGCATGGGTTCATCACCAAATCTTCGTAATACGGAGAATCTTTCTTCAAGCCCATTTTGAAGGCTTCCGCAGCTGTCGCCATGTCCAGGTTGGGGATTTCTAGGACCTCTTTGTTGAATCTGTTAACATAGTCCTTCAAGGCTTCTGCGGGCTGCTGGGTGATGCGGTAAAGATCACTAGTGAGCTTTTCGAACTGTCAACTGCAAGAGAATTGATTGTTGAACAGGTTGACTAGCTGATCAAACGACCCAATGGAACCAGGAGGTTGACGAATCAGCCACTTCAATGCTGGTCCCACCAACGTCGAACTGAACCCTCGACACAAACAAGCCTCACGAAACTTGAGCGGGATGCGAACAATCTCCATTTTTTCTTGATAATGGGCGACATGCTCCTCAGGATCCGAGCTTCCGTCATATAACTTCATGGCTGGCACGCTAAATCCTTTGGGGATGTCGACATGCGCAATTGCTGGAGTAAAGCGAGACTGATTGTAACATGTTGGGGAGACCTACTGGATAGGCGGGGTGATGCCTGGCACATTCATGATCATGTCTCTTAATTCCTGAAGCTGACTCGCAATGTAAGTACCTGCAAAAGGGTTAGTGGTACGAGCAGTATTATCCAGAGTAAAATTGGTATTGAGACTAGCAAAGGGATTAGCGTTATTTGCGGAGGGCGTCACGATGGAGCTGTTGGTGAAGATTGGTTCTTCTGAAGAAGTCACCCCGAAGGCGCTGGACGCGAATGGTGTTGACATTGCCACATAAGTTGTCAGCAATGGAGAAGACGTCAGGATTGGTGATGACGACATCCTTCCAGTTGAGGCCATCAGAAGGAATTCATTGAAGGTCTGAGAGTTGTCCCCAATATTGAAATCAAGGATTCTAGGACGCATAGGGGAGACAGCATCCACTCTCTTATTAAGCAACTCTTGCTCCCTTTGCACCTTTATCAAAGTTTTAGTTATCAAGGAAGTGCTGTTTTGTTGGCGATCCAGCTGATTCTTCATCTGAATGAGCATACTCTTGATCTCGAAATCAGGTGTCTGCTTCTTTCCATCACTCAGAGGTGGCAGTAGTGGAAATGACTCATGGCCTCCGGTGGTTGACTTGCCACTGCTGAGGCCCCTGGGAGGGAGATTCACGCTGCTAGGGGTAGCAATGGTTTTGCTGGCGGCGGAGGTCATAGGTTGGGTAGACATGATGGTATGTGAGGATTTTAAACCGATTAAAAAACTAAGGGCCCCTCGGTGGGTGCCAAATTGTTTTGGTTAAAAAACAATGGATCAAATTAAAGATCAAAATGTAAGATTAGGAAGGCACAATGGAGTAAAATCGGCGTAAACATGGAACATGGATGACACGGCAATGTAACGAAGAAAAACCCTTGAGATGAAGATCTCGCCGGCACAAAACCTAGGGAGGTGATTATGAGCACCTGCATTCCCCAACGGTAGTATTGATATTCAAGGAGTTACAAATGGTGGTGGAGCTATGGTGGATTACAAGAGTATGCGTGAAAGTGTGTGTGGTGCTTCCAATCCATAGTCCTTTTAAATAAGTAAAAAATGACCTAAGGATAACAAAAATAACCAACCATCCTAGAATCTCGGGATGGTTATCTTTAGATATTGACTCGATCTCTTGGCCGCTTGAGGAGAGTCTTTGCATGGAATATTCCCACGTTCCTTATTTTTCTCCCTGTATAATAGATATAGCAATTATTAATAAATAATTTAATAATCAAAGTATTTTTACCTCAATCTGCAAAAATGAAGATGATGACATGTTGAACACTCTCAAGACGTCGCAATCCTGAGATTTTACCCACAACACTTACCTTCCCCATTATTAAATCCCTTCTCCCCCTAAACTTAACCCCAATCTCTCTCTAATTTCCTTTTTTTATAAGCAATTCTCTAACTTAAATTGTACCCAAATAAGTTTTATTTCCCTTACCTTCCCCATAATTAAATCCTCTCTCCCCCTAACCCCAATCTCTCTCTAATTTCCTTTTTATATGCAATTCTCTACAAAAATCAGACTTATATTCAACCATATCGCTGAGTTCGTGCAATTCAATCCATAAATTTGGAAGAAGGGGAAGGAATATGAAATGGGGGAATCTGGGTAGGTAGAAATATTAAGGTATGAACAAATAATGTAAAAGGAGGATTTGAGAATTGATGAGAGAGAGAAAGAAAAACTGTTGGATTGTATGAAGAAAGAAAGACGGGAAATAAATAAGAAGTGGAAAAGGGAACTATGAATTATGAATGGGAATTTGATTTAGGGGGTGGAGGAGGCCGAAGATGGTGTGTTTGTCGGAGAAGCTGGGTGTGAGGATAGGAAATGAGTTGAAGGTTTTGTTTTCTCAATTTAGTCATTGCAGTTTAATGAAATTCATACAAAAGCCTTTTGATTAATATTTTAATTTACCTATTACTTTACAATTTTACTTCTAACACATTTAGTTTTAATTTTACTTAAATAAGGATTGATGTTCCTATTTTACCCTTAACAACTAATTCACATGCCTACTTAACTGGAAAAAAATGGATGGTTAGCCCTATTTACCTTAAACGAGCATCCAAAATAGATGAGTTGCCGTGTTTGTAATGAAAACTAGTTTATGTATAAAATCCAAACAGTTTTATACCTGTGATACTATTGTTGCATTTTTTTTTGTATAAAGTATGATCTGACACTAGTTTAATGGTGGGTTGATGTAATGTTGAGTATCTGGAGTGTTTTGGTGGGGCTGGATAGAGGAGTAAAGGGAAGAGAGGTGTGGGCAGTGGCGGATACATAGAGGAACTAGAGGGGGCCGTGGGCCCCACTGACTTTTCTTTAAATTTTTTTTTTATTTTTAAAGTAAACACTTCAATTAAAACAAAACAAACAAAACTTAGAAAAACACACACAACGCACGCACAAAACACACACAACGCAAACAAAACAGCGGAGCTGCGGAGAACCGAAGGCGACGACATCTATGGCGATAAGCGGAGAAAGGGCCGCCTAGTAGCTCTCCTGCTCTCTTGCTTCATCGGTGGAGAAAGGGCCGCCTAGTAGCTCTCCTGTTCTCTCTCTCTCTCCTCGTGTGCTCTATCTCCCTCTCTCTACCTTGCTGATCGATTTTGATTTCGTTGGTCTGTCATTCACAAACTCCAAAAGGTATTTTGAAGGATTTTACAATAGATAATGTCAAATACTCCTATTAAATTGAGTTATGAAGGATTTTAGTATGAAAATTTTCATGATTACTTTCTGATTTTGCTTTTAGGGTTTATTTTTTTGGGTTTTTTGTTGACTGCATTTTTTTGGCAGATAAATACATATTTTGTTGATTATATTCTGATTCATTTATGATTTACCTAGTTTAAACAAAAATTGCTTGCAGTTTTAAAGCTATTAGCTATGAAACGATATTTCAAGCCAATTAGTTGTGAAGAGTCATCACCTTCTTTCGCTCCAGCATATGAGAATATGCAGGTTTCTTGTCCTAGTAACAAAGTCCGGCGAGTAAGTGCTCCAAATGTCCAAGCTGAACAAGTTTCAAACGATATCAACGAACTTCATGCAAAACCCATTTTAAAGGATATGAATAATCTTCCGGCCGACCCAGGTTTACGCCCTTCTATCAGTTCATATGATGTTAATATAAGAGAGGAAGTTCAAAGAGCATATATACGAATGGTTCCATGCCAACCAAAAAGGAAACCTGCTGCTTTTCCGTGGAAGTATTATGATGGAGATTGTTAATGTTAGATCATGTGTTGTCATGAATGTCATCCCAAGTGTTGCAAACCAGTGTTGCCACTGGTGTTGCCAAAAGTGTTGCCATTTGGAATTGGCGACACTGAGTTAGTTACTGTATTTTTCACAAATATTAATGGGTAAATTAATGTTTATATAACAGTAGTTAGTCACCTTAAAATGAGCTTAAAATCAACCCAAATGTAAAAAAATTTGTGCGTTAATCACGAAAGAGGAGAAGAAATTAACAAATAAACATGTGTTTATTTGTTTAATTGATGACCAAGTCAGAGATATTTTATTCAGCTATTCTGGGGGAGAACAAGTCAGAGTACAAGGCAACCAAAGCTAAGAGGTACAAGCAAGAGAAGCAAGAGAAGACTAGGTCTCCTACAAAAGAGGCGAGTGGCATAAATGGAGGAAACAAACTCCAAACTGTTAGCTGATCATTTGAGTAGGCTCCAAGACTTTGTGGCCTATAAATAGTGCAGTGGATCTTCATTGAAGATCATCCAATTCAGAAAACGCAAATACGCACAAGAAAAGTAGAATTCGCTCTCAAGTGTTGCCATTCAAGGTCGGCAACACTTTGTCCAACACTCGAATATTTCATATAGATTTTTATATTTTTGTGAGGTTTTTGAGTGTTTATTTACTGAGAGAATTCGTGTATGTTGTTCCTTATATCAGGGTTCGTTTATCATTAAAGAACAACCTCGACCTTGTATTGAATTCATATTATTAATAGAAAGGTCTTGCCTTTTAGGCACCCATAAAATTATATATTTATATAACTTGATAAAAATTATATTCTTGTGTATTGCTTTAATATTTCCGCTGCAAATTATATTTATTTCTATTGATTTGTGCTTTTCTAGAATTGGTGAAAGTGTCGTCGTTAGTGTCATTAACACTAAGGACAACACCCGTGAGTTTCATCTCACCTTGTGAGTTTCGTCTCATAAGTTCTTAGCCATAGACAATTTCAATTGGTATCAGAACCTAGCACTTGATATACTAAGTGTTTAGATCCTTTTGTCATGGCTTATGATCCTGCAAACCCTAATCAAAAGAGATTACCGGTTTTAGACAGATCTAATTATGCTTATTGGAAGATTCGCCTACGCTCGCATATCAAATCAATTGATCTTCGGGCTTGGCGATCTATTTTAAATGGTTATTCTGTTCCAATGCTTCCTCCGGATGACGATGGTGACGTTCAAGTCAAACCTGAATTCGAGTGGACAATTGAAGAGAATAATCTTGCTAGTTTCAATGAAAAGGCACTGAATGCCATCTATGAATGGGTTGACATGCATATGTTCAAACTCATTCAAAATAGTCCCTCTGCAAAAGATGCTTGGGATACTTTACAAAGATTTTGTGAAGGAGATGGCAGTGTCCGAGAAACAAAGCTTAGAGGTCTCACTAGTAGATTTGAAAGATTAAGAATGGGTGAAAACGAAGACATCTCGTCTTATTTTGAAAAGTTGATTGATATTTCAAATGCTTGTCAAGTATTAGGGGATCCTTTTACAAATAAACAACTTGTTTCAAAAGCTATTCGTACTCTTCCCGAACGTTTTAATATTAAAGTTTCAGCTATTGAAGAGGCCCATAATCTTTCAACAATGGACATCAACTCCTTAATGAGTATTTTGAAAAACTTTGAGTTGAATCTCAATGAACAAACGGAGGCTTCTAAAGGCAAGAATATTGCCTTAAAAGTCGAATCTTCGGACACATGTGTGGACGATGAAGATGAAGTCTTCGAGGAGTTAGATGAAAATACTAGTGTAGCTTTACTTGCAAAGAGATATAATTCCATGGTTAGAAAATTTAACAAAGTGCAGGTAAAGGCTAAGGACCAAACGGCCAAAACCTTTAGTTCTGTGCCAAGGAGAAGTCCTCCTCCAAATCAAAAGGATATCCCACCAAGGCATGCATCCTCGGAAAAGATCCGGTCCGATCCTAAGTACATTG
Source organism: Adenophora triphylla var. japonica (assembly GCA_022495995.1). Taxonomy (NCBI): domain Eukaryota; kingdom Viridiplantae; phylum Streptophyta; class Magnoliopsida; order Asterales; family Campanulaceae; genus Adenophora; species Adenophora triphylla. The sequence goes on from JAFEMH010001435.1 coordinate 365,801, forward strand.
AATCTATTCAATGTCATGCTTGTTCCGGTTGGGGTCACTATGCCAATGAATGTGCTAACACCTTGAGAAAGGCGGGCAAAAACTTATGGGTATCTCTTAGTGATGGAGAGGAGGAAGGAACGGAGAAAGAAGAACAGACGGAGCAAGTAGTCATGATGGCCACGGTAGAGGAGCTACCTTCGACTGAGAGTGTTACTTCAAGTGTTGTTACAGATTTGACAACACTTGACACAACATTGGTGACTTCTTCAGAAAGTGTTGCCCCAAGTGTCGTCCAGGAATTGGCAACACTTGGCACAACACTCAGCAGGTATGATTCTTTAAATGATCTTAATTTGCATGGTTCAACTGATTTAAATTCGTAAGAGATTATAGAGGATGATCTTGATAAAGATGAACTTATTTGTGAATTAAAAAACCTCTATAAATCTCTCCTCGTGGAATGGAAAAAGGAGAATAAGATGGTGGTTTTCTTGAAAAAGGAAAATCCGGATCTTAAGAACTCCTTGACTCGGCTAGAAGCTCAACTCAGTAGGAGAGACTTGGATCTTGATAAAATCAAGGCCAAACTCAACCTAGCCGAATCCACCTTCAAAAACTCAACACGAGTTCATCCAAATTGGATGAAATACTCAAATTGAGTAAGCCTCGAAAGCCGGGTTCTTGGGTTCCAAGAATCACTTGAAAGTATTACCTCTTCCTTGTTTGATGTTGAAACTAAAAATTGTTTTGTAAAAAGAGCGTGTCAAGGAAAAGGGTAGCACTCCTAGTGATTCCTCCGATCAATCCAATGAGTGTGGATACTGTCACAAAGCTGGACATTTAAAACCAGATTGCATTTTCCTACAAAAGAAAATGTCCAGTCTTTCAAGTGTCGCCTCAAGTGTCGCCGGTTTCTCGGGGCAACACTTATGGCAACACCGGTGAACGAGAAATCCAGATTTTCAAAAAAGGGTTGGTTACCCAAGGAAAACCGAAATGCTATGTTGTTTATACAAACCTTAAGGACTAACATTGCAGAACTTGGTACTTTGATAGTGGTTGTTCACGTCATATGACCGGTACAAAATCATTCCTAACAGAGTACCAACCTATTCAAGGAGGCTCTGACTTATGGTGGTGGAGGCAAGAGTGAAATAGTTGGTAAAGGAACACCGGATATTGTTGGTTTTCCTCCTTTGAAAAATGTCTTGCACGTAGATGGTTTACTTGCTAATTTAATTAGCATTAGCCAACTATGTGATGACAATTTGGAGGTAAAATTCAATAAAAATACTGTGAAGTGTTTGATAACACTAACTTTTGTGTCAGGACCGGAATAAGATCAAGTGATAATTGCTATCTGGTTGGTAATAAATCAGTGTGCAATTTGACAAAACTTGATGATATTAGGTTATGGCATCAAAAGTTAGGTCATTCTCATTATAGGAATCTTGAGAAGATTATCAAACATAATGCCGTCAAAGGTGTTCCTAAACTAGACCTCAAAAACACCGTGATGTGTGGTGACTGTCAAAAGGGTAAGCAAACTCGTGTTGCTCACAGTGTTGAACAACACAATGAGCAACACTCAGGAACAACACATTGTTTTCAGCTTCTACATATGGACTTGATGGGTCCTATTGAGGTAGAAAGCTTGGGAGGTAAGAAGTATGTTTATGTGATAGTTGATGATTTTTCTAGGTTTACATGGGTGTATTTCTTAAGAGAAAAATCTGAAACTTTTGATAAATTTACTCACTTAGTCTCTAAAATCAAAAAACATGTTTTGTTCTCCTATTTTTCGAATAAGATCGGATCATGGTAGAGAATTTGAAAACATCTCCTTTTCTACTTTTTGTAGTAAAAAGGGGATACACCATGAGTTTTCGGCACCCAAAACACCACAACAAAATGGTGTTCTTTGAAAGGAAAAATAGGACTTTAATGGAAATGGCTCGTGTTATGCTAATTGCTAGAAATATTTCTAAAGGTTTTTGGGCCGAAGCATTAAACACAGCTTGTCACACTACAAATAGAGTTTTCTTAAGACCCAGTACAACTATGACACCCTATGAGATTTTAAATGGAAAGAAACCTACGGTTCACTATTTTCATGTGTTTGGGTGTTTGTGTTACATTTTAAATGACCGGGAATACTTAGGAAAACTTGATTCTAAGAGTGACAAAGCCATCTTTCTTGGCTACTCTCAAAACAGTCATGCTTATCGTGTCTATAATTTGAGGTTAAAAGTGATTCAAGAATCGGTAAATATTGAATTTAACGATTACTTGAGTGCCACAGAGAACCAAATGATGATATACCTCGACTCTACTAGAAGAAGTCGAACAAAGGGCCGGAACAGACCGATTCGGCCATTGCAGCCACAGATTCAAGTGTTGCTCCAAGTGTCGCCCCCGAAATGGCAACACCCCGAGGCAACACAGAGAACAGTAACAGTGGGGCTGGAAATTCCGAGAGCGGTGACTCGAAGGAGAAGATGGATTGGTGTACTCATCAAGGCGAGAGAGATCCCCAGCTCGAATTAGAAATTATCATCCCATTACTCAAGTAATTGGTGATGTTAATGAAGGGGTTAGAACAAGGAACAAGGAGCCGGTTGATTACGGTAGATATGGTTAGGTATGTGTGTATGTCCTCCACATACTCTCGGGTAAAACACTCTGTTTCGTTTCCTCTGTTGAACCAAAAATGTGATTGAGGCCTTAAATGATAAATTCGATTCAAGCTATGCAAGAAGAGCTTGAACAATTTACCCGTAACGAGGTTTGGTGTTTAGTTCCACGTCCTTTAAATACTAACATTATTGGAACTAGATGGATTTACAAAAACAAATCTGATGAATTGGGTAATATTGTTCGTAATAAAGCTCGTCTTGTGGCTCAAGGCTATACACAAGTGGAAGGAATCGACTTTGACGAGACCTTTGCACTGTGGCTAGAATTGAGTCAATAAGACTTCTTCTTGCTATAGCTTGTTATCTCAAAATCACATTGCACCAAATGGATGTCAAAGCGGCTTTCTTGAATGGGTACTTAGATAAAGAGATCTATGTTGAGCAACCCAAAGGGTTTGAAGACTCCATTCCACCTGCACCATGTATACAGACTTGATAAGGCCTTATATGGCTTAAAACAAGCTCCTCGTGCATGGTATGGGCGTCTAACAAGCTTCCTTCTTGAATATGGATTTGTTAGAGGAGAAGCCGATAGGACATTATTTATTCTTAGGGAAAATAAAGAGATTGTCATTGCTCAAATCTATGTTGATGACATAGTTTATGGTTCCACATCTAAAACATGTTTACAAAATTTTGTGGAAGCTATGACATCTACATTTGAGATGAGCATGATAGGAGAACTTAATTATTTCACAGGATTGCAGGTGAAACAATCGAATGATGGAATCTTCATCACTCGAGCAAGTATGCTAAGAGTCTGGTGAAAAGATTTGGATTGGAGAGTGCCAAGAGCTCTAAAATACCTATGGGATCATCTCTTAAGGTAACCAAAGATCAGGCAGGGGAGGATGTTGACCCAACTCTGTATAGATCCATGATAGGTAGTCTTCTTTATCTTACTTGCCGGTCGTCCCGATATAATGTTCGGCGTAGGTGTTTGTGCTAGATATCAATCTGCTCCTAAAATTTCTCACCTAAATGCTGTCAAGAAAATCATCAAGTATGTGTGGGACAAGTGAATTGGGAATCTGGTTCACCAAAGACACTAATACCAACTTAGTTGGTTTTAGTGACTACGATTGGGCGGGGATATAGATGACAGAAAGAGTACTAGTGGGGGTTGTTTTTCTTGGGTAATAATCTAGTGTCATGGTACAGTCGCCAGCAAAACTGTGTTTCTCTCTCGGCTAGCTGAATCTGAATATGTGGCGCCAGGAGTTGTTGTTCACAACTAATATGGTTAAAACACATGCTTGATGACTATGGTCTTGATAGTAATATCTTGACCATGTATTGTGACAATTTGAGTGCTATAAATATTTCCAAAAACCCTGTACAACACTCACGCACTAAGCACATTGATATCCGCCATCATTTTTTAAGAGATTTAGTAGAAAAGGAATTGATCCAAATAGAGCATATTGATACAAAACATCAACTTGCTGATATTTTGACCAAAGCCTTGGACCATGAGAGATTTTCAAGTTTGAAAAAATCTCTTGGTCTATGTTTTCTATAAATCTGTTAGTGTTGCCTTCAGTGTTACCAACACTGTCAGCAACACTTTGTATGAGTTGTATATTATCTTTAAAAAAAAAAAAATATAGCTAGCTTAATCCCAAATGAGGGGCATTTACTGACCTTTTTGTTCTAGTATGTGTACATTCTTAAGGTTAACATTTTTTTTTAAAATACCCCTTTGTGCTAAAAAGTGACAAAGTCACTCATATTGTTGTTGATATTTTAAAAAAAAAAAAAGGCAAAGCTTGTGAAAATTCCCAAAGGGAATATAATGTAGTGTTTTATACTAAGTATTAGGGACATGGAGCTCGCTACTACAGTGTACCCTACTTGAAAGGTATAAAACTTACTAATTGTAGCTTTACACTTTAATAAAAAACTCGGGGCACGGAGCTCGCTACTACGATGCTTCCTTGTAAATAAATAAAGTGTAAAGTGTGCTTAAAAATTGCCTAAGAAAGTATAGTTATATATGTTAAAAAATATCAAGGGGATTTTATTTAAAAATGTTGCCTTGTGTGTCACGCAACATTGCTAGTAACACATTAGTAGATGCTACATTAATTTTTTATTTTCTTATTTTTGTTTTTGTTAATTAATTTTTAAATCTCCAAAAGTCTATTTGCTTATATTTAGAGTTTGTGAAATTTAAAAGGTTTTTAGCAAAAATTTTTATTTTTGTCAACTAAGTGTAATTTTGTAATATCTATTTTTTAAAATTCATCCCTTTGAATTTTGAAAAACACAATTTTATGGATATTACTAAAATTATGTTTAGTTATTATTAAAAATTATAAAAATTATAAAAATTAAAGAAAAAAAAAAAAAAAAAAGAATTTTTTTAAAAAATGGCGGATAACACTTGAGTTTGTTGGGATTTTTGAGAGATAAGTGGAGATTTAATTAATTTGACATTGTCAAATCAATTAAATCCTACCACTATTCACTCATTAAAACCTCTCTAAACCCTCACTCTCTCTCTTCTCGTTGCTCTCTCTCTCTCTAGGCGTTAAACCGAAACCCTTGTCCAGTTCTTCGTCTTCCTCGTTCTTCTTCAATCCTCCATGGCAAGCACCAAAAATTCACCCCAAATTTCATCACCCATGGAAATTTCGCCTCTAGCTCCCTCTAGTGTTGCCTCAAATGTCGCCGTTCCAATGGAGATATCCCCTGCGACACTTTCGGCCACACCCTCAACCTCACCCTCATTAGACATTGTTGTCTATGATCCTTCCAAAATTCCCATTCCTATTAATCTTCCAGAAGCTACCCCCTCCATAGAGCTCACCTTCGCCCCTCAAAAGAAGACCAAGAAGAGAAAGGCGGTTGATGCCTCTTCGTCTTTTAGGGGTGGAGTGCGTAGACAATCTGAGAGGATCAAAACCTTGTTCAGGTCCAAGATTCCTTCCAACACGGCTGATGATCCAGTAAATGTGGAGGATAGCTCGAGTTCTTCTCTCAACATTTCGTCTGAGGAAGGTTCGGACCCGGCTTTTAAAGAGACAAAGGAGCCCTCGTCATCTTCGATGAGGATGAAGAAGCTTGGTTGGAAGATGAGGAAACTCTTCTGAAGCCCGTCCAAAATGAAGAAGAAACGAGAAAATTTCATCAAGTGTCGCCCCAAGTGTTGCCGATGAAATGGCAACACACTGAAGCAACACCTGCCAAGACCAAAGCACAATCGAGTTCTCCTTCGTATTCTCCTATTTCCTGGCACGAGGTACACTCTCCTAATCCCTCTCAGGATACAAAGTCAAATTATGACTCCTTTGGATTTTATGAACGTCCTTTTCTTTCGGATGAATTTTATGGTGAAACAAATTTAGATAAGTTTGTTGAAGATTACAGAAGAAAATTCTGAATGAAAAGAATATGTATGTGACTCAATTCAAGGAGTTAGGTGTGTATCAGTTTTTGGAGGATAGGATGTTTTTGCCTACGGTGACTAAAGTATCATCGTACATTGAAAGTGTGGTTAGGAATTTCTATGCTCATCTTAGGGATAATATTGATGATAGGAATACCCCTCATTATGGAAAGATTTTTGTTAGGGGCAATATCTATGATTTTAATCCCTTGATCATCAACAAGGCATTCGGCCTCCCTAATGTCGAAGATGAGAGTTTGGAATATGATCCTAATGCCTTAGCCACCTTTTTAACTGGAGGGAGAATCACCATTTGGTATGATTACTTTAGGTCTACCCATCTCACTTCTTTGTTTAGCGTGCTCCACAAGATTTGTATAACAAATTGGCTTCCTACGGCAAACGAGAACACGGTCACTTTTGAGCAAGCTAATTTGTTGTACAAACTAGGCAAGAAACAAAGAGTTAACTTTGGGAGACTTGTATTTGCTCACCTTGCTGCATGGGCTAAGAAGAAAAAGACCTCCTCCTTCATTTTTCCTTCCCTTATTTTCCAAGTCCTAATGTACCAAAACCTTAAGCCTTGGAATGGTGATAATCTTTCGGAAAGACCTGTGTATTATCGAATTACCAAGCACTTTCTTTTGAAGGTGATAGGCACAGGGATTTACCTTGGGTTTTGGTTACAAATGCTCCTCCCGTTACGCTCGCTACCGGTGTCGCCCAAGTGTCGCTCCTGAAACCGGCAACACTTCCGGCAACACTGCTCCCGTAATGGTTGATCTTTGCTATGGTACTTAATTTTTTCAATAGTCAGGTCAAGCACATTGACTCGCAATTCGGGGGTGGTTGGACATGCGCACCGACATGATGAAAATGGTGGATTTAATTTCTTCCAAAATAGGGGAGATAAGCCACCAAGGCGTGATGATGATGGAGTCGGGAATGGTGCTGGACCAAGTGGGACAGCAGAGGGAGGTGAAGGAGCTGGAAATGCGGTTTAAAGATGGTTGGTTTGAATGGTGGTTGATTTTGGTGGTTTGGAACAAAAACAATTTTATTTGTTTTATTTTGGTTTGTAATGCTTAAACAAATTTTATTTCGTTTATTTTTTTCTTTGTTTCTACTGGAATTTTCTTCAAACTTGGATGGATGTTTTTGTTGAATGATGGAATGGTTGGTTTAAGATTTTAATAATTATTTTGGTTAGTTATTAATTTCGTATTAAGGGGAGATTTTTGTAAAGATTTTGATACTTCATTTGCTTAATGGTTGATGTTTTGGATTGAAAAATATTTCAAAACATTGCACGAAGGTTTATGTTGCCTCTATCAAAATCTCGTGGCATTTTTTTGTGGTTTTAGTTAAGTTTGACTAAGTTTTTGAAAAGATCATCACATTGGTATTTTGTGAAGAAATCGGTAACTATGGGGGAGATTGTTAATGTTAGATCATGTGTTGTCATGAATGTCATCCCAAGTGTTGCAAACCGGTGTTGCCACTGGTGTTGCCAAAAGTGTTGCCATTTGGAATTGGCGACACCGAGTTAGTTCTTGTATTTTTCACAAATATTAATGGGTAAATTAATGTTTATATAACGGTAGTTAGTCACCTTAAAATGAGCTTAAAATCGGCAACGAAATGACAGGGCGTTAATCACGAAGAGGAGAAGAAATTAACAAATAAACATGTGTTTATTTGTTTAATTGATGACCAAGTCAGGAGATATTTTATTCAGCTATTCGGGGAGAACAAGTCGAGTACAAGGCAACCAAAGCTAAGAGGTACAAGCAAGAGAAGCAAGAGAAGACTAGGTCTCCTACAAAAGAGGCGAGTGGCATAAATGGAGGAAACAAACTCCAAGCATTAGCCGATCATTTGAGTAGGCTCCAAGACTTTGTGGCCTATAAATAGTGCGGTGGATCTTCATTGAAGATCATCCAATTCGAAAACGCAAATCCGCACAAGAAAAGTAGAATTCTCGCTCTCAAGTGTTGCCATTCGGTGTCGTGACACTTTGTCCAACACTCGAATATTTCATATAGATTTTTATATTTTTGTGAGGTTTTTGAGTGTTTATTTACTGAGAGAATTCGTGTATGTTGTTCCTTATATCAGGGTTCGTTTATCATTAAGGAACAACCTCGACCTTGTATTGAATTCATATTATTAATAGAAAGGTCTTGCCTTTTAGGCACCCATAAAATTATATATTTATATAACTTGATAAAAATTATATTCTTGTGTATTGCTTTAATATTTCCGCTGCAAATTATATTTATTTCTATTGATTTGTGCTTTTCTAGAATTGGTGAAAGTGTCGTCGTTAGTGTCATTAACACTAAGGACAACACCCGTGAGTTTCATCTCACCTTGTGAGTTTCGTCTCATAAGTTCTTAGCCATAGACAATTTCAGAGATACAAGACGAAGATTTATTTCTACTTGGTTTAGTGATTTTCCTACTTGGCTTGAGTATAGCATTGCGAAAGATGCAGCATATTGTTTGTGTTTCTATCTCTTCAAACCCGAGCAAGGAGAACAAGCGAGTGGGGAATCATTTGTTGGCGAGGGATTCTCAAATTGGAAAAAGAAGTCAAGATTGAGTGTGCATGTTGGTGGTCATAGTAGTATCCACAACAAATGTGCTCAAGCTTATGATGATTTGCGGAAGCATAAACAACACATAGAGGTTGTCTTTTGCAACCAAAGTGATGAAGCAAATAGATTGTATGATATTCGGTTGAATGCTTCGATCGATTGTGTTCGATTTCTATTGCGCCAAGGGTTGGCATTTCGTGGCCACGATGAATCGGAGGACTCTTTGAATCGAGGAAACTTTCTTGAACTTCTCCGTTTCCTTTCAAACCACAATGAGGAAATAAATGAAGCTACTTTGTATAAGTCTTTTGGAAATACTAAGTTGGTATCTCATTTCATTCAAAAGGATATTGTTAATGCTTTCTCATTCTTGACTACTCAAGTTATTCTCAAAGACATTGGAAGTGGATTATTTTCTATTCTAGTTGACGAGTCTCGTGATATATCAGTGAAAGAACAAATGGCACTTGCATTGAGGTATGTGAATCGAAAAGGGTGTGTAGTTGAGTGTTTTCTTGGTTTGATTCATGTCGCAGATACTACTTCATTGTCTTTGAAGATTGCTATTGAATCTCTTCTTGTGAAACATAAGTTGAGTTTGTCTAATGTACGTGGGCAAGGCTATGACGGTGCTAGCAATATGTCGGGGAAGTTCCATGTCTTGATCCAAGGGACTCTTTCTCCACATTTGACAAGCAAAGGCTAATCAAATTCGTAAAGTATTATCCGACTGATTTTTCTAAGATGGACATAATTGTGCTTGGAGATCAACTTGAGAACTATATTTTTGATGTCCGCTCTAATGAAGACTTCTCAAATTTAAAGGGAATTGGAGAGCTTGCAAAAATAATGGTTGAGACGAAGAAGGATGGCATTTATCCATTTGTTTATTTGCTAGTAAAATTGGCATTAACTTTACCTGTTGGAACGGCGACAGTGGAGAGAGTTTTTTCTGCAATGAAGCTTCTTAAGAGTAGTCTTCGAAATAAAATGGAGAATGAGTTGATGAATGATTGCATGGTAACTTACATAGAGAAGAAAACATTTGATACGATAAGAAACGAAGATGTGGTTGAACAGTTTCAACTTATGAAAAATCGAAGAATTCCATCTTAGTATTAGAATATAGTTTAGCACCATGTTTATAGCCTTTAGTGCTCTTTTGTATGTAGTTTTAGGGGTGTTTCTCTTACTTTTGTTTAGCATGTATGCGTAAGTTCACCCCTTGCAACCTATTTTGTTCATAATTCAACTGCTTTTTGATTATTGTGATAGTTGTTATCTTTTGGTGCGTATATATAAAAAGTATGATTTATATATAAATGATTAACATAACTAGTTACATTGCAAAGAGTGGATTTATGATTGCATGATTTTAGTTTGTATTTAAGTTTATATTTCCATAACTAATATGTCTAAAATTTTATGATATAGCTTCAGTTCAGGCAGCAAAGGGAGGAAGTTGGAGCAATAGAAAGCAGTCAAGTATATCGAGTGGACAACTTTGAAAATGGTTCAAAAATACAAGCTGATTAACCCAAAAAAAATTCAGGTAAGTTTCTTGTATGACTTTCTCAGTTTATAAGTTTAAAAAATGCTTTTGTACATTTACAACCATAAACTATAAAACTAAACATATTTGGGCCCCACTCATGAAAGTTTCTAGCTCCGCCACTGGGTGTGGGCAAGTGATTTTGGTGGGTTGAAGTAAAAGATGAAGTTAGGTTTGGTTTGGTTTGACAAGGAGGAGTGATTTTCGAAGTACATTTTTTCCATATGGAGAAGGAGAGAAAGGAGGTGGATACGGTTTATACTGCGGTTCAGCGGTTCGGTTTATAACAGTTTGGTGCGATTTGGTTTGGTCGGGAAGGTCAGACCAAACCGAATCAGATGATTTGTCAATTTTAAAAACTGAAATTAACCATTCATGATTAAAAATCGAATCAAACCTGATAGTTTGATCCGGTTTAATTTCAAATCGCGGTTCAGACCGAACCGCTACTTCTCATACATGTTGGTCAACATTATATCATCTCCAACGTTGACATTCCTTCAAACGTATTTTTTGTAACACTCCTAACTAGCGAGAGTCTCACTACACTCCATTTTCCCAATATTAGTTGATGTTATTAAGCATTTCTATAGAACAATTCCTAAACATATAATCATGAGACATTTAAAGGCATACAATCGGTGTGATTCTGCATAAATTTGTAGCGTGTAATTGTTTAATCAATATACTTCTAAAATTGGTGAAGTCATCAAGGAAGAAGAGAAGAGAAGAGGAGAAGAGAAGAGAGAATGATAATCAATCAAGAAAGAAAGGAGAGTAGTGGAGTAATAATTAAATTGCAGCAAAGTTAGTAATGAAAATAAAAATAAGTTGAAAAAAATGAAGATAAGTTTTAAAATGTTTGAAAAGTCAAATAGAACTATATATATATATATACTCCCTCCATTTCACTAAGACTTACTCCCACCGTCTCATCCGAAAAGGAATAAAATGAATTTTGCCTGAGAATTAAGTACGAAAATTGAGGTAGGAGAGAAAATGTGGGGTATGAAATAGTAATTGAATAGTTATTGTCTAATGAATAAAGAAGTATTAAAAACTTTCCAATTTGAGAGTATGCCTTTTTAAATAAAACACACAAAATGAAATTTTGTACCTTTTCAAGTGTGACGGAGGGAGTACACTTACTATAGACATGAAAATTAAGAAAAAATGCAAGTGCCGTAAGTGTTGTATAAAAAGTAAGGTATGATAAAGAAAGTGGGGTAGGAATAGGCAAGTGCACATTTGTTGTGAGTATTTAAGTAAGTTCTATTGAATGAAAAAATTAAAATTTTCATTTTGGGAAAATGTAGTTTTTTGTGAGACAACCTTTTAAGTAAGATGTGTAAGTTTTATTAGGACTGATGGAGTATAATTATATACTCCATTCGTCCCATTAATAACTTCATATTTTGCCATTTTGGGTGTCTCATTTAAAGCTTTACCTTTTCTTTTTTTGGCAAAAAAATTTTACTATTTTCTCCACTAATTCTCTCTCCTATTTCACTATTACACTCACAACACTTTTCAAATTTACTATTTCCTCCACTCATTCTCTCTTCCTATTTTACTATTACACTCACGATATTTTCTCCACCCTTAATTTACGTGCCGGTGCCAAAATGGTGAACTAAATATTGGGACGGAGGGAGTATATCGTGTACTCCCTCCGTCCCAGCGAAGTGTGAATTTTTGGTCAACTTTGATCAACTTTGATCAATAATTTAAAAAAATAATAATGATCCTAATAAAAATCCAAAAAATGTTATTGTTAATATTATTAAGCGTGATACAATAACAAATTTTTAAATTTTTATTAGGATCATTATTATTTATTTAAATTATTGGTCAAAGTTGACCAAAAATCCAGACTCCGCTGGACTGGACGGAGGGAGTAGAGGTTATGCGCGGCAAAGTAGAGGAAACGAATAAAATAGATAACCTTCATATTCTTAAAGTCTGAGGTTCCACCTTAAAACCAATTGGTGATAAGGGGAGTAGCCCAGGATCTTTATATACTATATGCAAGGTTTATCAATTCCCAAATCAATCGGGTGGCGCGGAGTAACATCGTGGACCGTTGACGCGTGTGTAAACCTGCTCGATACCATCTTAAAGTCGAGGCTCCACCGCCCAAACCAATTGGTGATAAGGGGAGTAGCCCAGGATCTTTATATACTATATGCAAGGTTTATCAATTCCCAATGTGGGATATCTCTGACACATATTACCATGCACTTCGGACTAGCTTTTAATTTAATCCATTCATTTGATCACTTCACAGGTACAGGTGCGGCTTTGGCTACCTGGGGAGCTAGAGAAAAGACCTGAAAATGATCATCCTTATCGCAATTCCTAACACTGTTACTTTAGCAGTGCCATTATGCTTGGCCTTGTCCCAGATTTTTCACCAGCTTGGAGTTCCATATACATTCCCCCGATCTCCACTAAAAAAAAAAAAAACCAAAAAAATGAATCTAACATGGGTGTAAATTGGACACCCATTTCCAAAACGATCGAGAAGCATCCCAGAAGCTGTTCAGAACTCCTTGTCGTCTTTTTTCGGGTTTCAATTAGAAGATATGGAATATCACTGTCTCGAGCATCTTCTCAACTGTAGTCTTCCTACGTAAAATAGACAATAGAAACACTTGGAGAGGACACACATTCATACATATATATATATGTATATATATATATATATATAGAGAGAGAGAGAGAGAGAGAGAGATGTTTCTTACAGCTGAGCAGCATTTCTCCTCTTTCAAATTCAGTATTACCGGTCTGCTAACAACTCTGTGCCTTCAGTTTTCTTGGAGAACCTTATGAAGCAGTGCAAAAGTTTCAGTTTCTGCAAGCCAAATAACAACCAATTTGAGAAGAGTTGAGAAAGCCGACAAATCAACTAAAATCCAGTGTAACATATTCCTATTCCCCATTTGGATGGCTTAGTATGAATATACATGGTCTTGGATATGAAGAAAGATAATACGGAGTAAAACATAAACAAAAAGTTAAAACAGATTTCTCAAGGATTGATCTTCAACATTAGAAAAAGCTGCATACAGAGAGGTTGAGCACATTTGTCGACCAAGTTGTGTTGGCAAAATTCCAACTAAAATCTGGAAACTGTACCGCAAGTCATAACCTAGTACTAGAAGCTTAGTCATGACAAGAAATAGGCCTGCGTAAGTGGTACGAAGTAAAATGAATAGAATAGAACTCTAAGTAAATCAATTAACTTATGGGAAGAAAGTATATCATCATAAGTGTTTTGGTTTTTAGGTTTCGCATTGAAATCAATATTAGTGAATGCCCTTTTGCAAATAGAATTAATAGCAGAACAACAACTTTTGTAGGACTTACCAGGGAGCTTAACCATTTCAATGAGGCCTACTCTTTATGTTAAGATTATATGATTCTCCAACCAATTTTATGAGGTCAGACAAGCTGACAGCATCATTGCTTGAATCTCTCTCATGCAACCACTCCTCCTGAAGATGAACATTTATATCTCTGTAATATGAATTGAGGGGAGGGGGGAGTGCACATACAATTAGATTTGGAATTATTAGCCAGAAAGAAAGGATATAAAAGGATATGGGCATCTAACATATCAGATATAGATTACCTCCTCAAGGAAAGAACCTCATAATTCTTTCGAAGATGATCAGCGTATTTTGTAAGAGCATCTTGAACAAACTGTTTGCCAACAGTTCTTACTGCTGCAGCATTTAGTAGATTTTCCAATGACTGATGCTTCTTCAAGAGCTTCAAGGCAGTTTTTAGGCCAAAACCAGGAACAAAATGCTGAATCCCAGGAACACCATCAGCTTCATCGCCCATAATGCATCCTAACCATACCAGAATCATTTCAGAAAAAATAAGTTTAAGTTGGGTCCGCAAAAATACATTCCTTTTATAAAACTTTCTTTCTGTTTTTTTTATATAAAAAAAGTAAGTAAAATGAGAAGGATAAAAAGAGCTGTAAATTACAAGCTAGGAAGGTCAGCACTCTGCCAGGGAAAAGCAGACTGCATTTACAGTTGCTTAAATGCCAAGAGCATCGTGAATTCATGGACAGCAAGTGCATCTTAACAGCTACTTGAAATTAATAGATTGCAGACAAAAACCACCAATGGTAATGGAATATTCTAGCAGCTGAACTCCAATGCAAAATAGGAATCTCTGGACAGAGTACTTTCAGAAGACTAATTTTCTGTCAGATCCTTACAGCTACTTTAGCACAGCATGTTTCTTCGGAATAGGCAGTCAATTTAAGTTACTTACTGAGACTCAAATCAGACTGTGGATCGCACTTGTACTGAGCTATGTAATGCTTTAGGGTGTAAAAGGACCATCTTTTCAACTCCGGAATAGGCATAACCATTTGCACATCTTCGGATATAAGTTGCTTGAAATCTTTATCCGGAGAAGCAATAACAACTCGATAAGCCCTTTGTACAGCTTGTTCAGCAAGTGTAGCTATAACATCGTCTGCTTCAAGTGATGCAAGTTTCACAACCTGCATGGATCATCGTAAAAAACTTCTAGTGGAATTATCACATGAAAGCAGGTTAATAAAATTTGTAGTCACATCGCCTAAATTCTTGTGTATCACTGTCAGATGACAAGTAAAAGTTCTTAAGGATGGTAGAGGCATGATTAAAGACATGCTGAAGCTTCTCGGAGATGTGTAATTTTCACTGACCGGCACATTACATTTCCGAAGAATATCTGAGATGAGTAGATGGAATCTGCCAGGATCTGATGTTTGAGTTGAGGATTTCCTCCTATGAGATTTATACGATGGCAGTAACTTCCTCCGATACTCATTTGCTCCATCTCCATCAAAAACCTGCATAAAACAATTTACTCAAAAAGTTCAAAAAATGAACATCTCCAGAATTACTTCTAATCAGAAAAACTTCTTTCAATAGTAATATCTTATTCACTTTGTAACTGGGAAAAAACTCAGAAACAAGTGTGGATGAGTGGCAGATGTATTCTCCACTGGGAAAATAGGCTGCCGTCTATAAGTGTTATAGGCTTCTTGGAGATGCTGAGGGTGAAAACTAACTGATAAAAACATAAAAGAGATATAGGTAATATAAAACCAGGAAGGAGGGGAGGTAGTGGATGCATTCTGACTACTCTGGACTAGGCCGGGGAATTGAGGCGTAACTTTAGCAGTTAGGAAATTTCTGGAGATTTTTTCTTCTTATAATAAGAAAACAGTTGAATTAGATTAAAGAAGTACAAAGGCCGAGTTGTCCATCACAACGAGAAAATACAAAAGGCTTAAGCTAGATTAGAGCAGGAGACCCACAAAACCCGTCCTTAGCTGATACCCAAAGATAGGCCGAAAAGACCACTTTGTCCCATAAAA
Organism: Adenophora triphylla var. japonica; assembly: GCA_022495995.1. Classification (NCBI taxonomy): domain Eukaryota; kingdom Viridiplantae; phylum Streptophyta; class Magnoliopsida; order Asterales; family Campanulaceae; genus Adenophora; species Adenophora triphylla. The sequence continues at coordinate 381,414 of JAFEMH010001435.1, forward strand.
GTTCCATTGATAAATATTACCCTCTTGGAATTTCCTTTAATCAATATACACTATGGAGAAAACATAAACAGTAACATGGTGGATGTACCATGTAGGGACCTCTACAAGAATGTCTTGTTTTTGTATCTTTCATCAGAAAGATTAGATCTATACTTCTGGCAGACAGTTGGTAACAGGTACTGGGCACATAAGAGATTCCAATATAAGCCGATTTTCATAACTAACAATATGGATTCCTACATGGTACTATACTTTACGGGTGGAGAGTCTGGCATGTCTAAGATGCTCCACAATTTTTCATTCATGAAAAGGAAACTCATTAACTGCAAGTGGAGGCCTTAACTAAAATATCCCTCATTGCAGCCACCAAACCAGCATTTTGTTAGTTGCAAACTGATGACGGAACTCTACTCTTGTGTTGCCTCGATTCTTCATTTCAGCCGGAGCACCCCTATCTGGTCCCTAGTTCACTGGTGTAGGTGTGAGTTTGGGTAAGGATGCTCAAGAGTATGGGTGAGGATCTTCAAGAGTATCCTCTTCAGGACAACAATTGTAGATCTAGGTAGCAATGTAGCATATTAGCATAGTCCTTGTTGCTCTAAGTTGGAATCACCAATGGCGAGTACTTGTAACTTACATGGGAGCCAAAGCGAACACTACGCTTACATCCAACAGCTCTATAGTAGACTCGGTATACACTTAATTTACCAAATCATAAAACGGGTAAGCCAATATCAAACGTTTGTGTAATTGACATCTTCTGGGAAGTGCAAAAGGAAGTGTAGAGGAGTCAGGAGTCTGTTTATATTTAAATGGCCATGAAAATTATGATCTCAACTAACAATGACTTTCTATATGTCACTTGTGGAAAGCGAAGGAAGTCACTATCATTTTCACCTGTCATCCATACAAGATGGCAAGTTTGGGTTAGCTATCATTTGTATGGGTGTTTTGTGGGTATTCATGAACTTGAGAATGACGGTTGGTTTCTTTTATCGTATTCAAAGGGAATGATCGCAACATTTTCTCTATGGAGATAATTCCTTTGTTTGAATCTTCTCTAACATGTGAATATTAGATAAAGGAAATTAAGGAAAACTAATACAAGTTCAGGTCACAGTAAGTAAAGTTTAATCTGGTCTCTAGGTCGTTCAAATCTCAACCACCAGTACTCTATAGGCATACCCTGTCCGCCACTACACCTTCTGCAGTCCTTCTATTCTGAAGCTCCTGAACTTCAATGCCCAATAACATCATCTACATAAAACAATTGCTCTAGAAAAGAAAATTACCTGTAATAATTATATAAAATAATCATAATAATAATAACAACAATAAAGTTCGGAAAAGCCAGCACTCATTTGGTGAAGGAGAGCAAAAATGATTAGGGAACGACAATTTGTAGCTCACAAGCAGGGGTGGAGCTACATGAAGCCTTATGAGGGCAGCTGCCCCCATTTGATTATCACATCCAAGTGCATTTTATTCTATTCTTTTTCTGAATATAAGGATTTTAGTGCAAAAAAAAAAAAAAAAAAAAAAAATTGGCCCCCTTTTTTCAAGGAAAATATATCACTACAATATATGTTTGCCTCCATTGGGCCGTTTATAAAAAAATCCTTGCTCCGCCCCCTGATCACAAGTCAATTGATTTTGGCTATGAACCCGCGAAAATCAGTAACTCAGAATCAGACACTATCGATAATCGACACACATGCTTACAAAAGTGTGTGTTTGTGTGAAAGAAAGGGGTAGACGCTTACAGCAATGACAGGATATGAAAGGCTGACGCGAGAGAAAAACAGTGAAATCCAGCGAGCAAAAGAGCGTAAGCTTGGGGTGCTTCCGTTGTAACACAATGGGTTCACATCCAACAAGAAAACTAGACCCTTGTAGTTGTTCTTATAATCACTGTCTCCAATTACTACATTACTGAATTCCTGCTTGTACTCTAGTGGCAAAATTAGCTGCCCACCAACTGTCCCTGAAGATGAAGATGAAGATGAAGATGAGCAAGTGATGATGGGTTTGTGCTTCCGGGTTTTGATTGTTCTTAGCAATTTGGTGGGTGGAAAGGAAATGGGTGTCCCTCTGAGGATGAGATTGGAGGATGCTACAATTCCACATTCTAACATGTCAATTGAATTCCTACCTACAATAATGTGTTTTGTACTCACTTTCGATGTTTATGATTCTCTTCTTCAATTATCTTTTCCGATATCTATCTTCTTCCACTTTTCTATTCCCTATTTATTTCCACAGTAACTATTTCTGTGCAAGTTGTAAACCTCACCTCGTCTTCCCCTCGGTTATTTTTGTCAAAAATACCATATTAGTCCCTTAACTTTAAACGTTTTCATTTTAGTCCTTAAGCTATTTTATTTCTAGCATATGTTATTAGCCGAGAATTGTATCAGCATTTGTTCATTACACTTGCCTGTTGGTATTTTAGTTCTCTGTATAGATAGTTTATCTTGGTGACTATAGCTATTCTTTGTATTAGTGTATCTCAGCTTAGGATCTGTGTATATATATGTGTATCCTCAGTATGGAAATAAATCATGAAGGAATAATTCTCCAATTGCCTTTTCTCTCTTCCGCTGTAACTTCTTACATGGTATCAGCCTAACTTGATCTTTTGGGCATACCTCCATCCTTTCTTATCTATTTCTTCCCAGCCAAAACTGTCCAACCTTCTCCAATTCTGCAGCAAACTCTCTACCAATCTTCTATAACCCTACTGTAATCATGGGGCAAACGTACCTTACGAAGGAAAATTACGTAAATTGGAGCAATAATATTGGTAACTGGAACCCCAGTTCTTCTTCTGGCCGTTGGAATGGAAACAATTGGGGTCGTGGGGTTTCTACTCCTACCATACGTGGAGGTCACAATGGCAACAATGGGGCTGGTCTTCTTTCTACTCCACCTATCACTTGCCAATGGTGTTTTCGGGTCGGGCATGCTGTTCGAGGCTGTCGAGGGTTTCAGCAAAACTTTGCTTACATGGCTTATTCGGACCCGTATATTCTGGATTCAGGCGCAACGAATCATATGACCCCGGATCCGACTTCCCTCTCCGAATCTTTTCCATACTCAGGTAAAGATGCAATTACTATTGGTGATGGTTCTAAGTTAAATATTTCACGCATTGGTAGTTCTTCTGTCTCTGTCAATAATCGTTCTTTTAATCTCCACAATGTTCTTTATGTTCCACACATTCATAAACCTTTATTATCCATCCGTCAATTTTCTAAGGATAATAACTGTTTTTTTGAACTTGACTCGTGTGGTTTCCGTGTTAAGGACAATCGGACGAAGGAGATCATCATTACTGGTAGTAACTCTGGTGGCTTATACAAACTTTCTTTCAATTCTAAGTCGCAAAATAATCCAGTCGCCCTTCTTGGTGAACGTACGAGTCAGGAAATTTGGCATTCCCGCTTGGGTCATCCGTCAACTCCTATCTTTAAAGTTTTGTGTCGTCAATTTAGTCTCCCTTTGAGCCATAAACTTAATGAACAACAATGTTGTCATTGGTGCCCATTGGGCAAGTCTAGCAAGTTGTCTTTTCCTACCCGAACATTTAATGCGTTGAATCCATTAGATATGCTACATTTAGATGTTTGGGGTCCTGCCCCCGTTTATTCTATGAATGGATTTCGTTTTTATTTTTCTATCGTTGATGACTATTCTCGTTTTGTATGGCTTTTTCCTATGACACATAAATCTGATGTTACGCAAATATTTGCCTCTTTTAAAACACAGATTGAAAATCAATTGTCAAGACGCATTTCTGCCATACATACTGTCAAAATTGTACAAACTGATGGGGGGTGAGTTTACTAGTCGTGTTTTTACTACTTTTCTCCAAAAGGAAGGTATTAAACACCAAATGACGTGTCCATATACACCTCAACAAAATGGGGTAGTCGAGCGTAAACACCGACATATTGTAGAAATGGGGTTGTGTCTTATGGCTAAAGCTAAAGTTCCTTACAAATTTTGGCTTGAAGCATTCAATACTGCTGTTTACCTTATAAACAGACTCCCTATGCGTCAACATAAATTCTTCTCCCCATATCAAAAATTGTGGAAACAAACACACGATTATCGCTTTCTGAAAGTCTTTGGTTGCTCTTGTTTTCCTCATGTTGTCGCTACCAATGCACATAAACTTATGCCTAAATCAATACATTGCATGTTTCTTGGATATGATAATATTCGTAAAGGATATCGGTGCTTAGACTTATCAAATAACAAAGTATATCTATCAAGACATGTGTTATTTGATGAGTCTTCTATTCCTTGGCAAGATAGAGGTATAAATAAACCGCAACGGGGGATAACGTTGAACGGTTTGGTCCATATGTGCACTTGGATCAACATGTGGGCGATGGTTTAGACTCGAGATCTAGCCTTTCGGAGCAGAGCTCTGCCCACCGCCCATACCAGCCGAGTGGGAGGTCCTCTCTGCCCAGTCCCAGTTCACGATCTGGTCCAGCCTCCCATCAGCACCATTCCGCTACTCAGCCCAGGCGAGTGTTTCACAACAGCCCGATCCCTTTTCATCTTCCGCCTGCTTCACCAGCTGCCCCAACCCATTCACCGCTGGTAAATGAGACCCCCACTGGTTCTCCAAATCTCAGCAATGCTCCTGACAGTACTCCAGGCACCACAATTTCGGCCTCTGGAAATGCTAGTGTGGATATTCCACCTGTTTCCCCTTCCGAAACAGCTGCGAACTCTTCACCTCCACCTCTTCGCTACCGAGCTGTGTCTGAATTACTTGCTGCAACATCACCACATTCTTTGCCTTGCGTTGGTTGCTATTCGTAATGATCCGTTATCCTATGAGCCCCGGACATTCAAACAAGCTTCCAGATTCCCTCATTGGCAGATTGCAATGAAGGACGAACTCACAGCATTACATAAAAATCGGACTTGGTCTCTCGTTCCGTGTCAGCCTCATATGAATGTTGTGGGATGTCGTTGGATCTTTAAGGTCAAACGAAAGGCAGATGGGTCAATTGAACGACATAAAGCCCGACTCGTTGCTCAGGGCTTTACTCAACAAGCCGGACTCGACTATGATGAGACATTCAGCCCAGTTGTTAAACCATCAACTATCCGAACTGTATTATCTGTTGCTCATTCTCGCAGTTGGGACATTAAGCAACTCGATGTTCGGAATGCATTTCTCAACGGTTTTCTCAATGAAGAAGTGTATATGAAACAGCCTCCCGGTTTCATTAATCCCTCTTCTCCAGACTTTGTTTGCAAGCTTCATAAAGCTTTATATGGGTTGAAACAGTCTCCTCGGGCATGGTTTCAACGCCTCCATGATTTCTTACTCCGTCACAAGTTTGTCAACAGTCGTTCGGATTCTTCCTTGTTTATTCGGCACACCACTGATTCTACTACCATTATTCTCGTATATGTGGACGATATCATCATTACAGGATCTTCTCCTTCTGTTATCACCTCCATCATTGATGATATTTGTGCCACTTTTGATAGTCGACGTCTTGGTGATTTGAGTTTTTTCTTGGGTATTGAAGCATCTCGGGATAAAGCAAAGCTACAGTTACGTCAGCAGAGATATGCTCTTGATCTGTTGGACCGGTTTAACATGTCCGATCAGAAACCAGCTTCTACTCCTTCTATTCCGCACTCTCGGTTGTCATCTCATGATGGTGACCCTTTGCCTGATCCAACTACATATCGTAGTCTTGTTGGAGGGTTGCAGTATCTCACTCTCACTCGTCCTGATATAGCATTCTCAGTTAATCAGGTATGTCAGTTTATGCATCAGCCTCGCTCGACCCATCTTGTCGCAGCTAAGAGAATTCTCAGGTTCATTAAAGGTACACTCTCTTTGGGTCTCACCTTTTATCGCTCCTCGAACCTATCTATTTGTGCATACTCTGATGCTGATTGGGCGGGCGATCCGGACGACCGACGTTCCACAACTGGAGCATGCATCTTTATTGGTCCTAACCTTGTGTCTTGGACTGCAAAGAAACAGACTACAGTTTCTCGGTCGAGTAGTGAAGCCGAGTATCGAGCTATTGCCCAGACTACTGCCGAGCTGAGATGGTTTTCTTATCTATTTCGGGAACTCCATATCCCATTCCGTAACCCGCACTTATTTTGCGATAATATCTCAGCTTTACATATGGCACGTAATCCAGTTTTCCATGCTCGTACTCGTCATATAGAAATTGATTATCATTTTGTTCGTGAACTCGTAACTCGTGGGTTTCTACAATTACGATATGTCTCATCTAACGATCAATTAGCCGATGTCTTCACCAAAGGGCTGTCCAAACCACGTTTTCAAGAACTTTCTGTCAAGCTCCGCCTCCCTTATGGCCGTCTCGCTTGAGGGGGGGTATTAGCCGAGAATTGTATCAGCATTTGTTCATTACACTTGCCTGTTGGTATTTTAGTTCTCTGTATAGATAGTTTATCTTGGTGACTATAGCTATTCTTTGTATTAGTGTATCTCAGCTTAGGATCTGTGTATATATATATGTATCCTCAGTATGGAAATAAATCATGAAGGAATAATTCTCCAATTGCCTTTTCTCTCTTCCGCTGTAACTTCTTACATATGTAACCTTTGACTAGTACATGACTTTTAGTCATTTCCCCTAAGTGCAACTCCAATGGGAGGTACCAAAATCAAATTTTGATAATTTTGAAGGGAGTTAGCAACTCCAATAGATAAAACTTGAGGTACCAAAATTAGATAATGAGTTAACCAAGGTATCAAATTCGATACATTGGCTAACTCTTTCCAAAATTAATTTTTTTTCCATATTTTAAATTTTATTTCACATATAAAATATTTTATTTAATTTAAAAACATTTTAATAATTAAATTAAATAATTTTAAATATTTATAAATATAGGTAGCAAATAAAAATATGACACGGGTGAAAATAGATTTTTTAAAATTAAATAATTATTTAAAAAAAAGAGAAATTTTTTATAAATATTTAAAATTATTTATTTTAATTATTAAAATGTCTTTTCAATTCAATAAAATTTTAAATGTGAAATAAATTTTAAATATGAAAAAAAAATCAATTTTTGTACCTTTGCTAACTCCTTCCATTGGAGATGAAAATGTAATACCCTATGAATAGTGCTTGAAAGGTACCAAAATTTGATTTGGTACCTTCCACTAACTCCTCCCATTGGAGTTGCCCTAATTGACTTCAACTTTTTAAGGAACTAGATTAATATATTTGTGATGCACCGCTTTCTAAATTTTATTTTAGTAATTTACTACTTTATTCATAATCTCTTCATTTTCTTATCATACTCTCTCTCTCTCTCTCTCTCTCTCTCTCTCTCTCTCTCTCTCTCACTCACATAATAAATGTCGCAATTTTCATTTTGACTCGCCCCAAAATAAATGTCACATTTTCAAATAATTAGAATGACTTAGTGCAATTGATGCAGGAGGAGGCGAGGATGAGGCCCCAGGCGGACGCCCCATGAAACACCAAGCGAACGCCTCAAAGGTTGTCAACGGGAGTGGAGTTTCTGGCCTTGAGGCGGGCGCCCCACCACAGCTCAAGCGGGCGCCTCAAGGTGGATTCAACATGGCCTTGGCTACGGACGATGAGGCAGGCGCATGAAGATTCCCAGGCGGGCGCATCAGATTGACGGGCATAAGCATCATAGGGTCTGGACTCCAGGCGGGCGCCTGGCCCATTCCCAGGCGGGCACCCCGCGTCGTTTGCTTGTTTCCTAATTTCGTTTTTATTCCGTTTTTACTGTTTTCTGAACAATAAGTGAGGGTTATTTTGGTAATTGGTTTACTCTTTTGTCTTAGGGTTTAGGGAAGTATTTAAACAACTTTTAGACATGTTTTTACTCAGCTTTTGATTAATTAAATTGAAGAGTTTTCTCTCTTTTTCTGGTGGAATCCAGTTCTTGTGTTTGAGGGTTCTTCTCTTGAAGGATTCTTGTGTTTAGTGCGCTAAACACGAATCTATCGTGCTTCCGTGCTGCGTCAGTTGGTATCAGAGCAGGCTTAACCTGTCTTTTCATCACTGACTTGTTATGCGGGATCAAGTAACAAGAGAAGAATTTGAGAGGCTAACCACAACCATGGCTGCGTTGACGGCACAGATGGAGACGTTCATGGCTGCTCAACAGGGTCCAAACGCTCGTGCTAATCGTAACCGTGGTGGCGAGAGAGACAGGGGTATTGAACAGGGCCGACGCCCTAGGAGGGTCGAAAATAATGATGAAGAGGATTCTAGTTCCAATTCCGATGATGTGGTTGATAGTGATGATGAACCGGATCAGGGTGGTAATCGACACCGCCAAGATTATAGGATTAAGGCGGATATTCCATTATTCTATGGAACCATGGGAATTGAAGATTTCCTTGATTGGCAGAATGACGTTGATCGTTTCTTCGAGGTTATGGAGGTGCCTACGAAAAAAAAGGTCAAGATGGTGGCAATCCGATTGAAGAGTACTGCTACGGTTTGGTGGGAGAAACTTGTTGCTCAGAGGCGACGACAAGGGAAGGGGCCAATCAAAACCTGGAGGCGTATGAAACAATTGATTTCAGAACAATTTTTACCGGCAGATTACGAGCAGACCTTGTATAAATTGTATCTCAATTGTGTGCAGGGTAAAAGAACAGTTGATGAGTACACTACTGAATTTCAGAGATATACTGCGTGGGTTAGAGTTGAGAAGACCGAGGATCAGAAGATTGCTCGTTACATTAATGGGTTGAAGAAGGGTTCGATACAAGAAAAGATGGGTTTGCATCAGGTGTGGACTTTGACGGATGCTACCACTCTGGCGTTAAAGGCTGAACTCATAGAGAAGTCGAGCACGAAAAACTTTACCCCTTTTCGCAGATTTCCACAGCAAGATACTTCTGAAGCAGTAGTTGATAAAGACCCAGTTCCGCAAGTCAAGAGTACCACCAATTCTAGTAGTAGCACAGTGAACAAGGCTCCGGCACAGAAAGCAGCAAATCCGTACATCAATCCAACAGGGGATAAGTGCTATCGTTGTCAGGGATATGGCCACAAATCGAATGTTTGCCCCACCCGAAGAACTGCTTCAGTTTTGCATGAGTATGAAGAGGATGAGCCCGAGGTCAATGAGTATGAAGATGTTGAGTTTTCGGAAGAGGAGTCCGGTGAGAGGGTTGGGTGCGTGCTTCAAAAGATGTTACTTTCTTCCAAGGGCGAGGGTCAACGGAAGAATATGCTGCGAGAACAATGTTCTATTAAGAACAAGGTATGTAATATGATTATTGATAATGGGTGTACTGAAAATCTTGTTTCGCAGAAGTTGGTTGAATTTTTAGGTTTAACGACTGAACCTCATGATAGTCCTTATAGTTTGGGATGGGTGAATAAAGGTTCAGAACTTCGAGTAACACGAACTTGTAGGGTCCTTATTTCCATTGGCAAACATTATAGGGAGGAGGTCGTTTGTGATGTCCTGAGTATGGACGTGAATGTGCGCTCGCCCGAAATAAAATTCGGAAGTTTGAAAAAAAGGAGTCGCCACGCCATGCTTAGAGGTGCACTTTGAAAAACCTTTTGAAAGAGAGTGGGTTCGGGGGTCATGTTACGCGTTGGGAAGAACCGAGAGTTCACTCAACACGCCTCGTCCGTAGACGAGTCTTTCTAATCTAGACATCCAAATAATTCAAAAGACGTGCAAACAATGATAATAGACATATGTGATTAAACATGAATTTTATTGAATAAAAGAGATCATTACAACTTGTAGACCATTTGTCCGGGAGGCCACGTCCCTTTACATCAACAAGAAACAGATTACAAGAGAAGACAGGTCCTCTACAAACGACCAAATCTGTCGCGTGACATGAGACTCCTCTGTCCCGATATGTCGCGTGACATCAATGGTCACCTTACAGAGGCTCACAACCAAACAGATCTACAGATCTACCAATGAAATGAGCAAAATCAGATCTAGGAACTAAACGATATGAACAAATACTAAATGCTAAAAACAACTGAACAAACAAGCTACAACTGAGATATGGTCCCTGCAGATGGTCACAACATGTCGCGTGACACAGGACTCCTCATGTCCACATATGTCGCGTGACATGTGTTTACCATCTGCAGGTACCTCACAAATTGAGATGCAGATCCAACAATTACACAACAATTATATCAGAAGCAGTAATAACAATACGAATTAAACACGAATCAATCAAAGGAGTGTGGATATGGAAGATCCACACTCCCTTGATGTCCAAATTGCAAATCCAAATAAATCACATCACAACCAAGCAATTGGACTCAAGTAAAAGCTATTTAAATAGAGAGATTGCAGTTGCCACGTGATAATTCAAGGTATAAGGAACCTGATTATCAAGTGGAGAAGGAGAGAAAGTAACTAAAACAAATAGATGAAAGAGAGAGAGAGGAGAAAGGGTTACCCTTGTAGTCCTCAACTCTCACACCAAGTTAGGTGCAGGAGTCTTCAATTCAACTTCGAGATGGAGATCTGAGCACGAATCAACAGCTGAATTGAGAGGTTTCAAGTGTATAGGGAAGTAGAGAGGGAATTGGGTTGAAGAGAGGTGAGAGGTGAGGGAATTGGAGGGGAATTGGGTGGTTTTGGTATGAGAGAGAGAGAGAGAGAGAGAGAGAGTTTCTGGCGTAATTTGGGCAGAGTAGCTTTAGGGAGGTGAAATTCGGATCCAAAACTGAGAGGGGTAGGGTCTTATTTATAGCTGCAGCCTATGGTCACTTTGTGTCGCACGACGTAACGTAACCACTTTCCATGCTTCGAGTTGTCGCGTGACACAAGGTGACCATAACCGTTTTTGGCGCCAAAACTGATTCTGGAACCTTCCTAGGTAATACCCAAAAAGTCCAAAACAGTTTTATTCTCTCTAGGTCCTTTAACTCGAGCAAAGTACAAAAAAGTACTTCCTTCGCTAGAAACATATGAAATGTTTCCGGAAGTCTCGGAATGGACCGGGAATTTACCAAAATGCCCCTAAATGCCATTTTATTAGTTAAAATGTATCTGAAAAGGGATCGCGAATTGGATTGGCGTACTTACAGAGCCCCTCGGCAACGTCACTTATGGAAGAAGTGAGGTTGTCGATAAAATAAGAACCAATCCCATTGAGCGGCTGGGGAATGAAGCAGAGGGCTAAAATGGTGAGCTGGGGAAAAGGATGGCTGGACCTTTTGATAAAAGGATTCCTACGTATCCCGGGGAGGGAATCAAGCCAAATCGTAGTTCGGACTATTCGGGGGGTGTCTGATCCAAAGAGACTATTATGAGGCATCCGTACCTGGTGGGGAGACTGTTTTGAGGCGTCTGAACCTGGTGGGAAGACTGTTTTGAGGCGTCTGAACCTGATGGGAGACTGTTTTGAGGCGTCTGAACCTGGTGGAAGACTGTTTTGAGGCGTCTGAACCTGATAGAGAGACTATTTTGAGGCGTCTGGACCTGGTGGAGAGACTGTTTTGAGGCGTCTGGACCTGGTGGAGAGACTGTTTTGAGGCATCTGGACCTGGTGGAGAGACTGTTTTGAGGCGTCTGAACCTGATGGGGAGACTGTTTTGAGGCGTCTGAACCCGGCGGGAGACTATTTTGAGGCGTTTGAACCTGATGGAGAGACTGTTTTGAGGCGTCTGAACCTGATGGAGAGACTGTTTTGAGGCGTCTGAACCTGATGGAGAGACTGTTTTGAGGCGTCTGGACCTGGTGGAGAGACTGTTTTGAGGCGTCTGAACCTGGTGGGAGACTGTTTTGAGGCGTCTGAACCTGATGGAGAGACTGTTTTGAGGCGTCTGATGTTGGGTTTTACGGGTCCATGCGCAGCGAAATTAAGCATTAAAAACATAAAACCCAAGAAGCCCTAGGATCCGTTCTATACAATTAATTTAAATTCATATGAGATAGAATTATACCAACCTTGAACGCTTTCCATTCTTGAGCTATCGAACGATTTAATTATGTGATATCAAATCACAAACTTCGTTCTTCAACTTGCTTGAACTCTAGGTATTGATCGATGAACGAGCGAAGACCCTCTTTCGGTATCCACACCTTTGAATGAATTCAAGAACGATTTCTTGATGATTGCTAGATCTAAACCTTGAAGAATATTGAGAGTATTTTGTTGTGAATTTTGCTTGAAAATTTCGGCTAGACCATTAGGGTTGACAGGCCTCTCATATTTATACTACATTGGCATAAATACGTCTCCTAATCGTATTAGGAGAACAGGCTGTCAAAAACACGTCAGAGGCTTAATATGTTGCGCGGTATACTAAGCCCATGGCTAAGTATGTCGCGTGACATATGTAGCCAGATGCAGAAACTCTCAATCATTCTTCCTCTGGTTTAACCAATTCATTCTAGTTGTGTGTGACCCAATAGGATTACATTATGTTGGCAATGAGTTCGATCATATCGAACCTCATAAGACATAAGCGGACTCTAGCAAGCCATTATGTCTACCCAAATAATATAACGTAAGAGTTCACGTTTCCAATGGTATACTTCCATTTCTCCCTTTATCTCACGATGTTATATTGAATACAAGTCATGGTCCTTGTCAACTTGTCTTTGTTCAATGCTTTCTCGATTCTTTGAGTATAATGACAATTCCAATCATATTGGGGTACGGCCATACACTTTAATCATTATCACTCATCGAGGGGCCCAAGCAAAACATCTCTCTTCCGAGGGACAAATTCCATCTTGACTTATCATCCTTCCCATCATGAATCCAATCATGCAAAAGATAGCCTTTATAGATATCGTGTTAAGATATCGTTTGACTAAAATCAAACATGACTTTCATCATATGTAAGATCACGATAATCTCAGGTCTAGGGACTAAATGAAGTAACCTTATGAGATTTACTTATGACACTTGACCATGTCATAAATCTCATGCGGGTCATGTCCAGTCACTTGTTCTCTAACAAGTACTCATAATTTCAATGTGCATCTCTATGCATATAATCATCACATGATTATCCATTGACAATTATACTAATCATTCTCTTAATAATTAGGGACGGAGATTATTATAAACAAATATACAAAACATATAATAATCAAATGATAAACATCTCATATAATAATAAATAATGTCAACACATAAGTCTATCAATCATAGGCCTAGGGCATAACACTAACAGTCTCCCACGTGCACTAGGCCCAATCTACCATGTATCGAATACCCATGGACCTAACATGATCATCATGCTTAGCTTGCGGGAGAGCCTTAGTTAATGGGTCTGCCACGTTGTCATCAATGTCTACTCTGCATATCTTAACGTCTTCCCTTTCACATATCTCACGGATAATGTGGAAACGTCGAAGTATGTGTTTGGATCTCTGGTGTGATCTTGGTTCCTTTGCTTGTGCAATGGCACCATTGTTATCACAGTAAAGTTCAATAGGATCTCTGATGCTTGGAACGACTTCCAAATCACTAATGAACTTTTTGATCCAAACTGCTTCCTTAGCTGCATCGGATGCCGCTATATACTCAGCTTCGGTTGTAGAATCAGCGACGGTACTTTGCTTGGAACTTTTCCAACTCACAGTGCCTCCATTAAGCGTAAACAAAAATCCAGATCGCGATCTGAAATCATCTTTGTCGGTTTGGAAGCTAGCATCCGTGTAGCCTTTGACTACAAGATCTTCTTCCATTCCTCCAAAGACCAAGAATACATCCTTAGTTCTTCGTAAGTACTTAAGGATATTCTTGATCGCTATCCAATGTGGTTCACGGGATCCGATTGGTACCTACTCGTCATGCTTAGAGCACACGAGACATCGGGTCTAGTACATAACATAGCATACATGATAGACCCAATTGCCGAAGCATATGGAATACCATTCATTCTCTTTCGCTCATCATTAGTCTTAGGACTTTGATTCTTGCTAAGAGATATACCATGCAACATTGGCAAGTTTCCTCTTTTAGAATTTTCCATTTGGAATCTTCTAAGGACTTTGTCAATGTAAGTACTTTGACTTAAACCAATCATCCTCTTGGATCTATCTCTATAGATCTTGATACCAAGGATATATGCGGCTTCGCCCATATCTTTCATTGAAAAACACTTTCCTAACCAAGACTTAACAGTCTGTAGTGCAGAAACGTCATTTCCAATGAGTAAGATATCGTCGACATACAATGCTAAAAATAGTGCTACGCTCCCACTAATTTTCTTGTATACACAAGGTTCATCTTCGTTTTTAATAAAGCCAAACTCCTTGATTGCTTCATCAAAACATAGATTCCAACTCCTTGAAGCTTGCTTCAATCCATAAATGGATTTCTGCAACTTACACACCTTGTTAGAATTTTTTGGACTGACAAAACCTTCAGGTTATATCATGTATACATCCTCAAGCAACTTCCCATTAAGAAAAGCTGTTTTGACATCCATTTGCCATATCTCATAGTCATAATATGCGGCTATGGCAATTAAAATTCTAATAGACTTAAGCATGGCTACAGGCGAAAAGGTTTCATCATAGTCGATGCCATGAATCTGCCTATATCCCTTAGCTACAAGCCTAGCCTTATAGGTGTGCACCTTCCCATCCATGTCGGTCTTCTTTTTGAAGACCCATTTGCACCCTATGGTTTTTACACCTTCAGGTGGATCAATCAAGTTCCAAACTTGATTATCAGCCATGGATTGTAATTCGGATTTCATGGCCTCTTGCCATTTTTCCGAATCAGGAGCGGACATTGCTTCATGATAGCAAGTGGGTTCATCATTTTCGATTAACTCCACTTCATCACTTTCCGTAACGAGAAATCCATATCTCTCGGGTTCGGATCGTGACCTACCACTTCGGCGAGGAACTTGTGCATCTTGAACCGGTTCCACAACGGTTTGTGAACTTGGTTCAGTTTCTACCAATGGTTCAATGTTGTTTTCGGGTTCTCGAATTTCTTCGAGATCTATTTTACTCCCACTGGTTCCTTTGCGAAGAAACTCCTTTTCTAAGAAAGCACCATTTCGAGCAACAAACACTTTGTTCTCGTTTCGGTTGTAGAAATAGTATCCTTTGGTTTCCTTAGGATAACCCACAAAAACACATTTATCAGATTTAGGTGCTAGCTTGTCAGAAGTTAACTTATTGACATATGCATCGCAACCCCAAATCTTCATGAAAGACAAACTATGTTTTCTTCCATGCCACATCTCATATGGGGTCTTTTGAACCGATTTGGTAGGAACTCGTTTATAGTGAAAGCGGCGAGTTTCTAGTGCATGTCCCCAAAAGGATAAAGGAAGCTCAACTTGACTCATCATAGAACGAACCATGTCCAACAAAGTTCTATTCCTCCTTTCAGACACACCATTCCATTGTGGTGTTCTGGGTGGAGAGAGTTCTGAAACGATTCCACAACTCTTAAGATGACTGTCAAATTCTTGGCTCAAATATTCACCACCTCAATCGGATCGAAGTACCTTAATAGTTTTGCCAAGTTGATTTTGCACCTCATTTTGAAATATTCGAAATATCTCAAATGATTCACTCTTATGTTTCATTAGATAAACATATCCTAATCTACTATAATCATCAGTGAATGTTATGAAGTACCGAAATCCTCCCCTAGCATCGCTACTCATAGGCCCACATACATCGGTATGTATGAGTCCTAATAAGTCGCCCGTCCTTTCACCGGTTTTGGTAAATGGGTCCTTGGTCATCTTGCCAAGTAAACAAGATTCGCATGTCTCATATGATTCATAATCATGTGAGTCCAAAAATCCATCTTTGTGGAGTTTAGAAATGCGTTTCTCGTTTATATGGCCAAGACGACAATGCCATAAGTAAGTGTGGTTTACATCATTGGGTTTAGATTTCTTGTTAATATTATAGATATCATTATCACGATTTTCAACATCAAGAATATAAAGGCCATTGAATGAAAGCAATGATACAATAATGCATATCACTCTTGTAAATAGAAAATTTCTTATCACATATAAGAAAATTAAAACCTTCATTATCCAAAGCTGAAATCGAAATAATATTCCTACTTAAAGCTGGAACGTAATAACAATTGTTCAAAACAAGTATTAGTCCACTAGGTAAAGTAACTTCATAAGTTCCTACGGCTAATGCAACAACTCTTGCTCCATTCCCCACACGTAGGTCCACTTTGCCTTCCTTAAGCATCCTTCTGTTCTTTAGACCCTGCACATTTAAACAAATGTGAGTTCCACATCCGGTATCCAATACCCAAGAACTAGAAGTAGATAGGAATATATCTATAACAAAGATACCTGAAGTCGAAGCAACTCCTTTGCCCTTCTTCAGTGCTTCCTTGTATTTTGCGCAGTTTCTCCTCCAATGTCCAATCTCATTGCAATGGAAGCAGACTGCGTCCTCTTGGGACTTAGGCTTAGCCTCTTTAGGCTTGGGAGCCTCTTTAGGTTTGGCAACTTTTGCCTTAGGATTAGCAACCTTTGCCTTTCCTTTACCCTTGAAACCCTTCCCCTTGTTAACCATTAGCACTTGGTCGGTTTTCTTCTCGACAATATTGGTTTCCGCAGTGTTCAACATTTGAACTAACTCGGAAAGGTTTTTATTCATTCCACCCATGTTATAGTGCATTATGAAATGACTAAAACTTTTAGGTAATGAATTCAATATTATGTCGGTAGCCAACTCTTGGCTAATTGGAAAACCGAGCCTTTCAAGATGCTCAATGTGGCCCTTCAACTTGAGAGCATGGGGACCAACAGCTTGTCCTTCACTCATCTTGCATGAGGTCAAGATCAACCGTGTTATACCTTTCTTGCCTAGCTTGAACTTGGAACATTTCCATCAGTCGATTGTTTAAGTCGACTGTCCCCAAGTGCTCAAGATCCTTCTGAAGGTTCTTGCACATGGCGGAGAGCATAAGACAACCAACATCTGTAGAGTCACGCTTGTGCTTCAGATATTGTTCCCTTATTGCCCTAGCAGAATTGGCAGCAGGTTCAGGTGGAATAGGTTCCTCGAGAACGTACAGTTTTTCCTCTTGTCTTAGAACAATTCTTAGGCTACGGATCCAATCCATATAGTTTGTACCATTCTCTTCCAACTTCTCCTTCTCAAGGAGAGATCGCGATGAAAAGTGATTATTGTTTGATGCCATTTATTCTACAAAAAGATATACATAAAATATGAACACATATAAGTAAACATATTATATGAAAAGTATAATGCATTTATTTAAAATGCTCCCACTAAATTATACACCTTCAAATGCAAATAAGCATAATATACATTTAATGGGCTAAGATCCAACTTTAATTCAATTTCGAGTTTGCTATGGCAAACCGCTCAAAATTAAATTAATTAGGTAGAAAACATCAATCATATCACATATATGACTCTTAGATCTTTTTATGAGATTAATTCAAGACATCATATGTCTAGGCATATTTTAATCTCATCTTATGCCTTGGGTCCAAAACCATTTTGATAACCCAATTAAGTTCATTCACTTTAAACTTATAGGAACCACCATTTCCTCATCTTGCTTGCATTCGAATAGAATCAAAGCACCTTGCTATGGCAAGCCTACCCAAAACTATCCGAATGGTCTCAAGTGTTTTAATCATGAATTGACATAAAGAACTTAAAAGTTAAATGAAGGTTCTTTAAAGGTAGATTATAAGCATATCAGAAAGATAGTCATAATCGTGCACCAGGTAAGTTCCCAGGAAGATAGGTGAGCCACAAGGACTTCTTAAGTACCAACTCTTCCTTAGACAGAACTCTCCTAGACATGCACAATCAGAAATCAACTCTAATTTAGCAACATAATCACTTCCTTTTATAAACAATCAGTTTCCTTTTAAATTTCGCGTATTTATGACTTGTTTCCATAAACAATCATAAGATCCAAAATTTACATTGTCTAAATCTAAACATATTAGGAAACTAAAATATCATGTTTCAACTAAACATCTAATTAAAAAATTCTTAGCATGTAAGAACAAATAAAACATGCATCGCAATAATTATTAAAATCACATTTTAATCAATTAAGCACGCATAAACAATGAATCAATCTAGCATGGTTTTATAAACTTAATTTTATAACATCCAGATTATCATATGAACTTAACAGATTGTAAACTCAATCACAGAATAGCAGAAAAATTGAACAAAGCGGATTACGCCGCATTTGGCTTATTATGTCGCGTGACAACATCGGCCAGGCTAGGTTTGTCGCGTGACATAACTAGCCGAGATGCAGATTTCCATATGAGGCTCGCTATGTCGCGCGACCTAAGCGGCAGTTACAGGATTTCCGAGATTCAAATCAATTCGTATCACATGCAATTAAATCACATAAAACAACCCTTTTACAGATTTAATTCAACATAATTCGAAAACGATTTTCATATTGTTTCACATAAACAATCGAAATTCTATCGCATACATGAACATGCAATAAGCATATAAACAATTTATATCTTAAATCTAGCATGTTAATTCAAACTTAATCATACGAACGGGGCTCTGATACCACTGTTGGGTTTTACGGGTCCATGCGCAGCGGAATTAAGCATTAAAAACATAAAACCCAAGAAGCCCTAGGATCCGTTCTATACAATTAATTTAAATTCCTATGAGATAGAATTATACCAACCTTGAACGCTTTCCGTTCTTGAGCTATCGAACGATTTAATTATGTGATATCAAATCACAAACTTCGTTCTTCAACTTGCTTGAACTCTAGGTCTTGATCGATGAACGAGCGAAGACCCTCTTTCGGTATCCACACCTTTGAATGAATTCAAGAACGATTTCTTGATGATTGCTAGATCTAAACCTTGAAGAATATTGAGAGTATTTTGTTGTGAATTTTGCTTGAAAATTTTGGCTAGACCATTAGGGTTGACAGGCCTCTCATATTTATACTACATTGGCATAAATACATCTCCTAATCGTATTAGGAGAACAGGCTGTCAAAAACGCGTCAGAGGCTTAATATGTCGCGCGGTATACTAAGCCCATGGCAAAGTATGTCGCGTGACATATGTAGCCAGATGCAGAAACTCTCAATCATTCTTCCTCTGGTTTAACCAATTCATTCTAGTTGTGTGTGACCCAATAGGATTACATTATGTTGGCAATGAGTTCGATCATATCGAACCTCATAAGACATAAGCGGACTCTAGCAAGCCATTATGTCTACCCAAATAATATAACGTAAGAGTTCACGTTTCCAATGGTGTACTTCCATTTCTCCCTTTGTCTCACGATGTTATATTGAACACAAGTCATGGTCCTTGTCAACTTGTCTTTGTTCAATGCTTTCTCGATTCTTTGAGTATAATGACAATTCTAATCATATTGGGGTACGGCCATACACTTTAATCATTATCACTCATCGAGGGGCCCAAGCAAAACATCTCTCTTCCGAGGGACAAATTCCATCTTGACTTATCATCCTTCCCATCATGAATCCAATCATGCCAAAGATAGCCTTTATAGATATCGTGTTAAGATATCGTTTGACTAAAATCAAACATGACTTTCATCATATGTAAGATCACGATAATCTCAGGTCTAGGGACTAAATGAAGTAACCTTATGAGATTTACTTATGACACTTGACCATGTCATAAATCTCATGCGGGTCATGTCCAGTCACTTGTTCTCTAACAAGTACTCATAATTTCAATGTGCATCTCTATGCATATAATCATCACATGATTATCCATTGACAATTATACTAATCATTCTCTTAATAATTAGGGACGGAGATTATTATAAACAAATATACAAAACATATAATAATCAAATGATAAACATCTCATATAATAATAAATAATGTCAACACATAAGTCTATCAATCATAGGCCTAGGGCATAACACCAACATCTGAACCTGATGGAGACTGTTTTGAGGCGTCTGAACCTGATGGAGAGACTGTTTTGAGGCCTCTGAACCTGATGGAGAGACTGTTTTGAGGCGTCTGAACCTGGTGGGAGACTGTTTTGAGGCGTCTGAACCTGATGGAGACTATTTTGAGGTGTCTGAACCTGATGGAGAGACTGTTTTGAGGCGTCTGGACCTGGCGGAGAGACTGTTTTGAGGCGTCTGGACCTGGTGGAAGACTGTTTTGAGGCGTTTGAACCTGGTGGAAGACTGTTTTGAGGCGTCTGAACCTAGTGGGAATCTGTAGCTGCCGGAAGGGTTGATGCTACTACTGCTGGGGATAGGTGTAGCTGCCGGAGGGGTTGATGCTACTACTGCTGGGGATAGGGACTCATGCTTGCTGGGCAGCGATTCTTATTGACGGCTGACGGTGGGGCTTATGGCTTTTGACGTGCTCTGGGAGATTTAGGTTGGCGCGGAATTTTCCGTCTCGGTTCTGCTTTGAGGGGAAATCTTTTAGATTTGCTCAGTTAACTGTTGTACCTGCAGGGGAAGAGCGACACTCGAAACACTACAGTCTAATTATGCTAGCTTGTTAGCGAAAGTTAAACTATGTTAGCTTGTGTGCGTGAGTCTGTTTGTTCTGGGAGCGAGAGAAAGGTGTACAGTTTATTATATTGAAAGGTTGGCTTTGCCGAATTTGTACATAAGTTTCTGGGATTGTTTTTCGGGGTAACTGTGTATAGTGGTACATATGGTGGGGGAAGGTACTCTCCCGTGCAGTAACATATGGGTACAAGGTGTATTGCAGCGACGACGAGTTAAAGAGCGTCACAGAAACCACTTGCAGGACCTTGAGGCTTCCTGATGCAGACCAAGTATGTCGCCCGACACTATGTGTCTGCCTGTCAGGTTCTGTCGCACGACTAGACGAGGCTCGTAACAGGGCCCATTTAAAATCAGTTCCGGCCCCAATCTGCAGGTCACTGCTTTTTCAACAAAAGGGCACTAGTAGTCTCAGCTTGACAAACAGGCGACTTCTGCAACAAAGGTTGGAACTTTCAATCATCATGGAGCAATATAACGAGGAAATAGCTTCTCGGGAACATCAATTTTGCCAGGACTTTATCGGGGTTTCACAATTTCACCAAAAGCATCATGGGAAAATTATTGACAAGCGATATGGTATGTCGTGCCTCTGGCCTCTGAAGAACTGGAGAGTAGATTGGGATTTGCTCCGAGCAGCTTCGCATTTTTGGGACTCGGAGAGGCATGTTTTTACTTTCTCATACAATGATCTGACGCCAACCATGGAGGATTTTCGGGCATTGACGGGCTTGAGTGAGGTGGCAACTGTGGCATTTCCTCGGGATAGGCGGCCGGTTGTGGAGCAGTTATCAGATTTCTTGTGCCTGCCAGTAGATCAGGTGGCTCCCATGGTTCTGAACAGTGAGTTTATAGACTTGACCCGGATGGCTCGGCTGCGATCTTCTAGTCCGGCTCTGTTCGATCTCTCTACTTCACTAGATATGTATGTATTGTTTACCTTGTCAGCCTACTACTTCTGCGGTCATGTCGGAGTCTGCTCAGGTGCGCTACTGGAGGTTGTCAGACAGCTTAGGGGTGACCGAGGCGTGGATCTTTCTCAAATTCGGTTCGGCCAAGGGGAGATGGACATTGTACCCCTGCTATTAGCTGAGACTTATCACGGCCTTGATAGACTAGCCGGAGGATCTGATTTCATGGGCGCGGGCAGCCCCACTCTACTATCTTTATGGCTTTCTGAGAGACTGCGCTTGATTGGGCCATTACCGGAGGGTCAAACAGCGATGCCTTGGGTGACCAGACAACGCAGATTACTGAGGGATGCAGCAGCTGATAGTTGGCAAGTGAGATTGACACGATACGAGACTGCTGATCTGAACTTCTGGATTCCAGCATGGGGACTAAGGACCATGAGAGACGTTCAGGACGGGTCGGTGGTAATCAGACTACCAGGGTTGCATGTGTCTTCGTTTTGTATCCCTTCACTGGTAAGCAGGCAATATCGGTACCCTCAGCAGACTATCAGGGCTTTGAGAGAAAGGCTGATGACTGATGCTGTTCCGATGATCATGACCGAGCCCCAGACTGTGCACTTCTTCAGCAGATCTTTCTTGGAGGGTTTTCTTCCCACACGGACGCTTCTTCGTCAGGCCAGAGGGTTTACATTCTTGACCACGGAGTATCTGATTTGGTATGAAGAGCAACGGGGTCCCGTGCAGTTGGCTATAGAGGCTCGCCGCAGGGAATACTTAGGAGCAGAGTACCCATCCAGTCGGTCTTTTCGAGATGCAGAAGCCAGAGGGAATCCAGATAATGTTACCGGTGATGCTGCGGAGGATTATGAGAAACGAGAGATCCGGAGGGCTGCTCTGAGGGATGATCCGGAGGTGATGGCTCGCAGAGAGGCGTTGAGACAAGAGAGAGCTGCCAGGGTTGCCTTGAGGGAGACTGGTCTGATTGAACCACCGGCGTGCGTTATTCCTGAGTTGGGACGGGCTCAAACTGACTTATTCGACATTCCTAAGCCAAAGACCTCCCGGGGACCAAGGAAGAGGAAAGACAGGGGTACGAGTTCGGGAGCGGGGACGAGCTTCTAGACATTTTCTGAGAGATGGAAGACTCTTTATTTTTCTTTCGCTTGCCTTTTGGGAGAGATATTTATTTGAACAGAATTTGAGTATCCCTTAATTTCCTTAATGCAGAAAAAACAGATGCTGAAATTTTTATTTCCCTTTTTTTTTATTCACAGCAGGTTATTTGAATCAAAAGTAGGCCGTGCTTGAACTCATCAAAAAGAATATTAACTCCAAATAAACCTTTGAAAAAGCTTTAGAACTGTAATCAAAACACATTTTGGCAAGATAAACAACTTTGCAGCATTTTAGACCGAACCACAAGTGGTTGCCTACGTTCCCCTTTTGAAAGAGAACTAAGGGGCTCAGGTCTCCGTAGTTCGACTCAATTGACTTTTGGTGTTTAAGAAAGGGGAAGGCAGAAGGGGGACATGGTGCGACCCTGTTTTTTACCTAGACCGCCCTTTTAGGGTTTTCGGCCTAGCTGGGTATATTCTTTTAGCACCGGGCGTGTCCCTTATTTTTGCATGGACTGCCTTTTGAGAGGTTTTCAGTCTCATCTGGGACAATTTTTATTGCGCCTTTATTTTCATTTCTTTTCCTTTTTTTTTATTATTATTATTTATTTTTTTATCTTTACAGAGGGGGAAAAAGACTCGATTACACATAATACCTCCGCAACTTATCTCCGTTGACGGGGTGCAAAAAGGGATTACCATCCAGATCCGCTAGCTGCATTGCTCCTCCGGAGAATATCCTCTTTACTAGAAATGGCCCGACCCAAACAGGTGCCCATTTACCCAATGCACTGCTCTGATTTGCGGGCTTCATCTTGAGAACCAAATCACCGACTTTGATGTCTCTGGGCTTTACTTTCTTGTCAAAAGCACGGGCCATTCTTCTCTGGTATGCCCGATTGTGCTCCATGGCCTTTAATCTGCGTTCATCTAGCAGTGCCAACTCGTTATATCGACTTTGGAGCCAATCAATCTCATTCACCTCATTCTCAAGTAACACCATGAGGGATGGAATTTCTAACTCGATGGGCATAACCGCCTCCATTCCGTAGGTCAAAGCGTAATGGGTTGTACGGGTAGCCGTTCGAATAGAAGTGCGGTAGCCCCATAATGCTAAATGCAGCTTCTCTGGCCAATCCCTTCCTCGTTCGGCCATCTTCTTAATGATCCTTTCCAAGTTCTTATTAGCAGCCTCAACAACACCATTCGTCTGAGGTCTGTATGGCGAAGACTTGTGACGCTTGACCCTGTATTCAGTAAGCAGGTGATCAGTTTCTCCCTCGAAATGGGTTCCATTGTCAGAAATAATCTCATTTGGGACTCCGTAGCGGCAGAAGATCTGTTCTTTTATGAAGCGAGCCACTTTCTTAGCTGGGAGTACTTTGTAAGATGCAGCTTCTACCCATTTTGTGAAGTAGTCCACAACAACCAAAACAAATGAGTGCCCATTGCTCCCGGATGGAGTTATCTTCCCAATGACATCAATACCCCATGTTGCGAAGGGCCAGGGAGTTGTCATACAGTAGAGATCATGAGGAGGGATATGGTTCAAGTTGGAGAATCGCTGGCATTTGTCACAGGTTCGCACAAATTGAATACAATCGGTTTCCATAGTAATCCAGAAGTAGCCCAGTCTGATAATGCTATGCATAAGAGATCTAGCGTTCATATGAGGTCCGCAGGCACCGTTATGAACATCTTCCATTACTCTTTGGGCCTTTTCCTTGCTGATACAGAGCAGGAGAGGGCAACCTTCTCTTTTCTTCCATAGCTCATTGCCGAGTATAACGTACTGAGCTGATAGCCTTTTCAAAGCTTGCAGACTCCTGGCATGAATACCCTTTAGGTCTCCTTCTTTATCAACGGGGAAAGATGCTTCACCACGCTGGAGATATTGGAAAATTTGACCGTACCACGGCTCATTGACGGTTTCAATCTCTATTTCACAGCAGTATGCAGGGTTTTCTCGCCTACCGACCCTGAATGGTTTGATCGACTTTCCTTCCGGGATTTCTACCAAAGAAGCTAGAGTGGCCAGGGCATCAGCAAATCTGTTCTTGTCTCGCGGTAGGAATTGAAATGACACTTCCTTGAACTGACCGACGAGCTCTATGATGTAAGCATGGTACTTCTGGAGGCATGGGTCTGAGGTTTTCCATCTGTTAGCTGCTTGGTTGATTATCAATTGGGAATCACCGAACACTTCCAATTCTTCCACATGTCGCTCCAGGGCAGTATCTAGACCGGCTATACAAGCTTCGTACTCGGCCGCATTGTTGGTAACCGAGAAATTCAACTTGATAGCAATGGGGGTATGCATATCGTTCGGGTCTACCAGTACCATCCCGATGCCATTTCCTCTTTTGTTAGCCGCACCATCGAAGAACAACTGCCATCGATTGCTATTTTCTATAACAAGAATCCCTTCATCTGGAAACTGGAGATCCGGTCCTCGGGGTTCTGTACTGGGGGAATCAGCCAATTGATCTGCCAGAGCTTGTCCCTTGATTGACTTCCGGATCACATACTTGATATCGAACTCAGCCAAAAAGAAGGTCCACTTCGCCAGTCTGGTGGAAATGTTGCCTCTATCACCTTGAAACAAATATCTGATTGGGTCCATCTTGGAAACCAGGTGCACTATGTGAGATAACATATAGTGCTTCAATTTTCCGACCACCCATACCAAAGCTGCGCATGTCTTCTCGAGGGCAGAGTAGTTCAACTCACTTCCTTGGAATTTACGACTGACGAAATATATGGCATTCTCGATCTTAGAGTCCTTCTTTTCTTGCGCTAGCATGGCTCCGATAGCTGTGTCTGTGACCGTCAGATATAGAAGTAAAGGCTTGTCTCCGTGAGGTGGGCAGAGAATAGGAGGATTAACAAGGTAAGCTTTGATTCTCTCGAAAGCTAGTTGGCATTCCTCATTCCAAACCACTTCCTGATTCTTCTTCAATAGCTTAAAGATTGGCTCACATATAGAGGTCAGCTGGTTGATGAATCTGCTGATGTACTGTAAACGGCCCATGAAACCTTTCACTTCAGAGACAGTTCTGGGTGGCTTCATCTCGACAATCGCTTTAACCTTTCTGGGATCTACCTCGATGCCTCGCTCTGTGACCATGTAGCCCAAAACTTTACCCCGGATAACCCCAAAGGTACACTTGGCTGGGTTTAGCCTCATAGAATGCTCCCGAAGTCTGTTGAAGAACTTCCTCAAATCTGTGAAGTGCTGTCCATCCGACCCTTTTGAATGAATAATCATATCATCCACATACACTTCAATCTCCTTGTGGATCATGTCGTGAAACAAGGTGGTGACTGCTCTCTGGTAGGTAGCCCCAGCATTTTTCAACCCAAACGGCATTACAGTGTAACAATAAGTACCCGAAGGAGTGGTAAATGCCATCTTGCTTTGATCTTCTTCTGCCATCTTAATCTGGTTATAGCCTGCGAAACCGTCGACAAAGGATTTGACTTCGTAGTTCGCGGTTGCATCTACCAGCATGTTGATGTTTGGCAAGGGGAAATCATCTTTGGGACTGGCCTTGTTAAGATCCCGAAAGTCTACACAAACTCAAACCTTCCCATTCGCTTTTGTGACCGTAACTATATTTGCCAGTCAAGTCGGATATTCAATCACCTTGATAAAACCCACCAGTAAGAGTTTCTCAATCTCTTCTTTGACTTGCAAGGACCACTCGGGCTTGATCCGCCTCAATTTCTGCTTTATTGGCTTAATCTCTGGATCCAAGGGTATTCGGTGCTCTACGATGGAAGTATCCAACCCAGGCATCTCTTTGTAGGACCAGGCAAAGACATCTACGAACTCCTTAAGCAATTCAATCAGGGCAACCTGCTCATCTCCGAAGAAGAAGCTACCAATTAGTGTTTCTTTGGGTTCTTCGTCTGTTCCCAGGTTCACTGTTGTCAATACCTCATCGGCATCTTGGGCCCGACTTTCCTTTTGTTCGCAAACCCGCTTTGAATCATTTTCTAAAGTTTGTTCATCTATTAGGTCTGCATTATCTTCAATGGAATCTGGCTTAATTATTTTTAAATCTTGATGATTAACTTTAGTTAAGCGTTCAATTGATAGATTGGCAATCACGGGATACTCAGAAAGATCAATCATTTTATTCAGAGCATAGGGAAACACAGTGTTTACAACTCCAAGACGATCTTCTGTCGTGAGGACATCAGATCGATCGAAAGACTCAAATTCAATCACAAGAGACTCTGGGGACTGACTCAGGACACGGGAAACAGATTTAGACTTAGATGGACAAGGACGAGGTTTGAGCCCAAGCTTTTCGATCATAGTCTCCCTGTCTGCAACTGGTCCCTGAAATGAAGTCCAGTTCTGTAGCGGCTCCTCTGCGACGGTCTTCAAACCATTCAAATCCGCCACTAGCCCCTTTTCAAACTCCAGCATGGCTACCACCTCACTATCAGAGGAAAAGTCAATCAAATCTCCGAGATCTTCAACAAGAACAAACCCTTCTGCAGGCAACTTCTCTGTAGACACACCATTCTCTGATTCTGACAGCCCCTGATTCTCAAACAGTTCTGCCAAATCACCATCAACATCTAAAGGGTCCGCACCCCGGATTTTGTGCACGACAGAGTCATCCAGAGCGAGCTTCTCGAGCTGGTTTACGTAATCGGGTCCCCAGACATGATAACTGTTCTCATAGGTGGCGGTCACACCTGGCCTTTTGGGCAAACTGTCAAACATTTCTTTCAACGGATTTTGGCTGCTGGCCAATTTCCGGATCGTTCTCATTCTATCTTCCACTTGGCTCAACTTTGGTTCGGGACAAACAAACATATCACCATCTTCTTTGATAAAATGCTTATTTAAGGACCAACTGTACGGGCGCATCTCAGGCCTTTTGTACCTCTTACCGGCCGCTGAGGTCATCTTTTCCTTAAAAGCTTCAGTCTTGTCGTACATCTTATCTTCTTTCGTCACAGCATACCCTAGGCCTCGCTTATTCCTCTTGGCTTCTGGCATCACAAGGTGACATGGTCCCTGCTGACGTTTTCCCAGCCCCAGTCCAGGGATATAATTCATGCCTCTCATCATTTTTAACACTGGAGGGATCTTGTCGGAGGAAGTCGTCAAGTCTATGGTGCAGACCTGTCCTTTGGGCTTCTCAATCGTAAAACCGCTAAGCATCAGGTTCTCCTGGTCGAGTTTAATCTCCATTACTGGCAAAGTATTAGTGCTGGTTTCCCCAATCGTAACGCTATCACCATAAATGGTCGTCAGGACTCCATCTTGCACGAACTTTAGACATTGGTGAAGAGTAGAGGCTACGGCTCCAATTTCATGAATCCAAGGTCTGCCCAATAGCGCCGAGAATGTGACCGGAATATCGATAACTTGAAAATCTACCATCATCTCTTTATCCCCAAACATCAAATTCAAAGAGATTATTCCCAATACTGCCCTAGACGTGGAATCATAGGCCTTTATGGTTTGATTGGATGGTTTAAGGTTCTGCGCATTGATATCCAACATACTCATCATTTTAGCAGGGAGCACATTCATAGCCGACCCATTGTCTACCAACACATGGGGGATCCGCCGTCCTTCCAGGGGTACAGTGATGTGTAGGGATTCGTTATGCTTTGCACCAAAAGCAGGCAGATCAAGATCCATAAAAGTAATGATGTTCCCATATTGCGCAGTTCCGATCAGCTGACAGGCTTCGTCTGGGGTGGCATTGACAGAAACTTTTGTTTTGGACAAGGCTTCTTCTAACTTCAACTTGTGAGGGTAGGAGGATGTGAGGAGAGACCATAAGGAAATATCGGCTTGGGTTCTCTTCAGTTGTGTCAAGATTGGATCTTCCTGTACTTCTTCATCCCTGGTTGATCTGTATGGATTCTGAGAAGACTGGGGATTCGCAACTGCAACAGCTTTACCTTTCCCGGATGGATCTATGTTATCTGCTCCCAACATTCTCCCGGACCGAGTCAACAAATTAATTTCTGGATCTATTTCAACCACAAAATCTTTACTGGCTTCCTTGAGCTCTGTTAGCGAAATTGGAACAGGACGAGTGTTATAAGGTCATGCTGCCTGCCTTATCTCATTTATAAGACAATGGTGCCTCTATATTAGCCGCTAGCTTGAGTTCCTCTAGAGAGATCGGAGAATCTCTAGGAATCACGGAGGACATGGTGGTAGCAATCACATGCTCTTCATAATCGTCAAAATCAGCAGTATTATTCAAACCATAAAGATCATCAAGATACAAAACATAACAGAAATTATCTTTCATTTCACCAGAAAAAGGGATTACATCAGTCACATTCTCATTACAACCAGCACTATCACTTTCAACTATCGACTTCTCAAACTCTATTACATTAACAAAGTAGTCTTGGCCAAAATCCATGAGGTTCACGGTGTTGTCGGGCAACGGGTTGTTGACGATATTAGGACGAGGGGATTTCTCAATTTTCTTCTCATCCACAAGCCCTTGAATGATTCTCTTGAGAGTAAGGCACATATTGGTGGTGTGTCCTGGGAATTGGTGGAACCGACAATACTTGCTTGTATCAAGGTTAGGATTAGGATTAAAAGGCTTGTAGTTCTCCAGTGGCTTTATCATGCCTGTCCTGAGCAATCCATTGTAGACTTCCTCTGTAGTCATACCCAAATCATCAAACTTTCTTTGCGGCCTTGGCTGGAATCTTCCACCATTAGAACCGTTATTACCTCCTCCTTGTAGGTTGTTAACAATATTATCTTTCACTGTTTCCCTTCCTCTTGGTGCCATGGCTGAGACTGGGTTTGCTGTCCGATATCTGAAACCTCCACTACCGCTGTTTCCACTAGCATTCGGGGTTTGATTAAACAATTTATTTTCGCTTCTAGCTCCCATGCCGACCATCTCCCGCAAATCTGGATACCATCCTTTCCCAATGGCTTCTCTAAGTACTGGCTTCACACACGACAAGAAAATGTCCTTTTGGTCTTGGAGGGGGATTGGCTCCGATAACTCATTGAGCTTAGCATTCCAACGCTTGTAAAATTCTGTGATTGACTCATCCGCCTTCTGGATAGTTCCCACTAAATCATCTCGGGTAGTGCGCCATTCCAAGTTGCCTCGGTATTTCTCTAGAAAGGTCTCCGTAATCTGGCTCCAAGTAGAGCGGCATTCTTGTTTCAGGGCTAAAAACCATGTAAGAGCTGGTCCTTTCAAAGTCAAATGGAAGTGGGAAGCCATGAACTCGGGCGTGCAACCCATTGCGCCCATAGTCATCACATAAGTATCTACATGCGTTTTCGGACAAGCAGTGCCATCAAAGTCCATTTTTGGCATCTTGAATTTGTGAGGCAAAGGAGTTACTTGGGCTGGATCCACCACTCTGAGACCGCTAGTACCGACGGTCAGCTTGTCTATCTGCTGCTGCATCTGTTTTAGTAAGGCCGTTACTTCTGGAGTTAGTCCTGGAATCTGGGGAATAGCGGGAGCCACTGTTGAGGAAGGTACGGGGAAATTGGAATTAGGCCCAACAGGCAAAGCGGCCGGTGGGAGACCGAGGGTGCTGGGAATGCCAAGATTACTGTCCAACAAACTAACAGAGCTAGGGATTCTGTTTCCATACATATCATAGCCATTAAATTGCATCTTTGGGGTTAAGGAGGCATGCTGTTGGCCCGACCTCTGATTTGACCAAAAGAAGAGAAACCTGCACTAACACACGGAGCTGAATACGGAGTGGAGCCGTAAAGATGCTGAGTAAGGGTAGAACACACTGCTGGTTGAGGAAAACTGCTTTGGAGTTGAGATTGCTGATACTTCGGAACACTGTCTTGGTGAATCTGATTCCCCGAGAGCCGATATTGACCATTCTGCTGTACACCATACTGACCACCCTGATAGCCGTCGGGATACACACTGAACTGAGGTGGGGAGTAACTGGCTCGGAACTGAGACCCGTACTAAACTTGTGGCATCGGAACATTGGGAGCCGGAGAAGAAGTGAGATCAAGGAAGTTCACTGGATGACCGCCATTCTTGCTAGGACCTTGTTGAGCCACCTGATTATATGCTTGGGAAGAAGGGGGAGGAAACTTTCCTTGGACACTCGTAATCAATCCTGGAGATGGCATTTGCTCGGGGCATGGAACATAGCTTGTGGGAGGAGGCATAGCGTTGTAACTGGTTGGAACAGGCTGGATAGGGGAAATAGATCCGGTCTCGTTGTTGCCCTCTTCAGTAATTTCCTCATAGGAACCATCCTCTCTACAGAGCATCGCTATCCCTCGGGCTCTCATGGCCTCCACGAAACCGTTATGGGCCTCTTCTTCTCGAATCTTAGCATTCTGAGCTGACAGGCGGGCATCACGCTCCCGGGTCAAAGCGGCTTCCAAGTTTAACCTCAACTCATCTGTAGACAAATCATTCAGGCTTGGCTGACTCATCGGACTTGAACCTCCAGCAGATTGAGCAGCAAACAAATCTCCATTCCCTACCATTTCTGATTACAGCGGCTAAGGCTTCGGAAACTGCTAAAACTTCTCTGACAACCCGAACTAAACGAGCTCCCGGTATGGATGATCGACTCCAACTCGCCGTAGCTGCAGGGGTATATGTACAGGTTTATGAGGTAGGAAAGGAAGAGGGAGTACGGGAGAGGAAGGAAAGGAAGCGGAAAGAACAGACTCACGCAAACAATTTATTTATCTTCAAGTATAAATCAATGATTTAAATCCTAAAAACGGTTGGGAAAGGCTAATCCTTTATTTATGCTAACTATACCTTGGGGAAATCTAGGGACGCAACGTTCAATTTACACTAAATGTTTTGCATTTGAAATTAATAATAAGTAATGATACCTAAACAAAACCTGACACGGTGTGGAACGGACGAGTAGCCCCAATTTCTAGGGAAATTTGGGCAGCATAACGGGTATTCTCGGGGAATTTCCAAGAAAAATCTGGCATGACCTCTCGTCGGTGCATGGTGACAATGCGGCATGATCTCTCGTTTAGGACACGCCACGGAAGTGACATGTCCTCACGTGAAACCATGTTGCATTGGCAACATGCCCACAAGGTGCGGGGTTTTGAGGGAGGTAATAGAACTTATTTGGAAATTTCAAAAACAAACCATTTTGGTGTAGTTAAAACGTCATGTCAAAAAACCAACCGCGGGTAAGGTTTTAGTGTGGCGCCACCTAAGCGCACTAGGGGGATAGGTTTGACATTAGGCGCTCAAACGTAGGCGAATATTATCACCGTCCGCGATGCCGTCCGTCGCACCCGAGGGTTCTAAAACTATGTGATGTAGTGTGAGGATGACTATATTCTTTTATTTACAAAAACAAAATTTTTCATTTATTTATTTTATTTATTAAGAAAAAGGAAAACACACACACAACCCTCAAGGAAGAAAAGGAACAACAGTGAATTGAGCAATCTCTATCTTGATTCAAGGGACTGCCCTCAAACCAGAACCTGAACCTGTCCAGTGACTAAACCTGTCGCGTGACACAGGACAGCAAGATACAAAGCTGTCGCACGACCAGGTAAGTCACTGAAGCACACTCCTGCAAAATTGAGATTAGCCCCTGCCTCTCCTTGGCAAGGGATGGAACCAACTAGCAAAGCAACAACATATAAAGCACAAACAACAAACAAAGGTCTACAAATTGCAAGATCTCATAAAATGCATGTATCGCACATGATTATCAAGAATGCACATAGAATGAATACATTGGATGTCTAAACGAATGAAAGCATGACCCACTTAGTTTTGAAAAACAGGTCTTCAAAAAGCATTTCCCTAGCGGAGTCGCCACTGAATGTGCGCTCGCCCGAAATAAAATTCGGAAGTTTGAAAAAAAGGAGTCGCCACGCCATGCTTAGAGGTGCACTTTGAAAAACCTTTTGAAAGAGAGTGGGTTCGGGGGTCAGGTTACGTGTTGGGAAGAACCGAGAGTTCACCCAACACGCCTCGTCCGTAGACGAGTCTTTCTAATCTAGACATCCAAATAATTCAAAAGACGTGCAAACAATGATAATAGACATATGTGATTAAACATGAATTTTATTGAATAAAAGAGATCATTACAACTTGTAGACCATTTGTCCGGGAGGCCACGTCCCTTTACATCAACAAGAAACAGATTACAAGAGAAGACAGGTCCTCTACAAAGGACCAAATCTGTCGCGTGACATGAGACTCCTCTGTCCCGATATGTCGCGTGACATCAATGGTCACCTTGCAGAGGCTCACAACCAAACAGATCTACAGATCTACCAATGAAATGAGCAAAACCAGATCTAGGAACTAAACGATATGAACAAATACTAAATGCTAAAAACAACTGAACAGACAAGCTACAACTGAGATATGGTCCCTGCAGATGGTCACAACATGTCGCGTGACACAGGACTCCTCATGTCCACATATGTCGCGTGACATGTGTTTACCATCTGCAGGTACCTCACAAATTGAGATGCAGATCCAACAATTACACAACAATTATATCAGAAGCAGTAATAACAATACGAATTAAATACGAATCAATCAAAGGAGTGTGGATATGGAAGATCCACACTCCCTTAATGTCCAAATTGCAAATCCAAATAAATCACATCACAACCAAGCAATTGGACTCAAGTAAAAGCTATTTAAACAGAGAGATTGCAGTTGCCACATGATAATTCGAGATATAAGGAACCTGATTATCAAGTGGAGAAGGAGAGAAAGTAACTAAAACAAATAGATGAAAGAGAGAGAGAGAGAGAGAGGAGAGAGGGTTACCCTTGTAGTCCTCAACTCTCACACCAAGTTAGGTGCAGGAGTCTTCAATTCAACTTTGAGATGGAGATCTGAGCACGAATCAACAGCTGAATTGAGAGGTTTCAAGTGTATAGGGAAGTAGAGAGGGAATTGGGTTGAAGAGAGGTGAGAGGTGAGGGAATTGGAGGGGAATTGGGTGGTTTTGGTATGAGAGAGAGAGAGAGAGAGAGAGAGAGTTTCTGGCGTAATTTGGGCAGAGTAGCTTTAGGGAGATGAAATTCGGATCCAAAACTGAGAGGGGTAGGGTCTTATTTATAGCTGCAGCCTATGGTCACTTTGTGTCGCACGACGTAACGTAACCACTTTCCATGCTTCGAGTTGTCGCGTGCCACAAGGTGACCATAACCGTTTTTGGCGCCAAAACTGATTCTGGAACCTTCCTAGGTAATACCCAAAAAGTCCAAAACAGTTTTATTCTCTCTAGGTCCTTTAACTCGAGCAAAGTACAAAAAAGTACTTCCTTCGCGAGAAATATATGAAATGTTTCCGGAAGTCTCGGAATGGACCGGGAATTTACCAAAATGCCCCTAAATGCCATTTTATTAGTTAAAATGTATCTGAAAAGGGATCGCGAATTGGATTGGCGTACTTACAGGACGTGTGTCATATACTGTTTGGTCGCCCTTGGCAGTTTGATCATGATATTACTTATCGGGGTAAGGATAATGTATTGATGTTCACTTGGAATAATATTAAAATTGCTATAGCTCCTGTATTACGTTTTGAGAAACAGGTGGAGAAGGAGAAGCCGGTCGTGATGCTCATACAGAATGAGAAAGAGCTGACGGCAGCTATTGAAGAGGTCGAGTACTTTTGTCCGATAGTGGTTAAATGGCTGTTGGGTTCTGTTAGTGTGGAGATCGGAATGCCACGGGATATTGCAGAACTTCTATCAGGTTTTCAGGAGTTACTTGGTGACGAGTTGCCTAACGAACTCCCTCCTATGAGGGACATTCATCATCAGATTGACTTGATTCCGGGAGCTAGCCTGCCAAACCTCCCACATTATCGCATGAGCCTTAAGGAGAACGAGATAGTGAGAGAGCAAATTGAAGATTTGCTGCGAAGGGGTTTATCAGGGAGAGTATGTGTCCATGTGCAGTGCCTGTCCTTCTTGTGCCAAAGAAAGGGAATCAGTGGCGTATGTGTGTTGATAGTAGGGCCATCAACAAGATCACCATCAAGTACAGATTTCCTATCCCTCGTCTGGAGGACATGCTTGATGAGTTATCCGGGTCTAAAGTGTTTACTAAGTTGAATTTGCGCAGTGGGTATCATCAGATTCGGATCAGACCTGGGGATGAGTGGAAGACAGCTTTCAAAAGTAAGGATGGTCTTTACGAGTGGCTAGTCATGCCATTCGGGTTATCTAATGCCCCTAGTACATTCATGAGGTTGATGAACCAGGTATTCCGACCTTTTATTGGCTCTTTTGTAGTAGTTTACTTTGATGATATCCTGATTTATAGTAAAGATAGAACTGCGCATTTAGAACACCTTAGTCAAGTGTTGCAGGTGTTGAAAGATAATCAGTTGTATATCAATCTTAAGAAGTGTATATTCTGCACCAACAAGTTGCTTTTCCTGGGGTTTGTTGTTGGTGAGGATGGGATTCAAGTTGATGAGGAGAAGGTAAAGGCGATAAAGGATTGGCCGGTTCCACAATCAGTCACGGAGGTGCATAGTTTCCATGGCTTGGCTACCTTTTACAGGAGGTTTGTGCGCGATTTCAGCACTATTACTGCACCTATTACCGTGTTCCTGAAGAAGGGAAAGTTTCAGTGGGGCTTGGAGCAAGATCAGAGTTTTGCCCTCATCAAGGAGAAGCTTTGCACCGCACCAGTTCTTGCCCTACCAGATTTTGACAAAATCTTTCAGGTGGAGTGTGATGCTAGTGGCGTGGGAATTGGGGCTGTTCTCTCACAAGAAAAGCGTCCGGTGGCTTTCTTCAGTGAGAAGTTGAGCGAGGCTCGTCAGAAATGGAGTACTTATGATCAGGAATTTTATGCAGTTTATTGGGCCTTGCGACAGTGGGAGCATTATCTAGTTCAAAGGGAGTTTGTCCTATTTTCTGATCATCTTACCTTGAAGTTCTTGCATAGTCATAAGGTGATAAACAAGATGCATGCTCGCTGGGTTAGTTACTTGTAGAAATTCCCTTTCATTATTCAACACAAGTCGGGAGTTCAAAACAAAGTCGCAGATGCTTTGAGCAGGAGGGCTTTTTTGTTGATTACTTTATCGCAGGAAATTGTGGGTTTTGACTTACTGAAAGACTTATACGAGGAGGATGCAGATTTTATGGAGATATGGTCGAAGTGTGTGGACAAGCACCCTAGAGCAGATTTTCATGTCTGAGATGGGTTTCTGTTTACAGGGGATCGGTTGTGCATTCCTATTTCTTCCTTGCGGGAGAAACTGATTCGTGACTTACACAGTGGGGCCTTAGTGGACATCTGGGACGAGACAAGACTATCGCAAGTTTGGAGGAGCGTTATTTCTGGCCTGAGGAAGGACGCGAGCTCGATCGTTCGAAGGTGTTATGTTTGTCAGGTTTCTAAAGGTCTGATGATATTTGGCTAGATTTGTCCATGGATTTTGTCTTGGGCTTACCTCGGACACAGCGGGGCGTAGATTCTCTATTTGTTGTGGTTGATCAGTTCTCCAAGATGTCCCATTTTATTGCTTGCAAGAAGACAGCGGATGCCTCCAACATTGCGAAGTTATTCTTTAGGGAGATTGTGCGACTATATGGAGTTCCTAGATCCATTACTTCGGACAGGGACACTAAGTTTCTGAGCCACTTTTAGATTACTTTATGGCGTATGTTTGGCACTTCACTGAATAGGAGTTCTACAACACATCCACAAACGTACGGACAGACGGAGGTCACTAACCTGACTTTGGGTAACATGATTAGGAGTGTTTGTGGGGACAAGCCGAAGCAGTGAGATTTAGCGTTGCCACAAGTGGAGTTTGCTTATAACAGTGCAATACATTCAGCAACATGGAAATCACCTTTTTCTTTGGTCTATACATTTGTCCCTAGGCATGTAGTTGATTTGGTGCCATTACCTAACAGTCGTGGGGTGAGTCAAGCTGCTGATAATATGGCTAAGGAGGTGCAAGCTGTCAAGGAGGCGGTCAAGGCTAAGCTAGAGGCTACGGGGTTGAAGAATAAAGCGACTGCTGACAAAAAGAAGCGGGTAAAAGTTTTTGCAGTTGGGGATGATGTTATGGTGTTCTTGAGGAGAGAGCGTTTTCCAGTTGGTACTTACAAGAAGTTGCAGCCCCGCAAGTATGGACCTTTCAAGGTGACCCGAAAGATTAATGATAATGCATATGTGGTAGCTCTCCCCGATGATTTGAACATCTCTAATACGTTCAATGTTGCCGATATCTATGAGTACCACACCTATGGGATTCTTTATCCCGATGTGAACTCGGGGTCGAGTTCTTTGGAGGTGGAGGAGACTGATGCAGGAGGAGATGAGGATGAGGCCCCAGGCGTGGATGAGGCCCCAGGCGGACGCCCCATGAAACACCAAGCGGACGCCTCAAAGGTTGTCAACGGGAGTGGAGTTTCTGGCCTTGAGGCGGGCACCCCACCACAGCTCAAGCGGGCGCCTCAAGGTGGATCCAACATGGCTTTGGCTACGGACGGTGAGGCTGGCGCATGAAGATTCCCAGGTGGGCGCATCAGATTGAAGGGCATAAGCATCATAGGGTCTGGACTCCAGGCGGGTGCCTGGCCCATTCCCAGGCGGGCACCCCGCGTCGTTTGCTTGTTTCCTAATTTCGTTTTTATTCCGTTTTTACTGTTTTCTGAACAATAAGTGAGGGTTATTTTGGTAATTGGTTTACTCTTTTGTCTTAGGGTTTAGGGAAGTATTTAAAAAACTTTTAGACATGTTTTTACTCAGCTTTTGATTAATTAAATTGAAGAGTTTTCTCTCTTTTTCTGCTGGAATTCAGTTCTTGTGTTTGAGGGTTCTTCGCTTGAAGGATTCTTGTGTTTAGTGCGCTAAACACGAATCTATCGTGCTTCCGTGCTGCGTCAGCAATTTTTACATTCTACACACAATAAACAAACTAGTCAAATATTTTTTAAAAACCGTTAACAAGTCATCTGCGATATTTATTTTGGAAAGAAAAACAAAATATGAAATAAATTTTGTGGTTATTCATATAAGCAATTAATTAATATGTCGAATTTATTTTATTTCAAAGATATGAGAGTTGATCTTATAAAAAACACGTTTTTTTTCTAACATTAAAAAAAATATTTTTACACTGGCACTTAATAATACATACACTGTCACTCTTCACAAATGACACTTTTTTATACTAACAATGTCACTTTTTTACCCTACACTGACACTCTTTTATACTGGCACTTAATAGTACATGCACTGTCACTTTTCATACACTGACATTTGTTTACACTAACACTGACACTTTTTAACACTAACACTGACACTTTTTTATACCGACACTTAATAATACATGCACTGACACTCTTTACACTGGCCTGACACTCTTTACACTAGCACTTTGTTACACTAATACTGACATTTTTTTACACTAACATTGACACTTAATAATACATGCACTGGTACTATTTACACAGGCACTTTGTTACACTAACACTACTGATAAATTTTTACACTGACACTTAATAATACATGCACTCTTTACACTGTCACTTTGTTACTATAACACTGACACTAGCGGGGGAATCAAACACATTTATTCCTTAAACTTAAGGAAAAATGCATTTTTTGTAAAATTTTGGCAAGATATAATTATTTCAGCATTTAGTTCATGTTGTAAAAAACGAAGAGACAATGATTTTACCGAAAGATTTTTTATGTGGTGCTGACATGTGGTATTGATAATGTCTTTTTTTTCCGAAAAAGAAAACAATATTATTAAAATCTAGAGTTAATTTACAAAAATAGCATTGAGTCCAAAAGATGCAACTACTTTAGGATTACAAACACCCGTAGCATCCCCTAACAGAGTATTATACAAAACAGGGGGAGGATCAACAAAATCTATGTCTAAATTGGTAGTTGCTGCTGCCGTCTTGGCTAGGTTATCTG
Source organism: Adenophora triphylla var. japonica (assembly GCA_022495995.1). Lineage (NCBI taxonomy): Eukaryota > Viridiplantae > Streptophyta > Magnoliopsida > Asterales > Campanulaceae > Adenophora > Adenophora triphylla. The sequence goes on from JAFEMH010001435.1 coordinate 419,909, forward strand.
CTAAATTGTTCCCTTTCCTATGCACAAAAGAGATCTATTCTATGCACGCTGAAACTGCCGAATCAGTTGTTTACTGTCCAAAACGTGCCCTTACAGATGAGGCGGAGCCTGGGCGTTCCTGCATAACATATCAAAAGTCATAAAAGAATCAGTTTCAACATGTATTTCATTGAGATTATTGATTCTCGCAGGCTGTAATCCGTCTCTAATAGCTCATATTTCTGCTTTAGTATTAGTCGTTACCCCAATACATTTTTCAAACCCACTAAAATAGAAGCCTTGATTGTTTCGAATAATTCCACTGATACCTGCCATTCCAGGATTGCCTTTTGATGCACTATCTGTATTTAGCTTGAATTGAGTGCCTTTTTACATTCCAGGAAAAAGCTCTAACCATGTGACCAACATAAGGACTAATAGTTTCCCAATGAGATTTGAAAAAATTAACTAAGAATCCATCTGGGACAGGGGATTTATTTGGGGCCATGTTAGAAAGTGCTTGATAAATTTCAACATCAGAAATAGGCTTTAACAGGTTGAATTCATCTTCCTGTGAGAGGGTTGAAGTGACCTCAGTTTGAAAAGAATGATGGTTATCGTTTGAGGTCGATAAAATATTTTTATAAAACAAATTAAAATTTTGATGTATATCTTTTTGAGTCCAACCCTAACCCTGATGGATGTATTTTTATCCATACAAATGATATACTTTTAGACTTAATTGATGCTCAATATTGGGTGTTTTAATAGCCTTTTGAAGTAATTATAAGTACAAAAAAATAGGAGAAAATTATGGATTATGGTATTAATGAGCATAAAAATGAACGATCAATAGAAGAGCGACAAAGGAGTAAATAATGGAAATAACAAAAGAACAATTAGGATTTGTCTCTTAGTAACCAATATCAATGGATATTACTCGTTGAGATCATTCCAACGATATATGACACGTTCCAATCGGAGTCCGTATGAAGAAGTTATTACCTCTGAAAGTTTACCAAAAAAGTACAAGTCAACAAAACACGAGGAGTGCACACATCTCGAGAGAAGGGGCGCACGCCCCAAATTCTAGAAGCATCAATTCCTACTGACCAATAGGGTGTGGTCGCACCCCCTATAGGGGGCGGCCGCACCCCCCTCCTCCAGAAAATCTTCAGTTTCCTTCGCTGAAAAGGATTCTTGGATGTTTCCTAATTTTGACCCATTTTCTCCTAAGTATAAATAGAAAAACTCTAGTCACTTTCTAGTATTATGCTTTAGATTTTTTAACAAGTTTGTAGAGGAGATTCAAGGATTCTAATTTAAGGTTTAATTCAAGGCTTTATGCAATCAACTCATAGTTTGTTGATGTTCATTATGAATATGAGCGACAAATCTCTTTTATCTGTGGAGTGGAGGTAATATGTATCAATCCTTTATGTATTAATTAATCTTGAAATCAATCAAATGTTGGGTTCTTTAAAAGTATTCTTAATCGACGTTTTCTAGCTACAATCATATGTGTAGATGTGATTGACTCTTTAACTAAATATGTGTATAAGGATTGCAAGTGATTGCTTGATCTATACAAATTCAAACTTTTGAATGAATATAATTTAGGTTTTGTCAAGTGATTGCAAAACAAAAATTGTAGATCCTTTATTCCTCGGGTTTTAATGGGTTCTTGAGTATTGTGTGGACTTTGTAGAAGATATAATATTTGGAGAACACTAAATTGTGAAAGTGTGAGTGCCCAGTTTTACTATAGAGAATGAACTCCCAACAATGATTGATTGTATTATTAATAGACATATTGGTGAGATACATATAAATCCATTCCGTAGGCCTTTATCCTATTAAATTCGGTAATCCTTTAATTTGCTTTGTTTATTTACTTGTTTAATTAGTTAATTAATTTCCCTTGTTTAAGTAGAAATTAAAATCATAATCAAAACCTGTCTTTTATTTTCTATTTATTGTTGAAAATCAAACTGTTGAAAGCACAAGTCCCTGTGGATTTGACCCTTGCTTGTTCATAGTACTACACCGATCACTAGTGAACTTGCTAGGTTTCTATTACTAAGTGGGTTTTTAATCCATCATGTTTTTGGCGCCATTGTCGAAGGCTTGTTTTGTAATCCACTTTTCAATTTTCAGCATTATATGCTTGGTCGGAGGTCATTGATCTCTAAGTTAGTTACTTTGAACGATGACATAAACAAGCTTGGAAGGGGCATTCCCCCTGTTAGTGAGGCAGATACGGAATCTGAAACTTCTACCACCGAGTTAGAGGAACAAGGAATTAAAATGGGAGACGAAGCAAATATTTGTCACATGAAGGACTATTTCCGTCCTAATATTGATGCAAACTCCTCCTGCATTGTATTGCCACCCACGGCAAGATGCTATAAACTTAAGGGAAAATATTTTAATTTTCTGCCTAGCTTCCACGGGGGAGCTATGGATGATCCCTTGAATTTTATCAATGACTACTTGACCACTTTCCAGTCCTTTCCTCTAACTACTGGAGTCACGAAGGATCAATTAAAGGTGCGATGTTCTTCTTTCACTCTTAAGGACGCAGCTAACAATTGGTTCATGACATTAGCACCCAATAGCAAAGACACTTGGGAGAAGACGTATCACTCTTTCATGCAGATATTTTATTCTCACCCTTCACTGTCCCTCCTAAGACATAAAATAAAAGTTTTTCGCAAGAACCTGGTGAGGCATTCCATGAAGCGTGGGAAAGATTTAAGATGCTATTAGTTAAGTGCCCTCACCATGGCTTTTCCCTACCCAATTTAAATCAGTCATTCTATAATGGGTTATGTCAAATGAATAGACACTTGGGAGAACATGTATCAGTCTTTCATGCAGAGATTTTATTCTCACTCTTCATTATCCCTCCTAAGACAGAAAATAATAGATTTTCGCAAGAACCTGGTGAGGCATTCCATGAAGCGTGGGATAGATTTAATATGCTATTAGTTTAGTGCCCTCACCATGGCTTCTCCCTACCCAATTTAAATAAGTCATTCTATAATAGGTTATGTTAAATGCACCAAACTATATAGACAATGCTACGGGGGGATCAATGGGTGAGAAAACCCCCGAACAAGTTAAGGAAATTTTTGATATGCTAGGTGCTAATCCCCAACATAAGGGAGTGAGAGGGAAACAAAAGGGAGTTTATGAATTGAGTGTTATTGATAGGGTGGAAAAGAAAGTCTCTGATTTAACTAACCAAGTTTCCATGCTTATTTCTTTAGTTACTCTTGTTCTTGTAAATAAATTTCATGATTCATGTTCTACTTGTGGTTTGAACTCCTATGCTAATAATGTGTGCCCATCAAGTGCAAAATTTTCAGATTTTATGAAACATGCTCAAATAGCAAATGGGTACTAACCAAGACCTGCTCACAACAATCCTTACTCCAACACTTACAATCCATGGTGAAGAAATCATCCAAATTTTTAATGGAGTAACAACCAACCTCTCCACCCTATTCCATCACAACCTATTCCACCACAACTGCAAAGTCAACAACAACCCAAATAATCATGTGTGGAGCAAGTGGAGAGCCTAAGGTTGGATCAAGTCAACAAATAAAGAGACTAAGGTTGGATCAAATCCAATAAGGTAAGACCCATGACTCGGCAATAAATAAATTGGAGACACAAATAAGTCAATTTGCTAATGTCCTCCAAAGTCACAAGTCGGGCACATCCCCTAGCCAATGAGAAAATGCAAACGCAATAATTGCATTGAGGAATGGTAAGAAAATAGGTCATGAGGTATGTTCTCCTACTTCTTCTTTTTCTCATAACCCTAATGTGAAAAATTGTGAAGTTGTGAATGATGAGGGTATAAGTGAGTTGGGAGATAAACAAAAATGAAAACCTTCAACTCCCAAACCATATATACCTCCCGTACTGAAATTACCCAGATCGCGCGCAGAACGCAGCGAGCGGCTTTCGCACTTGGACCTCGCTGAAAAAGAGAGAGTTGCCACGCCATTTTGTATTATGAGCCTAAACTTTGAAAAAGACTGGTTTGAAAAAGGAGATCGTTTTGATTGGTAGCCAAAACTTTAGGAAAAGGCTTTTGAAAATGAGGTCGTTTTGATTGGTAGCCAAAACTTAGGAAAAGGCTTTTTGAATAGAGATTGTTAGGTTCGGAGGGAAGGTTACGTTTCGGGAAGAGTATATGGAGATCACCCGAAATGCCTCGCATGACGAGTCTTTCTACCTTTCTCGAAAAGTGTGTGTGTGTGTGTTCGTGCTGCTTTTGAAAATGAGCTTGAATGACAAGCTTTAATCTTTAGTTTAAATGACAAACGTTGATTTTGGAAAAGAGCGTTTGAATGACAAACGTCAATTTTGATTTTGAAAAGGAGTTCGAATGACGAACTTCGGTTTTGAACCGGGCATTACGATGTTACCCATTTTGATGAAAAATGGTGACAAATGAGATGCGATCAACGTGTCATTTTTTGTGACTCAGAATTTTGAAAGTAAATACTATCAAAAAACCAAACGGTTTGGACTTGTAAATGACAGTATTGAAAATGCGGTACCAACGGATCGAACGATCCGGACAGTAAAAGTACGATCGATGAGCTAAACGACTTGGATGTAAAGTGCGTAAAGTAAGTGCGATATCAACGGATCAAACGATCCGGACGGTAAGTAGCAATCAAGGAGCCAAACGGCTCGGACTTGTAAAGTGCGATCGACGAACCAAATGATTCGGACGGTAAATGACATAAAGTAAAAAGGGGACTCGATCTCCGTTTTAACCCTAAATCACTTTTCTCGAGGGAGAAAAGATGATAGAAGGAGGATCATCTCGAGACCCGTAGACGGCATTTCGTCTACATTTTGGAACTTTTGATTGGGTCAGAAATATCGTATAACACATAGAAAGAGATGAAACGGAAGGTTGAGAGTGAGAGTTTACCAATGGCTAGGTGTTGACTCCTTATTCGGTGTTCATAAACCTAGGAATTTGGACAGCGTTTCGACATGTGTTGGTTTAGCCTACGTTTTTTGGAGGATTAGAATCCACCGACGAGTAGCACGAGGGCCCCCGAAGAGCAGAGAATTCAACCGACGAATAGCACGAGGGCCCTCGAAGAGTGGAGAAAGACTAGCGTTTTGTGCTAGGGGTGAAGAGAGGAGTGAATTGGTGAGGAAATATGAAGGAGGAGGGGGAGTATTTATAGGAGGAGAAGGAGTGGAGAAGGAGGTTACCTTGGACTGGTTTGGACAGTTTTTAAATATCGAAAAGTCCTAGAAAGATTGCTTAGGCTGATTATTTATCTGGGAGAACAGGCCGGCAGGCCAGACCTTCCATTTGAGGGGCATTTTGGTCTTTTAGCCTTGAATTTGATTGATATTGACACGTGGAGGCTTGTTGGTTAAACCAGTAAAACAGGCTGGCTGGACAGTTCTGCAGATTGGCTATTTTCCTTGATTAAATTAGTTGTATGTATAGATCTTGTTCTCGCGTTCGATTTGATATGCGGTGGGCCCAAAACGGAGTTCGAATGAGGAAGTTATGACCTCCGGAGTGCGGAGTCTGGCCATCCAGAGCTCCAGTTCAGCCTGATTGCCCCTATCACCAGAGGACGTCGAGAAAAGGACCAAGCTGAAATTACCCGAGATCTGGCTCGCGCGCGGAGGGCCCCGAAGCATCTCGCATTCGTCCGCTGTTCGGGAATGTTCGCCCGGATCCGAGAGGCAGCGCGTTCGCGCCCCGGCATCTGGCTTTATTCCGCTTTAGCGTTAGTTGGAGGTGTCTCGCCGTTGTTTTCGCATTTGTAGAGTCGCCACGCCGTTTTTATTAAGCCCAAAACATTGAAAAAGGGCATCAGTTTAAAGATAATTTTAAACTGTTTTTTGTGTGATGAGATTTTGAGTTCGGAGGTCAGATGACTCCTCGGGAAGAGAATATTAGAATATTAGAGCTCACCCGAGTCGCCTCGTAAAACGAGTCTTTCGGATACCCCTAATATCCTTTAAAATGTTGTGTGTGTGTGTGTGTGTGCTTTTAAAAATGCATGCTATGTCGGATGTCTACATTGTACACTACGTATTGAAATGTATTGAAATAGTAATGGAAGGAAGCCTTACCAATGTTGGTTCGTATCTGTCTTCTGCTGAGGAATAGTGTTTGAGATCGGAGTAGCGTTTCGGTACGGATCGGGATTGCTTCGGGAGATGCCGGTTGTCTGCGGACAGAGTTTCAGCGTGAGTTGATGTTGCAGGCTGCGTGCGGGCAGAGGTTCGGCGTGCGTGGGGATAACAGGGATCACTCGGGCAGAGGTTCGGCGTGCGTTGGGGTGGCAGGAGTCACTTGGGCAGAGTTTCGGCGTGGTTTGGGATTGCCGGTTTGACTCGGAAAGAGCCGGGACACCGTGGAAAGACCAGACAAGGCCTCGGAGTACCACGAGGGGCCTCAGAGTACCTCGAGAGTGCCTCGGGGTAGCGCGGGAGCGTCGCGGGAGTGCTCGGAGAGGCTTCGGAGCACCACAAGGGAGCTCGGAAGGCCTCGGAAGGATCCGAAAGAGGCCGGGAGTGTCTCGAGAGGACTTAGAGGGGAAGCCTGAAGGCTTAGGGAGGAAGAGAGAAGTGGGAGGTCTGTGAAAATGAGGAGGGGGAGCCCTCTATTTATAGTGCCAGTTTAGGTGCAAGAAGGTCCGTACGGACCTTCTTGGTTATCCAGAATTTTGGTTTTCCTCGATTTGAGGGAATATGTGATGATGGTGAATATTCTGGAATTATGATGTCCCCTGAGCAATAAGGTCCGTACGGACCATCTTGACATGCAAAGAGGTCCGTACGGACCAACTAAGCATGAGGGTAATCATTTTCTCCGGGATTTGAGGGAATATTGTGGACTTTAAGGGGATTCAGTAATTATGAAAACAAAGAGGTCCGTACGGACCATTTTTGCTTTTCCAATTTCCTGAAAATTCCCAAAAGGTCCTTTTGTCCCTTTTTATCCCATAAAGGCTCCTCCCTTGGTTTGGCTGGGGGTTTTGAGAGGGTTTTGAGTGCCGGAGGTCGTCGAGGCTGCGTTGATGAGTGCGGTGCTTCCCGTGTGCTTGAAAGGGGTGATCCAGATTGGGGTACTTACGAAGCCCTCGACGACGTCACTTATGAAAGAAGTGGGGTCGCCGATAAGATAAGGGTCCTAATCTGGATCGCGTCTTTGGGAGATAAAGTGACGGGGAGGTCGGTGTGAGGACGTGGTGGTGTCCTATTGTGTGACCGTTTAGGTCGGTAAGTGGACCTGTGGTAGGATTCCTACGTATCCCTGGCGGGAATCAAGCCTGGTTGTAGTTCGGGTGTGGGGTGAGTGTTTTTGTGAATGCGGGCGTGGTGGTGCCCTGAAGTGTCGTGTGACCGCCGAGGTCAGTGGTAAGGACGTGGTGGTGTCCTGGGTGACCGCATAGGTCGATGGCTGGACCACTGTGATAGGATTCCTACGTATCAGTGGCGGGAATCAAGCACTGGTCGTAGTTCGGAGGTCGTGAATGCGTGAGTGCGGGCGTGGTGGTGCCCTGAAGTGTTGTGTGACCGCCGAGGTCAGTTGTGAGGACGTGGTGGTGTCCTAAAATGTGGTGACCGCCGAGGTCAATTGTGAGGACGTGGTGGTGTCCTGGGATGGAAATTTTACGATTTTCCTAATCGGGTGGTTTAAGGCCTTCCGAGCTGGTGGTAATGATGGTGGAGGTTTATACGGTCTTCCGGACCGAGTGGTTTAAAGCCTTCTGGGCTGGTGGTAATAGTTTGGCTGATTTATACAGTCTCCCGGACCGAGTGGCTTAAGGCCTTCCGGGCTGGAGGTAATATGAAGACTTGAGTCGTCTTCTGGTTGCAGTTTGCCATGTGTGAGTGTAAATACCCAAATCTAGCTCATGCCTTCCGGTTATTTTTCCCGACAATTTCGGTAAGTTTTCCGGTAATTCCCCAGACCTTCCCAGCGTTCCGGAAACATTCCGGAACTGTTTTTTATTAAATAAGGGCTGAAGAGGATTCTTCCTAATTAAGAAACACGTTTTTCTTAATTAGGAAGGAGGGTTCTAGAATTTGCCACCTTGCATGGTTCTAGAATGCTGAGTCATTCAGGATAAGCCCGCACGGCTGCATTAGCTCGCTGCTCTTAGCCGCACGGCTTCATTCACCTTATCCAGATTACCTATAAATAGAGGCCTCCTCTACCCATTTCAACATACACAATAGAGGCACAAAATACACAATACACTTATAAACACTCCCAAGACGTGAAGAATATTGGTGCAAGCTCAAGAAGGTGAAGAAGGAAGGCTAAGAAGCTACCTCCCTCCTCCTTGAAGACCCAAGACCAACCTCTCCTCCTAGCTCCGTTCGAAGAAGCAAAGGAAGCAATTGGTAACCTCGCACGCCCTAACCTTGCTTTTAATTGATATACTTGCTCATTGCATTCATATATCTTGCTTGGGACTTGGCATTTATTCATAAAGATCACATCTTTATCACCCCCTTTCCCTTTTGCATGCATTAAGACCTCATTTGTCATAAAAATATAGTCTTTTTCATAAAGGTGCATCCTTTGCACCTAAAACCCCCATTTTCAAATAAAAATGTCATTTTTATGCATCATTTGCACATAAAAATCCAATCTTTTCAATAAAAATGCATCCTTTGCATTCAAAAACCTTTTCCAATGCATCATTTGCATAAAAATCTTATCTTTACGCATCACTTGCATAAAGATCATTTCTTTCAATCAAAAAGCATCATTTGCTAAAACCAAAAATGTCATCTTTTCATTAAAGAGTCATTTTTCATCATGCATTTCCCCTTTCCCCCAACCTTGGAACGGACCGGTGTAAAAGATCCTATCTTTACATTGTTCCTTCCATTAAAGGTTCACGATTTCTTTGGAAAGGGATAACCTTGAACCCTATATCTCCGATTATCGCTTAAGAAAGAGTATGAAGCCTCTATACGAGCTCGACCGTCTTAAAGCGTAGGATTGATGGGCTAAGGACCCTCCTTTTCTAAAGAACCTCATCTTTGACCAAAAGAGAGTCATTCTCTCGATCACGCAAGTCTCGAGGGTCCCGAGGTTAAAATGCGATGATCACAAGTCATAAGATGAGGACGGGATCATAATCCCAAATACATAAAATTCCAAGGAATCCCGAGCGACAACCAACAAATGGTTTGTACGTCCGGAAGACAACTTGGGGCATTCCCCCCTTTTTTTTTTCTCAAACACATGCACACAAGAAAGCACGCAAGCAAGCACGATTACTGAAATCTTGGGAGACTTGCTCCGGCAAGGCACTTTGGGTGAACGCCAAACGTTCTTCCCAAGGGGTAACTTAACCTCCGAACCCAAGTAAAAACCTTTTTTTCAAAGTTTTGAGGTAATCAAAATGGCGTGGCGACTCCGTTTTTCAAATAACTCGGATGTCTTCAAACTCGCGTGAATCCACAAAATTTTGGGCACACATTCACAGTTTGGCGACTCTGCTGGGGAAGATCCCAAAGGAGAAAAGCTTTTATTTTCAAAACAAAAAAAAATCGATACTCGGTATATAGGTGGAAACCACTTACCCTTCCTGTACACTCCCTGATGTGGGAGTTGGGATAACCGGTGGTTTAACAATCCACGTACCAGTATCCCTTTTCGAAAAATTTTTTGAAAAAAAATAAAAGAAAGCTTTTCCCTTTGAGCGGGTTAGACTCCCGTCGCCGATTTCATTAATCATGCTTGCTTTCTTTACCATGCATTGCATCATTTGCATCTTGGAATCTGTGCATACTTTGAAACGGGAAACAACCCGAAAAATAGCAAAAGGAGTGGAACCTGGAAAATTGATCCATGCAGTCGTACGGCTCAATCCTCATTGGATTCTGACCAGGGCGACCTCGGTGCAATTCCACCGGGAAAAATCATGGTTAATCTGGCGAGTCCTAGCATCTTGGGGCTACTCGGCTCCATGATGGCCCAGGGCTCCCGAGAAAAATTTACGTGCTTATGTGTTGCATTCTCCCCGTCCCGAAAATCATTCCTTTAAAACACATTTATGAAAATCTCTGTTTTAACTCAAAAGGAACATTTTTAGGAGACCGCACACTACGCGCACTTTGATATATCTGTACACTTTGCACGCACGTCCTTCAAACCCGAGGGTGGTTCCGAGTGCGATCACGGACAGCCTTACGATGCTCCGGGCGCGCACGGAATCATCCCAACCTCCCATGGCGGCCCGGTGTCGACCAATGCACGATCCGTGTCACACGTTTCAAAAAATCCGTGACTTTTGGTTGGTTTTTGGTCTAGTCCGTGTCATATAGCCCGGTTGCATACCCTCGTAAAGGTCAAGCCTTAGTTCATAACGGAAGAAGAACTGCGCAAAATTCCGACAAGGAAAAATTGGCGAGATCTCAACTCCGACATTGACTATTGACCTTGACACACGCACGAAATGCGTAAGAGTCAAGACCGAGTCTTTGCCAAAAATCAAAAGATCTTTCGCTCAAGCGAAGCTACTGCCAAAATTCCGACAAGGAAAAATTGGCAAGATCTTGACCGGCATTGACTTCGATTCTAACTCACGCCCGCGTATGCAACAAAGTTCAATGTGACACGTGTCATCCGGCTTTTGCCGCCCGACCCATGCCTATTATCTTCTCGGACCTTACCGAAAGTCAAACGACATTCGCTCAAGCGAAATTACGCAAAAATCCTATCAAGGCGAAAACGAGACTTTCCGGTATTGCCTTGACTATAATCCGCATCGCTCGTGCGTTGAAAGTTCCTATGACCCGCTAGACCCGTTAGGAGCGTTCTTTACTCTCGGTCGGTGGGATCCGCGTGCCCTATAGGACCCTCGCCGGGGCTGTCCACCACAGGAGGTCGAAATACGGGTGGAATACGAGGGGCTTATAGACGTAGTGACGGAACCCACCGATCCGGGATCTAGAGTAGTTGTGAAAAAGAAGGGCGGAACCCCTTTTCCAACCAAATAGATATTAATAAAAGACACTGTTTTAAGTAAACTTGAAGATTCTAATTTGCATATTGCACAGGCCTTGACTAAACACCTACCCCGAGTCTAAACCTTTCCTATCCCTTTCCCGCGAGAAAGAAGTGGGTGAGAACAAGGTCGGCGACTTGTTAGCGCGAGAATCCTCGAACGGTTCGCGAGAATCCTCGGTTTCGAGAGTCGAGAATGGCCGATTTGACGAGAACAGTCTTTGGTTTGGGTAACCGGATGGCTAAGGAAGAAGAGCTAGCCTATAACCAATGCCCTCCCCCATCTTCATATAACCCATTGCCAAAGGCTGTCCCTTCTCGGTCTTCTCCAATACCCAATGTTAGGGTCCCGACACCCTCGCTTCCTCTGCATCCCCCACGGGACCTTTTTCCTCCTTTCGGCTGAGCCTACTTTGGAATCCCGAGTGCCGGTTTGACCTTTCCAATTTTGTCAACGCACAGTGAATTTGCCTACCTCTCGGACGGCTACGGTGAAGAGTCGGTCGGAAACTTGAGAATAGGAATGGATGGATTTACGGCGATGATGACAGGTTCGGTAAAAGGAATGGACTTGGAGCCAACGGAAGTGAAACCCGAAGGGCAAGATGAGGTAGAAAGCCACGAGACGTGGAATAGGGGATGAAATCACTTCAAAGTGTGTCTGCGGCCTATGCAAAGGCTCGGAGAAGGATGCTAGCTTAGATGAGGTAGTGTATGAGTCCTATATCCTAGAGTTCAATACTCCGTACAAGGACTTGGTAGGTGAATGGAGGAACTTGATCGAAGCTTTAGCCAAAAGAGGAAGTGGGCTCCGCCCACCGTCTGGAACATGTAAGCGTCGCCGAAGCCAAACTCTCATCGGGAAGGGTAGACTCTATCACGGTGTTAGTAGTCACTCACGAAACTTGGTACGAAGAAGAATGTATGGATGCCTTGGAAAGAGTCACGAGTTTAGAGGCGACCCCGAGTCCCCTTTATGTCCTACGATGATAATGATGTTTTCTGGTAATCCCTAAGCCCGAGGAAGAGTACGAGATACCCCTCATATGGCGTCAAGTATCCCGACACTGCTTTTGCCCTCATTGGTCATAAGAGCCAAGGCGAAAGTTCCCACGAGAGCTACGTAGTGACAACGATGAAGACACGGTCGAAGTGCCGGAAGGGACAATAGAGGAGTGGTTAGCCCGAAGCCAAAAGCCCGGAAAATCTCTCGACGGTAAGGAAAAGGAACCCGCCATGAGGTTTGACCCCGCGAAATCCTTATTGATGATGGAATTTCCCACTTCGAGAAAATGTTTGGCCAACGTCAAAGATGCGCGTCGAAGGTTGACCCCCGGGGAAAGAAAGGACATGCTTGACGGTGATGAGGAATGTGATCCTACTCTGTTAAAGAAGTTGCTAGGTTCGGATGAGAAAGCCATTTGCCAAGCTCCAAACTCCGGAAGTGATAATTCTTGTTGCATGCGACTTTGAAAAGTTTGAATGAGGCTGTGAAAGCTTTAAACGGAGAATGTGAAGTTGAAATCAGCCGGTCAAACTCGAGAAAAGGTCAAAAAGCCGGTAACACAGGACCCAGGTCGGGAAGCCGCCTATGCTTCGCGGCACCGTCAATCGAGATCAATCGGCGAGAATTGGCCATACGCCGGTAAGAATCCGCCTCGACTTTGAAAGAATTGACAAAATCCTCCGGTAGGAATAATGACCAAGGAAAATCCAATGTCTATGTGATGACTCGGTGCAGGCGGATGAATGTTGAGCGGCCTAAGGGTGACAAAAGAAGCGCCGTCTCGAGCCAAAAACGAGATAAAAGACCTTATAAGCCAGCGAAAAGCGACTCGATAAGGAGGATCCAGTCCTAACTCGGTTGAAGTGTACCCAAGCCAATATCTCCTTATGGTCCTGTTGACCTCTTCGTACCCTCATAAGTTGAAGCTAGAAGAAAGTTTGGCCAAGACCATGGTGCCCATAGACGTCACCCCGAGATGAGGTCGTCCAAATGATTGGAAGCATACACTATGGAAATATCATTACCTTTCTTGACTTGGACACTGCCAAAGTATGGGGCTAGCCATAATGAACCCCTTTACATCACAGTCCGGTTAGAAGAGCGTCGATTACCACGGGTATTAGTCGATGGAGGGTCTGCAATGAATGTCTTGCCGGCTAAAATGATGGATTTATTGGATACGAAGCCAACGGACTTAAAGCCTTCTAGTCGAGACTATTAAGGCCTATGACTCCCTTTGCACGATCGGTTTTGGGGATCGCCACTCTCAAGATGTGGTTCGGAAAAAAGGTCATGGACGTTGACTTTCAAGTTATTGATATTCCGATTTCATTCTTGCCTTGGTGGGACGGCCTTGGATCCACCGGATAAACGGGGTAGCCTCTACTTTGCATCGGTGCGTCAAATTTCGGTCGAGTGATGGAACTATCACCACCATTTATGGAGACGAGTGTCACGGTAGAAGGAACCGGCCTTTGGGGATATCCCGATATTGGAGATCAAGCACGATGATGAAGGGTTAGCATTGACCGGATTCTCCGTAGCTTCTTCCAAGGCACAAGTGTGTTGCCCGACCTCACCACTACTTAGATAAAATCCCTCCTGCCATGAGAATGATGCGAAAAATGGGTTATCTTCCGGGACTTGGATTGGGTAGAAGACTTCAAGGTCGTAACACCATCATTGATGTGAAGGAGCAGGACTACCGAGATATGGCTTGGGGTACAAACCGAACTCTCGGGATGCCGAGAAAAGCTAAAGGCACGAAAGGTGAAGGGGTCCGGCTCCATCCTTACGATCTGTCTCGACCCATTACTTTACAAAAGGAGGGACACAATATGATGAAAGTGATCGCCGAGATCTCCTTGCGAAAACCCTTACGGAGAACCTTGAGAAAGTTAGGGAAAGCCGGCCAATCCCGTTCGAAGAATGTTCCTTGATTTGCCGAGATATCCACAGGGCTACCACTACCGATTCGAGAATGAGTACGTCTTCAAAGGAAATCCGGCCGGTGTCAAAGAGTCGGCATCGGGACAATGGACTTCTCCGCCTTTGAGTTAGCTCTTCCAAAGATCGGCCGGATAGAAGGCGCCCGGCTGGTGAAGACGATCGATGGGGTTTGCAAGAGTTGTTTGACGAAGAAGCACAAATCCCGAGACTTGATTGACTTGATTCGGACGATGAGATAGTTGCCGTTATTGGAGACGATGGTGAAAGTCATTTTGATCCTCGCACTTTGGTGACTAAGACAGAAATGCCATTGAAGAATTGGGAGACATTCTCGGGGCCGATAGCCGATCGACGGCAAATGATCACGGAGCTTGGATTGGTACCCCGTCCTTCTCAACCCAGTCGTGTCAAACACCTGTTGTCTATTCGGTCGAGTCGGGAATCTTTGAATTCCGGTCCTCGGAAGTCATCCGAAGGCCTCACGCACGAGGATTATGAAAAATGTAATCGATGTCATCTTTCCCCTTATTTTGAATGAAATGACAAATCTTTACGATTATCCTCTTATTGCCAACTTAACAAATGATAAATTAACTCAAAACTTAACAACGGTTAATAATGAATCATTTGAACAAGATGCAAACACACTAAACGAACAATACATTAAAGAAATCTTTAAGCGAGGTTTCGGAAAAAAGGAAAACCGGGCCCAGTGAGGAGGTTTTGATAAGTGTGAACTTGGGTACTATTGAGGAACCTAAAGAGACACGAGATTGGAAGCTTCTTCCGGGGTTGAAAGGGACGGATTGATCGAGCTGCTCGGAGAATACGTCGACGTGTTTGCATGGTCATACAAGGATATGCGGGGCTAGACGGTTCGATAGTAGAGCACGAGAATCCCTCTAGCACCGAGATGCTAAGCCGGTAAAGCGAGCGAGAAAGATCAAGCCGGAATGGTCTCTACGGGTCAAGGAAGAAATTGAGAAGCTACTGCGGGTAGGGTTCATCGAGTCATTGAATACCCGACATGGTTGTCCAACATCGTGGCCGTAACCAAGGCCGATGGGAAGGTGCGGCTGGCGTGTGGATTTCAGAGATCTGAACAAGGCCCGGCCCAAAGACGACTACCCTACGCCAAACATAGACATCTGGTGGACTCCACTGCCAACTACGAAGTCAAATCCTTCGTTGATGGTTTTGCGAGCTACAACCGAGATCAAGATGGCCGAGGAAGACCAAGAAAAGACGGCCTTCACCACACCATGGGGAACCTGCGTTATACGGTAATGCCATTCGGAGCTCAAGAATGCCGGGGCTACTTACCAAAGGCGGCGACCGCGCTTTTTCATGACATGATCCACAAGGAGATTGAGGTCTACGTAGATGATATGATAATCCACTCCAAAGGAGAGGGTGGGCGGCACTTTGTTGACCTACGAAAATTCTTTGAGAGGTTGAGACGGCATTCCATGAGACTAAACCACCAAATGCACCTTCGGAGTGACAAGGGGAAAAGTGCTTGGGTATATGGTCACGGAGCGAGGTATAGAAGTTGACCCCGAAAGATCAAAGCCATCATGGATATGAGGCCACCTCAAACCCGGACGAAGTCGAGAGCTTATGGGTAAATTGCGGTACATCGGCCGTTTCGTCAATCGGTTGACCACTATGTGCGAGCCCATCTTCAAGCTCATGAAGAAGAATGTGGACACGAATGGACCGAAGAATGCCAAGATGCCTTTGACCGAGATCAAGGCATACTTAGTACATCCCCGGTACTATGCCCCCACATAGACGAAGCCTCTTACGCTCTATCTCCTTTATCGCGAACACGGCGGTTGGGGCTATGCTTGCTCGGAGAAGAAAGATTCTCGGGTAGAAACGCCATTTACTTTGTCGGCCGGAAGCTACGGGGAGTGAGCTCAATTACTCGGCATGTGAAAAGACACGTGCGGGGCGAGTGCAGGTAGTCGGCAAGTTGAAGCATTATATGCGAAGCCCACCTGTGAATTTGGTCTCGAAAATGGACCCCATCAAGTACATCTTTGACAAGCCTTCCCTCTCGATGCGTTTAGCGAAGTGGTCCTTCTTCTTGGCGAGAATACGACATCAACTATGTGACCGAGAAAGGCCATCAAGGGTCAAGCATTGTCGAGATCACTGGCGAACTTCCCGATAATGAAGACGAGAGGGCACGAACCCCAATTCCCGAGATGAAGGGATCTTTGCGGTTGAGCACGAGAATAGATGGCAATTGTTCTTTGACGGAGCCGCTAACAAAAGAGGAAATGGTGTAGGAATGCTATTGGTCGATCCGAAAGATGAGCATACCCCCATAGCCCTCAAGTTGAACTTTCTGCCACGAACAATGTCGCCGAGTATGAAGCTTTGCATTCTTTGGTTTGGAAGCTGCCTTAGAAAGAAATGTCAAGGAGCTCGAAGTTTACGGAGACTCGGCCACGATCATCAACCAAGTCTCCAACAAGTGGAAGGCTGTGGACCCTAATCTGCAACGGTATCATGCCCGTATGGAGGAGTTATTTGGACGGTTCGAAGAAGTGACTTTCCACTACTTGCCGAGGGAAAAGAACAGTTCGCGGATGCCCTAGCTACTCTAGCCTCATTGGTAGAGATCCCGAGGGAAAAGCCATAAAGCCCTTGAGTGGGTAGAAGAGAAGCCCCGGCCTTACATTTGTGAAGTGGACACAGGACCCGAGCCTATAAAGGAACCTTGGTACAATCAGATTTACCAATTCCTCAAAGACGGAGAGTCGGCTTTCGAGACGAAGAAGGTAGACCAAAAGAAGGAGTCGAGCCAAAAGCTTGCGAGCCACGAAAAGGTTGGCCTCCCATTATGTCATCCTAGGAGGCAACTTTGTACAAGAAGCGGTATCAAGGACCGCTCCTCTTATGTGTCACTCAAGAAAGAGCCGGAGAGTTGATGACCGAAGTCCACAATGGTCCTTGCGGTCCTCACATGAATGCCGAGCCACGATGCAAGTGATCCTCGAGAATGGGTTACTCTTGGATCTCCATGGAGGCAATTTGCGTCCAGCACGTCCGAACTGCGACAAGTGCCGGCGGTTTTGCCAACCTCAACCATCTCCCACCTCATGACATGCGCATGACGACTCCTTGGCCGTTTGCAACTTGGGGCATTGACGTGATAGGGAAAATAGCCCCGACGAGGAAGCAATGGGCACGAGTTCGTGTTGGTAGCCATCGACTACTTCACCAAGTGGGTAGAGGCCAAGTCCTACAAGGTCCTCACTTCCGAGAAAAGTGGCCCGATTCATCAAAGAAAACATAATGTGCGAGATATGGGGTGCCCAACGAGATCATTTCGATAATGGGTCACACTTCGAAGGAAGGCTGCGATAGGCTAGCATCGAGAATTCGAGTTACTCGCCACAAGTCGTCCCCGTACGGACCTCGGACCAATGGAGCTGGAAGGCTGCTAATAAGACACTCGAGCGGATCATCAGGAAGATGGCCACCCGTGGTCGTGATTGGCCCGAAAAGCTGCACCTAGCACTGCAGGGCTACGAACGTCTGTCGGAAACGGCCACGGGGAGAAACTCCTTTTGCCCTAACTTACGGGATGGAAGCGGTGTTACCGGTGGAGTTGGAAATCCCGTCATTAAGGGTCCTCTGGAAAACAGTGTCAACGAAGTAGAATGGCTACGGCCAGGCATGATGAATTGGCCTTGCTCGATGAGAGAAGGCTCAAAGCCATGGAGCACACCCGAGCCTACCGAGGCGAATGGCCGGGCGTTTGATAAGAAAGTCAAAGCCGAAACATCAAAGAGGGTGACTTAGTGCTTTGAAAGTAAAGCCCCCTACTAGAGACAACCCCACAGGAAAATGGGAACCCGTTTGGATCGGCCCTTATGTAGTGCGAAGATGCGTCGGGAGGAGCAATGAAGCTTGCGGACTTGGATGGCAATCCCTTTGTCCACCCGGTCAACGGTGATAAACTCCGAAGATACTATGTCTAATAATAAAAAAAAAAAAAAAAAAAAAAAAAAAAGAAAAATCTTAGTGCAAAAAGAGTAATACCCGGCTAAATTTGAAAAACCCCAAAAAGGGCGGTCTAGGCAAAAAACAGGGTTGCACGAAAAAAAAAATAATAAAAAAAAATATATAAAAAGAAAAAAAAAGAAAAAAAATCTTAGTGCAAAAAGAGTAATACCCAGCTAGGCTGAAAAACCCAAAAAGGGCGGTCTAGGCAAAAAACAGGGTTGCACAGAAAAAAAAAAAAAAGACTTAGTTTTGTTAGTTCACCAGAATGAACTACGAAGACCTGAGCCCCTTAGCCTTTCTTGTAAAAGGGGAACGTAGGCAGCCATATATGGTTCGGTCTAAACAATAAAAAAGGGCAATAAAGCTTCCATAAAGTGCGTCCTTAGCAATAAATAAAAGGGTATTTCAGTTTTCATAAAACGGGTCCCAAGTAATAAGACATTTGAATTTCCATGAAACATGTCTTGATTAATTTCTAAAATAATATTTCTTGTTCATTACAAGTCAAAAATTTCTTGATGAGTTCAAGCACGGTCTACCTCTTGACTCTGCTAACCTGCTAAAAGATCTAAAATACAATAAAATGCCTAAATAAACTAATGTGTTTGCAAATGGCAATAAGAGGATCTTGAGAAAAGACTTGTCAGTCGTCATTCGCTGAGTCTTCTTCAGTCTTCTTCCCTTTTCCTCGGCCTCGTCGAGTCTTCTTCCTTTTCTTCTCAATAATGTCGGTATCCCTCATCCCGACCTCTGGTATCCTCACTGGAGCCTCTACCAACCCCGTGTCAATAAGCGCTCTCTCTATACGAGCACGAGTCCGTATCTCCTCCCTCTGAGACTCAGTCAAATGAGCAACCTCGGACAACCTCTTGTACCGAGCCTCCATGTCCCTGACCAAGTCACCTGATTGGTTATGGCAACTCGCCTTAGCCTCGGTCTCCCTCAGAGTCCTACTCGAGTCGTGGTCAGCCCCCAATAAAACTCGGCGTCTATCCTCCAAGATAACCTGAGTCGCTCCCATCTCCCTCTCGTACCAGTCCAAGTAGACAGTGGTCAAGATGGTACTCTTCCTGCTCCTGAAGATAGCCCTGGGTGGGAAAGCAGTGTATGTCCAAGCCCTCGAGAAAAAAGTGAAGCTGGCTGGGTCCCTCATGTCTAGAGACATCACCTCCATGGTCCGGATGTCCTCCCAGTCACTCAAAGGCTCCTGTAAAGCCCCAAACTGCCTGGATACCAAGCAGGGTATGTAGAAGGATGACCAGCAGAATCCTGGAACCCTCACAGCATAAGACTCCTGAAATATCCTCCTGGTCTGCAACCTCCAGTGTGGTATCCACCAACGGATGTCCGAAGTGGATAGCCTAGCCATCATCAGCTCCCAGCTACCCTGGTCCTGCTGCCTAGGTGCACCTCTCCGAGAAATCACCCAAGGGCACTGAGTCGGCAAAGCCCCTGGCAAAGCCCCGAGCCTCTCCTGCAGCCACAAAGTCAGTACAGCCGGACTCCCGGACCTCATGAAATGGTCTCCCGAGCCATCCTGTCGATCCCATGCAAAGTCTCCCCAAAACCAAGTGGGACGATATCCTTCCCACTCGCAGCCTCGACCATGTCCAGGGAGACCACCGTGACAAATCCCCACGGACTCGGAACATGTAACGTAAAAGACGCAAAGGATAAATGCGTCCATAGCCACCATGGTAGCAGCCATAGCCGGAGATCCAAACTGCCGGGATCTCGGAAAGGTCAATCCCGTCCGAGGCTACCATCATCTCCTCGGCCTCTCCCGGAGGAATGCTGCGTAAAAGATGCAAGCTTTACCGCCACCGGCACGTCTCCGATCAGCGGAATAGATATAGCCTCGCCTCGGGACCCCCAATCAAGGCTCTGAAGTCTTCGTGCGTTGGGACGATTTCGTTGTAAGAAAAGCGATAAACATGTCTCCGGACGTCCCGAACTTTGCTGCGGCTCTCAACGAGGTCCCAATCGGGCGGGAGATCCCTCAAATGCCATAAAGACTTGATCTTGAAGGAAGAATCAAGTAGCCCCTTGTGATTTTGGAAGTTATGTCTCGCCCAAGATTGAAGACCGGACGTAAAATGGTCTCTCTTCCCCTTTGTAGTCTAACGGGCCTCTCCATCGCAAAAGTGATCAAAGGTGGTGTCTTTAGGTCCAAAATATGCCACAGGAGCAGCTTGAAACAAGTTTGGGTTGAAAATAAAATGAAATGGCCAAGCTTTGGTTTTATTCAAAAAATGACCAAATCCGCATGTAACCGTGAGCCGCACGGCCTCTTTTGCCCTCAAGGCCATGCCGCACGGCTTCATTTGCACGATGTAAATTGCAAATCTGCAAAGCAACCAAAGTTGCGCTGCCCAAGGGAGTTTTCACCCCACTTTCTCAACCAAAACCCGTACAAAAACATGTCCAAGCCACCCAAGCGGTTTTATATCATTATATATTATTTTGGCCCAACTTTCACCCAATTCCAAGCAAAAAGTCGCCCGAGGCTCAGATAATATGCAAATTGAAAAAGCATAAATTAGAAAAGTAAATAAAGCGTAAATACAATGTCTTCGCCCCAGGCGTCAAAATAAAGCAAAAAATAAACAAGTTGTGCATAAAAAGTGTTCATTGTTTGTTTTGTTCCAAATCTACTCTAGAGACCCCCTAGGCCTCAGATTCTTCTTCTTCCTCATCACTGCTCATTTCATAGACGCTAGGCTCTCTCATCACGTCCTCCTGGTCGCTCGCATCGGAAAGAGGGATGTTGTCGTGCTCGTACTCCGCCACCGCTCCAAGATATCGGCATTAGGACCTCGCCCCGAGGCCCGGCACCGGGATGAGTACTCCGAAGCCGAGGAAGAGGATCCGCGCCCGACATGCCTCCTTTTGCGCACATGTGCTCCTACTTGCACGCTTGTTGACGCTTTAGTAGCGCGAGCCGGCTTCTTGACCAAGGATCGGCACACGTCTTTCCAGCCCCTGTTCTGCACGACCAACCCGTCATAGGTGCGGCTGGAACACGAGAAAAGAAAAGAAAATCTCGAAAATCTCGAGAGAAATTGCAAAAACGAGAAAATGCGAAAGCTAAAAAGGGAATAAGACCCTAAGAGTATACTCACAAGTGCTATCGGGTGGCAGGGGTATCTTTGGGGCTCCCTCGTGTCGTGGACAGGGAATCCTCATCCTCCCTCGGTACTCCGTGTACGACGTATGAGAGGTGTGCGGGAGGAGGGATAGGCGGGTCAAGTATGGCTCATCCTCCCCATATCCCTGAGTGACCGCCGCCTTCGTCGCCTTACGTGGCGTCCTCAGCGCCGCTCCACAAACACACATAGGGGTACCCATGTCAAAATACTCCTCCGCAGCCTATACCTCCTCGTACCTCTCAATCTCATCCGCTGCCGGTCCACGGGCTGCATCCGTGGCTGGAGGATCGTGTGGAGTAATGGCGTCCAATGGAGGGACATGACCATGCTGCCTCGAGAAACGGTCCCCGATATATGATGTCGCAAGTCGCCCGGTGAGCCACCTCCTCTGCCTCGTCACCTCAATAGCATCTCCCAGCAAAATCTCCTGATACACGCCCCAGGGTAGAAGTCCACTCCATCCGGTCCATCCTTATTGAGCACGGGCTTCACCATCTTGTAGTCGAAAGTGATCCGGGTCTTCCCCGTGAACCTATCCCTCACATCTCCCTCCGGCGAACCATCGCAGGGAAAATGGTGATATCACTCGCTAGTTCCAAGGAAAGAACCCGATCACCTCGCAAAACCAGCCTGCATGTTCAAAAACATCAAAAGGTCATTTTTCTCATAAGAAGTCTCAAGACGTAAAAGAGAAAAGAGAAGAGAAAGAGAGGCTACCTCAAGGGCAAATGAGAAGCAACATAGAAGCAGCTTTGTTTCGACCGTACATGTCCGAGAGAGAAGTATAACTCACCTAATCCGGCCTCTCCCCAAGAGACCGTCCTATCCCATCCACATCAACCAAAGAGTCAAGGAGGCAAGTCATGGCTAGCGTCCCGTGATTAGCAAAGATAGTGACGCGACATCAACCACACGAAAGCTCTAACCACTGGGCGGGCAGTCACGTCACTACCAAAGTCCCGCATGCGGTTACGGGATCGCCACCTCGACATTCCTCGTCTCCATACCCAATCCCTTGGGAATCGGCTCAAATCCAACCAAAGCTCGGAACTCCTCGGGCGTAATGTGGTCTCTCCAAGTCACGGGCCTCCCGGTGAACTGCGAGCCCGATGTCATTGTAAAATCGGCGGGAGTCACGGTAAGCTCTCCCCGGCTCGGGTGGAAACTATGAGTAGAGTCCCACGAAAACTCGAAAGAGCACGAACCGGGCCCTTGCTCTTTGAGGTGATGTGAATCCCCGTGCCGATGGCCTCACAAACGCGTCCGCACCGGTAGCCCTCACCAACTCTTTAGGGTTCACCCCATTCTTCTCAAAATCCGGCATCCTGCCAAAGATTCACTTGCTATCTCGGATGGTCCCCTAGACTTGTTCTCCTGTAGACAAGCACATCAAAAAGAAGTGTCGAGTCCTTCATCTCATTTCAAAAGCATGCATATAGTCACAAAAGTGCACATATTTTTTCAAAAGAAAAGCATTCATACAAGTCTTTTTAGCATCTTTTGCATCAAAAACGTGACTTTCATCATTTGAAACACGTCATTTTAAGCACGTTGCTTTCCTAAGGCACAAAATCATAATTTTCACAATTCTTTGCACATAAGCATTATTTTTCAAATAAAATGGCATGCATGAATCATTTTCATCTTCCAAAATCATGTTTTCTCATTGAAAATCGGAATTTTGACCTAGTTCTAGCACAAGGCAAGAACTCCGTCTCATATTTAGACAATTCTCATTCTTACTTCATTTGCGAGAAAAAAGTGAGTCATTCTCATAATTTTCATCAAATAAATTGCACATGCATATTCTTAGCCTCATAGGTTGTTCATGCATCTCAAAATCATTCAAAAATCCTAAGAAAATCCTAGAAAATTCCTAAGTTCGGGTTAAGCCCTAAATTATTCAAAAATCAAGCAAAATCGTCGGATTTGAGCCAAATAAGAACGCTTACCCCAACCGATCGCGGGTTCGTCGATTTGTGCTCCCTCCTTCCCGGATAGAGCTCCGATGGAGCGTGAGAAAGTCATACCTCCTATCCGTCCAGGACAAGCTCCTTCCTCTTCCTTTGAGCGGCGGCGGAGACATTCCTCCTTGCTTGTCTTGGTGCCGGATCCATCTCAAATCAAGGGAAGCAAGGGAATTCAAAGAATTTCGAAATTCTTTCTTCTCTCATCTCTCTCTCTCTCGGCTGAATGGGCGGCAACAATGCCCAATAGCCCGTTCAAATCTGTTTTAAATAATCTGTAAAAATCGGGTTTCAGTAGTACGACTTCTTTTTCCTTCCTCTCATGCTTGGGGCGGCCTCTTTCGCTACGAGCAAAAATTACGATTTTGCCCTTGGACTTTCCACTTGGGCCTCCAATCCTCGTTATCCTCTAGCGAGATAACACCCTCTTCAGAAGATATCCCTTATCTCCTAAGCAATCAAGCTCTATTCCCAGTCACCTCCGTTAATTTCGTTATAACGGGATAACGTTAGGTGACAACCTCCGAATTGTCGAGTTCTTCTTAACTTAAGCTACCTCTGTCATGAATAGTGACGTATGCTTAAATCATTCTAGCTTTGGCAACCCATATCTCTGATTCGAAAGAGATTGAGACGTATGCTCAAGTTTTTCAAACTTTAGCAACCCATATCTCTGATTCGAAAGAGATTGAGACGTATGCTTAAATCATTCAAACTTTGGCAACCCATATCTCTGATTCGAAAGAGATTGAGACGTATGCTCAAGTTTTTTCAAACTTTAGCAACCCATATCTCTGATTCGAAAGAGATTGAGACGTATGCTAAAGTTCACCAAACTCTAGCTACCTCTATCCACTCGATAGTGACGTAAGCTCTAGTTTCAATTAGGTGACATCCTCCAGTAATTGTCAATCAGGTGACATCCTCCGTAATTGTCAATCAGGTGACAGCCTCCATTAATTGTCAAAATCTCAAGAATCCTAGACATCATTCCTAACTATCTAGTGATGCTTGAACTACGATCAAGGCTTGATTCCTCCGGGATACGTAGGTAGCCTTTTATAAAAGGTCCAGCCATCCGACCACTTCGGTCACCCTGTTCCTTCGTCGCTCCTCAGTGATGAAGTAATCCCTCATAGAGACCACCTTGGTCACTTCTAGCATATCCCCGGTAGGATCAATTGCTTGACCTCCTAGGTCATTTTCTATTTTCCCCGACAAGAGACCGGTTTTCTCTTCTCCCTTCCTCGGCGGATCTTATTCCGAACTACGGCTGGCTTGATTCCTCAGGGATACGTAGGTAGCCTTCCAAAAGGTTCGGCCGCTCGGCGAGTCTCGGTCATCTAATCCGTCTCGGCATTCGCCGAGATCGGATCCTTTTCTATCGACAACCCCACTTGCCTTGCAAGTGGCGTTGCCGAGGGCTTCGTAAGTACCCAAATCTCGGCTCATGCCTTCCTAAGGTTAATTTTCCCGACAATTTCGGTAAGTTTTCCGGTAATTCCCCGAACCTTCCCGGCGTTCGGAAACATTCGGAGCTGTTTTTATTAAATAAGGGCTGAAGGGGATCCTTCCTAATTAAGAAACACGTTTTCTTAATTAGGAAGGAGGGTTCTAGAATTTGCCACCTTGCATGGTTCTAGAATCTTTGAGTCATTCGGGATAAGCCCGCACGCCGCATTAGCTCGTTGCTCCTAGCCGCATGGCTTCATTCACCTTATCCCGAGTTACCTATAAATAGAGGCCTCCTCTACCCATTTCAACACACACAATAGAGGCACAAAATACACAATACACTTATAAACACTCCCAAGACGTGAAGAATATTGGTGCAAGCTCAAGAAGGTGAAGAAGGAAGGCCAAGAAGCTACCTCCCTCCTCCTTGAAGACCCAAGACCAACCTCTCCTCCTAGCTCCGTTCGAAGAAGCAAAGGAAGCAATTGGTAACCTTGCACGCCCTAACCTTGCTTTTAATTGATATACTTGCTCATTGCATTCATATATCTTGCTTGGGACTTGGCATTTATTCATAAAGATCACATCTTTATCACCCCCTTTCCCTTTTGCATGCATTAAGACCTCATTTGTCATAAAAATGTAGTCTTTTTCATAAAGGTGCATCCTTTGCACCTAAAACCCCCATTTTCAAATAAAAATGTCATTTTTATGCATCATTTGCACATAAAAATCCAATCTTTTCAATAAAAATGCATCCTTTGCATTCAAAAACCTTTTCCAATGCATCATTTGCATAAAAATCCTATCTTTACGCATCACTTGCATAAAGATCATTTCTTTCAATCAAAAAGCATCATTTGCTAAAACCAAAAATGTCATCTTTTCATTAAAGAGTCATTTTTCATCATGCATTCCCCTTTCCCCCAACCTTGGAACGGACCGGTGTAAAAGATCCTATCTTTACATCGTTCCTTCCATTAAAGGTTCACGATTTCTTTGGAAAGGGATAACCTTGAACCCTATATCTCCGATTATCGCTTAAGAAAGAGTATGAAGCCTCTATACGAGCTCGACCGTCTTAAAGCGTAGGATTGATGGGCTAAGGACCCTCCTTTTCTAAAGAACCTCATCTTTGACCAAAAGAGAGTCATTCTCTCGATCACGCAAGTCCCGAGGGTCCCGAGGTTAAAATGCGATGATCACAAGTCATAAGATGAGGACGGGATCATAATCCCAAATACATAAAATTCCAAGGAATCCCGAGCGACAACCAACAAATGGTTTGTACGTCCGGAAGACAACTTGGGACATCCCCCCCCCCCTTTTTCTCAAACACATGCACACAAGAAAGCACGCAAGCAAGCACGATTACTGAAATCTTGGGAGACTTGCTCCGGCAAGGCACTTTGGGTGAACGCCAAACGTTCTTCCCAAGGGGTAACTTAACCTCCGAACCCAAGTAAAAACTTTTTTTCAAAGTTTTTAGGTAATCAAAATGGCGTGGCGACTCCGTTTTTTCAAATAACTCGGATGTCTTCAAACTCGCGTGAATCCACAAAATTTGGGCACACATTCACAGGTTGTTAACTTTGACAATGATTTGGATTGTTTTTATGGTTTATTTAAACTTGGGATATTGTTTGGTAGTTTAGGTTAAACTTTTTAAAACTAGTTGTTAAAATTTGATTTTGTTCAAATTTTGGTATGCGTGGTTAAGTTTTAAAGTTTTATCTTTTGTAATTAGCTTTCTTATTATGTGGGAGTTAATTATTGACATGTGTTTGGAATGATTATTTTGCTAACAAATTGTTGCAGGTACAAGCACCTTGGTGTTTGTAAAGAAATGCAAGAAATGTACAACTATGGGGGAGTTTGTAAGTGCAGCTTGATGGTGTTACCACAAGTGCTGCCAGCACTCTCTAAGTGTTATCAGACGTAGGTGTTAACACAAGTAGTGATAGCACTTTTAAGGTGTTACCCTGTTAGTGTTATGCCCTAGGCCTATAGTTGATAGACTTATGTGTTGACATTATTTATTATTATATGAGATGTTTATTATTTGATTATTATATGTTTTGCATATTTGTTTATAATAATCTCCGTCCCTAATTATTAAGAGAATAATTAGTATAAATGTCAATGGATAATCATATCATGATTATATGCATAGAGATGCACATTAAATTTATGGGTACTTGTTAGAGAACAAGTGACTGGACTTGACCCGTATGAGATTTATGTCATGGTCAAATGTCATAATTAAGTCTCATAAGGTCACTTCATTTAGTCCCTAGACCTGAGATTATCATGACCTTACATATGATGAAAGTCATGTTTGATTTTAGTCAAACGATATCTTAACACGATATTTATAAAGGCTATTTTTGGCATGATCGGATTCATGATGGGAAGGATGATAAGCCAAGATGGAATTTTTCCCTCGAAAGAGAGATGTTTTGCTTGGGCCCCTCGATGAGTAATAATGATGAAAGTGTATGGCCATACCCCAATGCGATTGGATTATCATTATACTCGGAATCGAGAAAGCATTGAACAAAGACAAGTTGATGAGGACCATGACTTGTGTTCAATATAACATCGTGAGACAAAGGGAGAAATGGAAGTGTACCAATGGAAACGTGAACTCTTACGTTATATTATTTGGGTAGACATAATGGCTTGCTAGAGTCCGCTTATGTCTTATGAGAGTCGATATGATCGAGCTCATTGCCAACATAATATAATCCTATTGGGTCACACACAACTAGAATGAATTGATTAAACCATGGGAAGAATGATTGAGAAATTCCTCATCAGCCTTGTCTAGTCATGCGACACAACTAGGCCATATGTCTCGTGTGGTCGTGCGACACAACAGGTCCTGAGGCAGTTTTAGAAACTGGTTTCCTAATTTGATTAGGAAACATATACCATACTAATGTAGTATATATATGAAGGTCTGTCAACCCTAAAAAGCTAGCCGAAATTCTGAAAAGATATTCACAACAATATTCTCAATATTATTCCAAGGTTTAAGAGATCTAGCAATCTTCAAGAAGTCATTCTTGGTTCATTCAAAGGTGTGGATACCGAAAGAGGGTATTCGCTCATTCAACGATCAAGGCCTAGAGTTCAAGCAATCTGAAGAACGAAGTTTGTGATTCGAAATCACATTATTAAATCGTTCGATAGCTCAAGAACGGAAAGCGTTCAAGGTTGGTTATTTCTATCTCATAGGTTTCAATTTAATTGTATAGAACGGATCCTAGGCTCTTGGGTTTTGTGTTAATTAGATGCTTAATTCCGCTGCGCATGGACCCATAAAACCCAACAAAGGGTATCGAGCCCCGTTCGTATCATTAAGTTTGAATTAACATGCTAGAAAAGTAATATAAATCGTTTATATGTTCTTTTGCATGTTATGTATGCGATAGATTGATTGTTTTTGAAACAATATGCCTATATCATGTTCTATTGATATTGAATTAAATCTGTTAAAAGTCGTTTGCATGATTTAATTGCTCTGTGATTTAGAATTGATTGAATTCTGCAAAACTGCAAAACTGCAAAACTGGTAATCTGGTGTCACGCGACACTGCTTGCCAGTGTCACGCGACAGAGTTGGGTTGATGGCTTCTCTCGGTCGTGCGACATATTAGGACTCTGGGAGTCTCTGTCACGCGACAAAACAAGCCCAATCTGGGCAGAATCAGTTTGTTGAACAATCCTGCTAATCTGTGAATGTGTTTACAACCTGATATGTTTATGTGTTAATCTGGATGCTATAAATTTCTGGAAATTAAGTTTATAGGGCTATACTAGATTAATTCATTGTTTATGCATGCGTAGTTAATTAAACTATGATTTTATTAATTGTTGCGATGCATGAATTATGTGCTCTTACGTGTTAAGAATTTTAGATGTTTAGTTGAAACTTTGTATTGTAATTTCCTGAATGTTTAGATTGAAACATTAAGATTTTGGTTTATGATTGTTTATGAGAAACAAGTCATATTACGCAAAATTTAAAAGAAAACTGATTGTTTAATTAAAGCATTGATTATGTTGCAAATCAGATCTGATTTTTGATTGTGCATGTCTAGGAAAGTTCTGTCGAAAGAGAGATTTGGTACTTAAGTAATCCTTGTGGCTCACCTATCTTCCTGGGAACTTACCTGGTGCACGATTATGACTATCTTTGCTGATATGCTTATAATCTACTTTTAAGAAACTTCATTTAACTTTTAAGTTCTTTATGTCAATTCATGATTAAGACACTTGAGACCATTCAGATAGTTTTAGGTAGGCTTGTCATAGCAAGGTACTTTGATTCTATTCGTATGCGAGCAAGATGAGGAAATGGTGGTTCCTATACGTTTAAAGTGAATGAACTTAATTGGGTTATCAAAATGATTTTGGACCCAAGGCATAAGATGAGATTAAAATATGCCTAGACATATGATGTCTTGAATAAATCTCATAAAAGATCTAAGAGTCATATATGTGATATGATTGATGTTTCTACCTAATTAATTTAATTTTGAGCGATTTGCCATAGCAAACTTGAAGTTAAATTAAAGTTAGATCTTAGCCCATTAAATGTATATTATGCTTATTTGCATTGGAAGGTGTATAATTTAGTGGGAGCATTTTATGTAAATGCATTATACTTTTCATATGATATGTTTACTTATATGTGTTCATATTTTATGTATACCTTTTTGTAGAATAAATGGCATCAAACAATAATCATCTGTCACTGCGATCTCTCCTTGTGAAGGAAAAGTTGGAAGAGAATGGTACAAACTATATGGATTGAATCCGTAGCATGAGAATTGTTCTCAGGCAAGAGGAAAAACTGTACGTTCTCGAGGAACCTATTCCACCTGAACCTGTTGCCAATGCTACTAGGCATTGAAGGATCAATATCTGAAGCACAAGCGTGATTCTACAGATGTTGGATGCCTCATGCTCTCCGCTATGTGCAAGAACCTTCAGAAAGATCTTGAGCACTTGGGGATGGTTGATCTAAACAATCGACTGATGGAAATGTTCCAAGTACAAGCTAGGCAAGAAATGTATAACACAGTTAAGGTCTTGACCTCATGCAAGATGAGTGAAGGACAAGCTGTTGGTCCCCATGCTCTTAAGTTGAAGGGCCACATTGAGCATCTTGAAAGGCTCGGTTTTCCAATTAGCCAAGAGTTGGCTACTGACATAATATTGAATTCATTGCCCAAAGGTTTTAGTAATTTCATAATGCACTATAACATAGGAGGCATGAGTAAAAACCTTTTCGAGTTAGTTCAAATGTTGAACACTGCGAAAACCAATATAGTCGAGAAGAAAACCGATCAAGTGTTGATGGTTAATAAGGGGAAGGGTTTCAAGGGTAAGGGAAAGGCAAAGGTTGCTAATCCTAAGGCAAATGTTGCCAAACCCAAAGAGGCTGCCAAGCCTAAAGAGGCTAAGCCCAAGTCCCAAGAGGACACAGTCTGCTTCCATTGCAATGAGATTGGACATTGGATGAGAAACTACACAAAATACAAGGAAGCACTAAAGAAGAGAAAAGGAGTTGCTTCAACTTCAGGTATCTTTGTTATAGATATATTCCTATATACTTCTAGTTCTTGGGTATTGGATACCGGATGTGGAACTCACATTTGTTTAAATGTGCAGGGTCTAAAGAACAGAAGGATGCTTGAAGAGGGTGAAGTGGACCTACGTGTGGGGAATGGAGCAAGAGTTGCCGCATTAGTCGTAGGAACTTATGAAGTTACTTTACCTAGTGGACTAATACTTGTTTTGAACAACTATTATTACGTTCCAGCTTTAAGTAGGAATATTATTTCGATTTCATGTTTGGATAATGAAGGTTTTAATTTTCTTATATGTGATAAGAAGTTTTACATTTACAAGAGTGATATGCATTATTGTACTGCTGTTTCATTCAATGGCCTTTATATCCTTGATGTTGAAAATCGTGATAATGATGTCTAGAACATTAACAAGAGATCTAAACCCAATGATGTAAACCACACTTACTTATGGCATTGTCGTCTTGGCCATATAAATGAGAAACGCATTTCTAAACTCCACAAAGATGGATTTTTAGACTCACATGATTATGAATCTTATGAGACATGCGAATCTTGTTTGCTTGGCAAGATGACCAAGGACCCATTTACCAAAACTAGTGAAAGGGCGGGCGACTTATTAGGCCTCATACATACCGATGTGTGTGGACCTATGAGTAGCGATGCTAGGGGAGGATTTCGGTACTTCATAACATTCACTGATGATTATAGTAGATTTGGATATATTTATCTAATGAAACATAAGAGTGAATCGTTTGAGATATTTCGAATATTTCAAAATGAGGTGCAAAACCAACTTGGCAAAACTATTAAAGTACTTCGATCCGATCGAGGTGGTGAATATTTGAGCCAAGAATTTGATAGTCATATTAAGAGTTGTGGAATCATTTCAGAACTCTCTCCACCCGAAACACCACAATGGAATGGTGTGTCTGAGAGGAGGAATAGAACTTTGTTGGACATGGTTCGTTCTATGATGAGTCAAGTTGAGCTTCTTTTATCCTTTTGGGGACATGCACTAGAAACTGCTGCTTTTACTATAAACAGAGTTCCTACCAAATCGGTTCAAAAGACCCTATATGAGATGTGGCATGGAAGAAAACCTAGTTTGTCTTTCATGAAGATTTGGGGTTGTGATGCTGTTGGTCCCAAAGGTGGCAACAAGGGTGAAAATACAGCTAGAGGGGGGGGGTGAATAGCTGTTTAAAATTTTTCGCCCTCTTTTAAAGACTGAACCTCTTGCTTACAAAATCCTCTTGCAGTTGATAATAGACTGCAAGTGATAGTGTAAAATGCACAGCGGAATAATAGAGTGTAAAGCGGTTTTGAGAGGCGGTTTGTAAAATGCAGTTTTGGTGGTGCGGTTTTGGGAAGTGCAGTTTTACAAACACGTGTGGTTTTGACTTTGTTAACTCCAAACACTATTTCACAATAATGGATAGCTAAATAAAGATCAAACAGAGACAAAGATAAATAATTAGCAAGCACAGTAAATATAAATGCAGAAAGTAAGAACACGCTATTTGGAGTGGTTCAATCGATAAACGATCTACGTCCACTACCAAGATGGTTAGTCTTGGATTTCTAAGAGAGATTTTATATTAAGTATTGTGAGATTACAAAGTACAATAAAATCTTTTCTATGAAGAACAAATCCAAAACTATAACCAGTGTATCTCAAATGAATAAACTATGTGTTTAGACAAGAGAGGTGTGTGTGTGAGAAACAAGATCAAGGCTCTTTAAATCCGTGAGATGTAGAGCTCAATGATTCTTGAATGTGTTAAGGCTTGATTTCTGGGCTAGGAATATTTCTTGAAGTATGAAGATGAAGATTCAAAGGGTTGAATAATTTCTGGGCAGAGCTTCAGCTTCTATGAACACAGCAATTTCTCAATTTTTCAAGCAATCTTCAAATGGTGAAGATTGGGGGTATTTATACCCAAGCATCAAGAAACTAGCCGTTGGATACAGCTGTTTGAAGGACAGTACTTGATGCAATCCTATTGGTCCACAGCAACCACTTTTGTCCTTTGGTACACCGCTGCAGATAAAGCCGATCGAGCTCAGTGCAAGCAATGAGGTTAGGACACTGTCACCTTTTCAAGATCCTTGCAGATCTTTTCTGACATTGAATCACGTGACAAGATATGGTGGTTGACTTTTGATATTGCTGACGTGGATTCCAACGGATAAAAAGTTGTTCACTTCAAATAGCCAATCATTGGATGCGGTTGGTGAGACGCGGTTAGGAACATGCGGTTTTGCTACACCAGGAGGCTGCAAGGATGCGGTTGCACATGAACTGCACAGGTGCGGTTCATGGGCGGTTGCATGCGGTTGGTTCAATAGGCAGATTCAAGGTAGAACTACACTTGCGGTTTACAAGTGCGGTTCATAGGGCGGTTTGAATACTGCTGGATCTGCAACCTTGCTTCCAAAGAGTCTTGTGCCAGTCTTCAAGCCTAAGATTAACCTATTCTATAAAATGGACTTAGCTAAAAAAATTGAAGTCTAAGCTTCATTACATAGGGTCCTAAAGTCCTTAAAATAGACAGGAGGTTATGGTATCAATCAAATCTAATACAAAATAGGAGGGTTAAAACATGCATACCCAACAATCTGCCCCTATTTGATTGATGCCATTACCTACTATAACAAAAGCAAACATTGTACTTGGTAAGAACATGTCCATAAGAATTAACATGGTAATTCATGTCCCAAGTCAATGCACACACTTAGCTTAAGCTATAGATTTCTATACTTTCTAAAAGATGAAAACTTACAATGTGGAAAGTATAGAAATGCATTCAGTGCACTTAAGAAATTGTGAGTTTAAGTTCAAAGTGCGGTTCAAACTGAATGTTTAAACATCAATTCAAAATAGTGATTTTAAGTTAGAAAATATTTGAATGAGTTTATAAACCATAAGAGATTTCATTGTTCTACAAACAAGTAGTTTGATATGAACAAGGTTTTGGAACCAATGATGCATTTTTCATTACTACCAATGCGGTTACACTTACAATGGTAGAGAAGCAAAATACAAAGGTTTCAAAAACAAAAGAAAGTTGGACAAAAATTACATGGAGTGTGGTCCAACAAATCAAAAAGGAGTTCAGCAAAAAAAAAGGATAAAGGAATTACAAAATGAGAAATCCTAATGCTGACGCGGTTGATGATGCTGTTGATGATGGCGCGGTTGATGTTGATGGCGTGCTTGCTCTCTTGGTTGATTGACTTCTTCTTTGGGGCATTTGCGGTTGAAGGTCCGAAGGCCGAGCTTTCACCTACGATATTTCTTACGAGGGCTCACGAGGTCTTCAGCCTGTCTGGCAAGAGTAGTCTCAACAGTTCGTAGTGCGGTTACGGAATCAGCAGCAGCGGTTCCAACAGCATCAACAGATCTAGTGTTTCCATCAACACTTTCCTTGATCTGAGTAGTGAATCCTTCAATGCAGGCCTTCAAGGAATTGTAGAATGTGAAGATCTCATCCCGAATGGCTACTTGTTTGAGTAGAGAGAGCATCTCTAAGCGGTTCCGGATCAACGGTCACATTCGGGTTGGACTTCAATTCCTTGATGGAGTTGTCTAGCTTGAGGTTGAAGCACACTTTGAGGTTCTCAAATCAAGGAAATGTCATCATCAAAATTCCTTACTTGCTCTTTGATACTGTCTCCCACTATGTTGTGATCAACAGTTATTCTATCTTTAAGGGAGTCCAGTTCAGAAAAAAATTTCAGCTGCAAGTCATCCAATGCGGTTTGAGAAGGGCGGGCGAGGTAGAGGCTTCTTTGCGGTTGAGGATGGGAATCTTCAAGGGTTTTCATGAAGGATACCGGGCGAGTTGGTTGAGGAGACAAACTCATTTGATAGAAGGGAGAGCATCTCTTGGAGTTGAGTCTTTGAAACCGCATCTCCCATGGCATTTAGCACTCCTTTGGCTAAGTCTTCCTTGAACCCTTGGAAGCACTCTGTAGCTGCGGTTTTAACAGCTTCAGCGGTTTGGATAGAGGAACTTCTCTCCCCCTTAATGGTATCAATCAAAAAGGATTTAAGATTTGCCAATTCTAGGGCTTGAGCATCCACCTTGGCTAGAAGGGTTTGGTTGGAAGCGGTTAGGGAATTATTGGAGGCCTCAAGAGCGGCATTTGAAGCGGTTAGCTTGATCATGTGGCCTTGGTTTAAGAGAAGTTGGCCTTGGATAAGATTAAGGGTTGAAAGAATTTGGGAGTAATCTGTTGGAGGTGCGGTTTGAGTGGAAGGAGTTTGGATAAATGAGGGTGGCGGTTGAGATTGTGTTGGAGGTGCGGTTTGGGAAATGGGTTGAAGGAGGGTTTGAAAAAGGCGGCTGGCAGGGACTGTATAAGGTGAAATTGTTGAGGGAGGAATTTGTTGTGTTTGGGGTAAAGGGATAGAAGCGGTTGGGATAGGTAAAGAGGGGATTGGTGCGGTTGAGATAGGTGCGGTTGAGGGTGGAATGTTGGTGGTTGGAATCCCAGAAGTTATGGGGTTAGAATCAGAGGAGGAGCTTGTATGGGCTGTATGGACAGAAACAGGAGGGGTTCTTTGCGGTTGAGTGGGTGCTGTTTCAGGAATGGGTGAGGTTTGATGAGGCGGAGTAGGAAGGCGGTCAGGAGTAGGGGATTTTTGAGGTGGTGAATTTGCAGGAGGAGGAGTATTGATGCGGTTTGGGGAAGGAGTTCTGTCGCGGTTAAGGTTGGAGATTGAGATGGCTGGGGTGTGATGTGAGTAAGGTGGTGATTGGGCGCGGTTTGAATTTTGGATAGATGGGTAGCGGTTTGTTTTCTGAGGTGATGGAGTTGGTGATTTGGATTGATAGGAGGAAGAATGAGATTTAGAAGGGGATTGGGACGGTGTATGGGAAGTGGAGTAGGAAGAAGATTTAGAAGGGGATGGAGAAGGGGAAGGTTGATTTCTAACTCTTTTAAGAAACCGCTTGGGGCCTTTGGTTGGAGTCTTCTTTTGGGCTAAGTGTTTGACCCTCTTTGGTTTCTCCCCCTGAGCGGTTGCAGCTCTTTGTGGTTGTGGAGGAGAAAGCGGTTTTGGTGATAGAGTTTTGGTTGGTGAGGAATGATGGGAGAGGATAGGAGATTGAGGTGGGGTTTGGGCAAGCGGTTTGGTTTGGGGCGGTTGAGAAGGTGGCGGTTGGGGAATAGGATCCTTAGTTTTTCCTGAGGCAGCACCCTTCTCAGCTTGCTTCTTCTTTATCCTCTCAATCTCAGCTTCATAGTAAGCAGCTAACTCCTCATCAGTCATTTTGGCTAGCTCAGCCTGAGTTTCTTTTGCCTTCTTGGCCTTGGCAATCAATGGAGGAATAGTTGCATCCTCCTCTTCTTCTTCTTCTTCAACCACTTCATCCAGAAGGGTCATCTTCTCTTTCCCTTTCCTTGGCTTCTTCTGGCTTGGGCTGCACCGGTGAACCACGCGGTTGGGTTGGCGCGGTTGAAGTTGGTTTAAGAAGGGGTTCTGCAGGTGCTTTTCTTTTCCTTGAGACCTTTTTGATAGCTTTGCCAATGGCTTTTGATGCGGTCGCTGGAGTCATCTCCACATAATGTTCCTTGGGTTGAAAGGTATCGGCATCATCATACGAGCCTTGTAGTCTTCATTGCCAAAAGAGAATGCGAAGGAGTGGCAAGCCTTGAGCCCAAAAGATTCTTCAACTCCCCAATGATAGCGAGATATCGGGAGTGGTTGTCTTCATATCTTCCAAGTGCGATAGTTGCCAAAGATGGCGGTTAGCGTCTACCAAACGGTCTCCACTGTATGCACATCCTTGGTCTTCAACGGTAGGCATCAATACTGTGGCCGGCTCTTTCATCAAGATTTTGGGCCAATGGAGCTTCATTCCGTTGTATATGGCACGGCAATACGCCACCGAGAAGAGGTGAAGTTGTTGTGGTTTCTGTCTTCCCACACACGAGACTTCCCTACTAAGTAACATAAATGACTCATCATCTCTCCAAACTCTTTCCTAGCGATCTTCTTGTAGTTGCCAGTTAAAGAAGCCAGGGTTCCAGTAAGAGTTGAGCAGGTAGCATCCTGAACCTCTTGGGCCACCTCAACTGGAGCACCAGACACATGGAAATCGAAGGTGCTTCGATGTCTAAGTAGTCAATTGAGACCTTAAACCCTTCAACAATTCCCACTAAGTGGGTATCTTGGTTCCATCTGAAAGCTCGGTCTCTCCCTTGGCGGCGGTTTCATAAAATTGGTCAATGAAGGAGGGGATGGTATAGGTTTGTTGTTTGTTGAAGAGGGGAAGGATTCCAGAAGCTTGCATCTTCCTAATCATCTCTCTTCCAAGAGCATCAGACCGCAACTCAGGTTCATTGATTTCCCAACCTGGTAGAAAGTACTTGGTATTTCCAAGTTGAACTGCGGTTGAGATCAAGCGGTTGAACTGCAGCATGCGGTTTTAAGTGAAGCGGTTGGCTGCAGTGCGGTTTGAGAATCCTTGCGGTTTGGTACACGCGGTTCAACAGTGGAATTGAAACTATACTCAACAACCAAGTTAGTTAATAAAAAGAATGGAATTTATTTAAGTTCAAGCATACCCATTTCTCCTCTGAGGAAAGAAAACCTCTTGGAGTCAAGAGCCTTTGTGAGGATATCAGCAATCTGGTTGTCTGTCCCCACATACTCTAAATGGATATTCCTCTTCTCCACATGGTCTTTGAGGAAATGATACTTGATATCAATATGCTTGGTCTTGGAATGCATGACAGGGTTGTTGGAGACTGAAATAGTTGAAGTGTTGTCACACATGATGGGGCAATTCCCTTCATGGATTCCATAGTCTACCAACTGCTGCTTCATCCAAAGGATTTGACAGCAACAACTACCAGCAACAATATACTCAGCCTCTGTGGTTGACACTGAAACTGAAGCTTGCTTCTTGCTGGCCCAAGCAACTAGTCTATTCCCGAGGAAATGACAAGTACCACTAGTGCTTTTCCTGTCAATAGTACAAGCTGCATAATCTGCATCTGAATAACCTACAAGATCGAAGTTCGAATCTTTGGAATACCAAAGTCCAAGGTTAGTGGTTCCAGATAAATAGCGGATTATACGCTTGACTGCAATAAGATGTGCTTCTCTAGGATCTGCTTGATAGCGAGCACATACACAGACACTAAACATAATATCTGGCCTACTAGCAGTTAAGTAAAGTAATGAGCCGATCATACCTCGATATAAAGTCGATCAACTTTCTTACCTTTGAGATCCTTATCTAGCTTATTGCCGGTGGCCATAGGAGTATCATATGCTTTAGCATTTTCTAATCCAAACTTCTTTATTAGCTCCTTGGTGTACTTGGCTTGGCTGATGAAGATACCTTCTTCGCATTGCTTGATTTGAAGCCCGAGGAAGAATGTTAATTCTCCCATCATGCTCATCTCAAACTTGCTTTTCATTAGCTTCTCGAAACGCTTACAAAGTAACTCATTAGTAGAACCAAAAATAATATCATCGACATAAATTTGAACAAGTAAAGTATGCTCATTATATTTGGCAATAAAAAGAGTTGTATCAATTTTACCACGTTTAAATCCCTTTTCTAGTAAAAATTTAGAAAGAGTCTCATACCATGCCCTTGGAGCTTGCTTAAGTCCATACAAAGCTTTTTGGAGTTTGTAGACATGATTGGGAAATTTGGAGTCTTCAAATCCAGAGGGTTGGGCAACATACACGGTCTCTTGCAGTTCGCCGTTGAGGAATGCACTCTTTACGTCCATTTGATATAACTTGAAACGCTTAAAAGAGGCGTAGGCTAAGAAGATTCTGATAGCTTCCAATCTTGCAACTGGAGCAAAGGTTTCATCATAATCAATTCCTTCTTCTTGCCTATATCCTTGTGCAACCAACCTTGCTTTATTCCTAGTGATGCTTCCATTCTCATCCATCTTATTCCTAAATACCCACTTGGTTCCTATCACTCCTTGATCCTGAGGTCTAGGCACCAAAGTCCAGACCTTGCATCTTTCAAACTGGTTGAGTTCTTCTTGCATAGCAACGACCCAACTTGAATCTTGGAGTGCTTCATCAATCTTCTTGGGTTCAACTTGAGATAAAGAGAAGTATGCTCGTCATAATTTGATCTCCTTGTTTGAACAGGAAAACGAGATCACCAATCACATTAGTGAGGGTGGCTAGCGACTTCACGAACCTCGGGGTAAGTCTGGTTGGGCGAGGTTTCTTTGAAGATCTTCAATTGGAACATCGTTAGATCCTTCAGCGAAGTCATGAAAGGTAAGTTGACGAAGAGGTTCTATAAGCTGGATAGGGGAATTCTCAACTTCATCTTCCCTTGCAGTTGCATCTGGAGAGGGTTCTTCGGTGCGGTTTGAAAGGTGTGGTTTGAGGAATGTCGAGTTGAGGGTGCTTTGGATTTTGCGGTTGAGGTTCGGGTGCGGTTTGAGATGGTTCACCTGGTCATTATGCTCAACAAAATCATCGGCAACATTTGGAGCCAAATGTGGCTCAAGGAGAGAATGCTCATCAAAAGTAACATGGACGAGACTCTACTATTTTTAAACTAGTTTTATTGAAAACACGAAAAGCTTTAGAATGTTTAGCATATCCAACAAAAATACCTTCGTCGGCCTTGGCTCCGAATTTACCTCTATTTTCTCTTAGTTGTAGAGGACAAAGCATTTGCGGCCAAAGATCTTGAAGAATGCAATGTTGGGGGTTCTTCCTCGCCAAAGCTCATAGGGAGTCTTATTATAGGTTTTGTTGATGAGGAGCGGTTACGAGTGAAGCATGCGGTATTGATTGCTTGACCCAAAAATGCGAGGTAGCTTCGCTTCAGATATCATTGTCTTTCCGGCCTCAATCAACGTCCTATTCTTCCTTTCCACAACCCCATTTTGTTGTGGAACACCGGTAATGGAAAAATTGTGATCAATCCCATGGTCATCACAATCTTGAGCAACACCGTTGTTCTTGAATTACATTCCATTATACGATCGAACACTAACGATGTCATCTTCTTTTTGAGTTTGGAGGCCGTCCGAATAGTGCGGTGAGAATCTCATAGCGATCATCTTTGGAAATCATCATCTCAACCCACGTATATCTTGAGTAATCATCCACCACCACTAAAGTATATCTATTTCCTCCAATCTTTGGCGGTGGTTACGAGTCCAAACAAATCTATGTGAAGCGGTTGTAAGCATCTTGAAGTTGATGGAGCGGTCTTGCTTGGTGAAAGACGACGCGCGGTTTGCTTACCAAGCCGGCATGCACGCATTTCTCTGGATGGTGGTCAGCCACTTTGGGTAAACCACGAACGAGGTTTTCCCTACCAATCTTTGCAAGATACTTGAAGTTCAAGTGGCTCAACCTTTTGTGCCATAGCCAACTATTTTCGCTCACATTCTTAGCTACAAAACGGAGATTAGTAATACTACATGCGGAATTTAGATCAATAATGTAAATATTACTCTTACGAATCCTGTGAGTAGGGTGACGCCGGAAATGCTATCTTTGATAAAGCGGTTTGATGACGTGAAGTTGCAAAGCATTCCTTTGTCGCAAAATTGAGAAATTGAAAGGAGGTTGTGCTTGAGTCCATCGACAAGAGAAACCTTCTCAATAGTTAGGTTTCCTCTCCTTATCACACCATATCCAATGGTCTTGCCTTTGTTGTTATCACCAAAGGTTACGGATGGACCACTTGCTTCAACGACATCTTCAAGTAATGATCTATCTCCGGTCATATGTCTTGGCGACAGCTGTCGAAGATACCATTCATTATCCTTGGAGTGACCGACCATGAAGCGAGAGGACCTGAAATGTAAACATTAAGAACGAGGTCCCCCTTTATTCCTTGGGTCCTGAAGTTAGCAACCCTACGACCCACACTGTTTGACGAGAAGGAGGTTTGCTCTTCACGGCATTGGATGTGAACCGCAAAAGGCATTCTCGGCCTTGTGACCTAAACCATCACACACAGAACATTTGTAATAGCTACAAGCTTCATGAGGTTTTACTAACTCCTTACTCTTCTTAGGAGTTGCATGCGGTTTTGGACAAGGAAGCGGTTTGGGAGGTGCGGTTCCGGCTAACATTCAGTGATCTGAAGGGAGCAGGCTTTGGTTTGACCCACGTATTTTACGGGAACGCTATTCCTGCTTTTGAAGGCGGAGGAGCGGTCGAAGAAGAAAGCGCGGTCGGACACAGGAGTTAGCCAGAACCGCCTTTTCCACTAGAAGCGGTTGGAGCGAGGGATTTTACCAATTCCATAAGCCATTTCCTCTTCGAGTGCTTCCACAGAATTCTTAGGTTTTAACACGAGAATTCTTCCCATATTGCTTTCCTTTAGGGTAGACATAATTTACTTGTCTTCCTTTACCCTTTCCTTTAGCATGCTTCCCCTTGGGAATTTCTTCAGTTAGTTCCAAAATTTCCTCATCCTTTTCACTCGAGGATGCACACTTCTCCTCTTCCTCGGATCGAACCCTAGACCATCCTTAGTTCCGGGAGGAACTTGGAAGTCCAAGATTTTATCCTTGGTGGATTGAGACTTGAGCCACGAATCAATAATCTTTTGACGATCGTCGATTTGGGTTACCAAGTCATCATTCCTGAGTTGAAGTGCGGCAACCTTAGTTTCAA
Organism: Adenophora triphylla var. japonica; assembly: GCA_022495995.1. Taxonomy (NCBI): domain Eukaryota; kingdom Viridiplantae; phylum Streptophyta; class Magnoliopsida; order Asterales; family Campanulaceae; genus Adenophora; species Adenophora triphylla. Next base: position 460,724 of record JAFEMH010001435.1, read on the forward strand.
GGATGCGGTTTTGATCGACAAGAGGAGTCATCTGTTTGATTTGGTCCTTAAGATTAGAGATTTCGAGACCTCATCACGGTTTTCTCCGTCTTGTACAGATTAAGTTCATCATGAGCTAAGCTTAAGGCTTTCTTAAGATTTGAGAATTGATGGATCACCATTTCGGCTTCCTTGAACATCTTTTCATGTTCCATGGGAGAAACCTCTTCCACCACCTTTTTCAAAATTTTCTTTGGAATAGCTTTTGAAGGTGGAGCGGTTTTAGATGAGAAAATGGGACGTGAATACGAACAATTTCCTATCTTAACGCTAGGAGTAAGTTTAATATCATCATCCAATTTATAATTTGGAAGTTTTGCAAAAACCTCCTTTTCCTCCATATCATGCAACTCAAATGATTCGGAATCGAGTCATCGAAGCGTCTGCAACTAAGCGAGAGGTTAACCTCTTCGGTTTCACCGTCACTTCCATCCTCGAATCTGTTTCAATCCAAGTTGCTAATTCCTTGGAATTCTCTTCCTCCTCGGCAACCATTCCCTTTCGATGAGAAAATTTCGAAGGAAAAGTTTTCTTTTTCATATATTCATATTTAGGCTGTGGACACTCGGATCTGCAAAGTGGCCGGGTTTCCTACGGTTGTAGCATACCAAGTCACTCTTCTTCTTTGTATCTGTAGCCCTAGAAAATGTTGCGGGAGGTTTGCCTTTTGAAAATGATTTTGTGAAAGGTTTTGAGGATTTTCTAAATTTTTGAAATCTTTTCACAAACATGGCAAAATCATCATCATCCATCTCGATGAGTGATGAGGTTGATATGGAAGGATCGAGTGGTTTGATTGGATGTGGATGGTTTCTCTTCATGTTCCACTACGAGACATAGAAAGCGATTTGGTTTTCCTTCTATCTCTTCAATATGATTTAGTTTAAGTTCATAGACTCTAAGATTGGCATACAAGTTACTTAATGACCAAGTACCCAATACTTTGGAGTCTTCTAGAGAGGTAGCCTTATTTACCCATCTAGAACCTAAAGCGAGATAGGAAAGTCATATTGATTTCCTTATCGGTTAAAGTTTTACCAAGAGATCTACAAGCGTTAACTACCTCAACATAGCGATCGTAGGTTTGGCCAAGGTTTCGTTGGGTTTTGTTGAAGTTGTTGTAGGATCTTTCAACAAAGTGTATAATTTGTTTTCTTTGCACTCATCATCACCTTCGAGGTAGCTCTCTATGGCATCCCACATACGCTGCGGTTTTGAGGTACATCACTTTACGTAGAGTTGATACGGGGAGGGTTCCGAAATGATGAACCTCGCCTTCTTTGTCCAAGGCAACTATTCTCTTCTCTTCATCGACCACTCATCTTTTGGCTTTTTGACCTCACGGAGTTTCGGCATTGGTGGTTGCATCGGTGTTAGCCTTCATTGGAATTAGAGGGCCATTGATCACGCACTCCACCGGCTATTTCATCTATGGTTTCCAAATGAATAAGCATTCGGCACTTCCGAGATGTCAAAGTGGTCTTCGTCCAACATTGGAATGTGTGAATAGTTAACAAAGATGTCATCATTGTCTTTGAGGTTGCCATATCGAATCGGCACACAAGTCTGTTAAGCTTGAAAAACGATGGTTTTAAAATGTGTAGGCTACGATACCACTTGTTGGTCCCAAAGGTGGCAACAAGGGTGAAAATACGGCTAGAGGGGGTGAATAGGCATGTTTAAAATTTTTCGCCCTCTTTTAAAGGCGAACCTCTTGCTTACAAAATCCTCTTGCGAGTTGATAATAGGCTGCAAGTGATAGTGTAAAATGCACGGCGGAATAATAGAGTGTAAAGCGGTTTTGAGAGGCGGTTTGTAAAATGCGGTTTTGGTGGTGCGGTTTTGGGAAGTGCGGTTTACAAACACGTGTGGTTTTGACTTTGTTAACTCCAAACACTATTTCACAATAATGGATAGCTAAATAAAGATCAAACGAGAGACAAAGATAAATAATTAGCAAGCACAAAAGAAATATAAATGCGAAAGTAAGAACACGCTATTTGGAGTGGTTCAATCGATAAACGATCTACGTCCACTACCAAGATGGTTAGTCTTGAATTTCTAAGAGAGATTTTATATTAAGTATTGTGAGATTACAAAGTACAATAAAATCTTTTCTATGAAGAACAAATCCAAAACTATAACCGGTGTATCTCAAATGAATAAACTATGTGTTTAGACAAGAGAGGTGTGTGTGTGAGAAACAAGATCAAGGCTCTTTAAATCTGTGAGATGTAGAGCTCAATGATTCTTGAATGTGTTAAGGCTTGATTTACGGGCTAGGAATATTTCTTGAAGTATGAAGATGAAGATTCAAGGGTTGAATAATTTACGGGCGAGCTTCGGCTTCTATGAACACGGCAATTTCTCAATTTTTCAAGCAATCTTCAAATGGTGAAGATTGGGGTATTTATACCCAAGCATCAAGAAACTAGCCGTTGGATACAGTTTGTTTGAAGGACAAGTACTTGATGCAATCCTATTGGTCCACAAAGAACCACTTTTGTCCTTTGAGTACGCAGTAGCTGCGAGATAAAGGCGATCGGGCTCAGTACATAGCAATGAGGTTAGGACACTGTCACCTTTTCAAGATCCTTGCGGATCTTTTCGACATTGAATCACGTGACAAGATATGGTGGTTGACTTTTGATATTGCCGACGTGGATTCCAACGGATAAAAAGTTGTTCACTTCAAATAGCCAATCATTGGATGCGGTTGGTGAGACGCGGTTAGGAACATGCGGTTTTGCTACACCGGGGAGGTTGCAGGATGCGGTTGCACATGAACTGCACAGGTGCGGTTCATGGGCGGTTGCATGCGGTTGGTTCAATAGGCAGATTCAAGGTAGAACTACACTTGCGGTTTACAAGTGCGGTTCATAGGGCGGTTTGAATACTGCTGGAGCTGCAACCTTGCTTCCAAAGAGTCTTGTGCCGGTCTTGAGCCTAAGAATAACCTATTCTATAAAATGGACTTAGCTAAAAAAATTGAAGTCTAAGCTTCATTACATAGGGTCCTAAAGTCCTTAAAATAGACAGGAGGTTATGGTATCAATCAAATCTAATACAAAATAGGAGGGTTAAAACATGCATACCCAACAGATGCATATGTCAAGAAGTTAACTTCTGACAAGCTAGCACCTAAGTCTGATAGTTTTCGTGGGTTATCCTAAGAAAACCAAAGGATAATATTTCTACAACCGAAATGAGAACAAAGTGTTTGTTGCTCGAAATGATACTTTCTTAGAAAAGGAGTTTCTTCAGAAAGGAACCAGTGGGAGTAAAATAGATCTCGAAGAAATTCGAGAACCCGAAAACAACATTGACCTATGGTAGAGACTGAACGAAGTTCACAAGTAGTTGTGGAACCGGTTCAAGATGCACAAGTTCTTCGCCGAAGTGGTAGGTCACGATCCGAACCCGAGAGATATGGATTTCTCGTTACGGAAAGTGATGAAGTGGAGTTAATCGAAAGCGATGAACCTACTTGCTATCAAGAAGCGATGTCCGCTCCTGATTCGGAAAAATGGCAAGAGGCCATGAAGTCCGAATTACAATCCATGGCTGATAATCAAGTTTGGAACTTGATTGATCCACCCGAAGGTGTAAAAACCATAGGGTGCAAATGGGTCTTCAAGAAGAAGACCGACACGGATGGAAAGGTGCACACCTATAAGGCTAGGCTTGTAGCTAAGGGATATAGGCAGATTCATGGCATCGACTATGATGAAACCTTTTCGCCTGTAGCTATGCTTAAGTCTATTAGAATTTTAATTGCCATAGCCGCATATTATGACTATGAGATATGGCAAATGGATGTCAAGACAGCTTTCCTAAATGGGAAGTTACTTAAGGATGTATACATGATACAACCTGAAGGTTTTGTCAGTTCGGAAAATTCTAACAAGGTGTGTAAGTTGCAGAAATTCATTTATGGATTGAAGCAAGCTTCTAGGAGTTGGAATCTATGTTTTGATGAAGCAATCAAAGAGTTTGGCTTTATCAAGAACGAAGATGAACCTTGTGTATACAAGAAAATTAGTGGGAGCGTAGCACTATTTTTAGTGTTGTATGTCGACGATATCTTACTCATTGGAAATGACATTCCTGCACTCTGGTGTCAAGTCTTGGTTGGGAAAGTGCTTTTCAATGAAAGATATGGGCGAAGCTGCATATATCCTTGGTATCAAGATCTATAGAGATAGATCTAAGAGGATGATTGGTTTAAGTCAAAGTACTTACATTGACAAGGTTCTTAGAAGATTCCAAATGGAAAATTCTAAAAGAGGAAACTTGCCAATATTGCATGGTGTATCTCTTAGCAAGACTCAAAGTCCTAAGACTAATGATGAGCGAAAGAGAATGAATGGTATTCTATATGCTTTGGCAATTGGGTCTATCATGTATGCTATGTTATGTACTAGACCCGATGTCTCGTGTGCTCTAAGCATGATGAGTAGGTACCAATCGAATCCCGGAAAACCACATTGGATAGCAGTCAAGAATATCCTCAAGTACTTACGAAGAACTAAGGATGTATTCTTGGTCTTTGGAGGAATGGAAGAAGATCTTGTAGTGAAAGGCTACACAGATGCTAGCTTCCAAATCGACAAGGATGATTTCGAATCGCGATCTGGATTTTTGTTTATCTTTGAATGGAGGCACTTTGTGAGTTGGAAAAGTTCCAAGCAAAGTACCGTCGCTGATTCTACAACCAAGGCGAGTACATAGCGGCATACGATGCAGCTAAGGAAGCCATTTGAATCAAAAAGTTCATTAGTGATTTGGAAGTCGTTCCAAGCATCAAAGATCCTATTGAACTTTACTGTGACAACAACGGTGCCATTGCACAAGCAAAGGAACCAATGTCACACCAGAGATCCAAGCACATACTTCGACGTTTCCACATTATCCGAGAGATATGTGAAAGGGAAGATGTAAAGATATGCAGAGTAGACACTGATGACAACGTGGCGGACCCATTAACTAAGGCTCTCTCGCAAGCTAAGCATGATGGTCATGTTAGGTCCATGGGTATTCTATACATGGGAAATTGGGCCTAGTGCAAGTGGGAGACTGTTAGTGTTATGCCCCAGGCCTATAGTTGATAGACTTATGTGTTGACATTATTTATTATTATATGAGATGTTTATTATTTGATTATTATATGTTTTGCATATTTGTTTATAATAATCTCCGTCCCTAATTATTAAGAGAATAATTAGTATAAATGTTAATGGATAATCATATGATGATTATATGCATAGAGATGCACATTAAATTTATGGGTACTTGTTAGAGAACAAGTGACTGGACTTGACCCGTATGAGATTTATGTCATGGTCAAATGTCATAATTAAGTCTCATAAGGTCACTTCATTTAGTCCCTAGACCTGAGATTATCATGACCTTACATATGATGAAAGTCATGTTTGATTTTAGTCAAACGATATCTTAACACGATATTTATAAAGGCTATTTTTGGCATGATCGGATTCATGATGGGAAGGATGATAAGTCAAGATGGAATTTGTCCCTCGAAAGAGAGATGTTTTGCTTGGGCCCCTCGATGAGTGATAATGATGAAAGTGTATGGCCATACCCCAATGCGATTGGATTATCATTATACTCGAAATCGAGAAAGCATTGAACAAAGACAAGTTGACGAGGACCATGACTTGTGTTCAATATAACATCGTGAGACAAAGGGAGAAATGGAAGTGTACCATTGGAAACGTGAACTCTTACGTTATATTATTTGGGTAGACATAATGGCTTGCGAGAGTCCGCTTATGTCTTATGAGAGTCGATATGATCGAGCTCATTGCCAACATAATATAATCATATTGGGTCACACACAACTAGAATGAATTGATTAAACCATGGGAAGAATGATTGAGAAATTCCTCATCAGCCTTGTCTGGTCGTGCGACACAACTAGGCGATGTGCCTCGTGTGGTCGTGCGACACAACAGGTCCTGAGGCGGTTTTACAAACTAATTTCCTAATTTGATTAGGAAACAATACCATACTAATGTAGTATATATATGAAGGTCTGTCAACCCTAAAAAGCTAGCCGAAATTCTGAAAAGATATTCACAACAATATTCTCAATATTATTCCAAGGTTTAAGAGATCTAGCAATCTTCAAGAAGTCATTCTTGGTTCATTCAAAGGTGTGAATACCGAAAGAGGGTCTTCGCTCGTTCAACGATCAAGGCCTAGAGTTCAAGCAATCTGAAGAACGAAGTTTGTGATTCGAAATCACATTATTAAATCGTTTGATAGCTCAAGAACGGAAAGCGTTCAAGGTTGGTTATTTCTATCTCATAGGTTTCAATTTAATTGTATAGAACGGATCCTAGGCTCTTGGGTTTTGTGTTAATTAGATGCTTAATTCCGCTGCGCATGGACCCATAAAACCCAACATACCTAACACGTCTGACTTTATTAGTTGGACATTTCTTACATAGGTTATATTGAATATTTGTATAATCTATACTTGAAAAATATATGTGTGGTTAGTACAATGTACAGGTAAATGACCATGAGAAGTTAGAGCTACAAAAGTGGTGGAACGAGTCAAGAGGAGAATTATGCATAAATGGAGATTTATGCATAACTCGTAACAGCTGAAGGAGAACATGTAGGAAGACTTGTTCAATGCTGAGATTGATGGATAAACAAGAGAGTACAACACAGGAGAGCTCGTGGGTACAAGGAGTTAATGCTAAGGACTTGGGCCTTTATGCAAGACGGTTGCTACATTCAAGGGAATTGACCAAGTCTTTAGCTCAACAAACCCAACAACATCTCCACTCCATCCGATCCTATTCAAGACTGTTAAATCAAGAGTAGCCTCCAAGTATTTGAAGGCTATAAATAGCAAGGGTGTAGACAAGCACAATATGTCGAGCATCACACACACACTTGCACAAGTAAAAATCAATTACTCCTCGGCACTTTGTGTTCTTCCTCCCACAAATTATTTCCACCTTCAACGTCTTGGGACTTGATTGTGTCGTGGCTAGGATAGAACTTCGTGATTGATCTTAGTTTCTAGTTCTTACATTGATATATAGATAGGGAACAACTTCGGCTTTGTAATCATCTCATATAGTGAATATAAAGTCTTCGCCGTTTAGGCATCCTCAAGTTATATATTTATATAACTTAAGAAAAATTAAATCTTGTGTTTATTCTTATATTCCGCTACAAAACTGTTGTGTTTTACAAACTTTTTTCTTTGTTTTACATACTGTTTTTATACTCTGTTGTGTGTGTTACCGTAAGTGTTATCAGTTGTGCTATCAACCTTTTTTATAACACTTGCAAACTGGCCATAGACAATTTCAAACAACCTATTGTAAAATACGTTATTGTTTGTTCTCTACAAACCCTTTGGGGGATAAGGAGGAGAGAGATGGGAAGAGTAGAAGAGGAAGGTGTGTGTGGGGCTGGGCAAATGTGGGTGTATTTAGCAAATGTAAATTGGGAAAGCAGGATTGTATAATTTAGTATGTTCCGTAAAACAGGGTGTACGACTAAGGGATGTACTCATGGGAAGGGTGTATATAGAAACACTTTGTATTTGGTTGTAAAATGGGTGTCACGAGTGTATTTAGCAAGGGGTTGTACTAAGGGGTTGTTTGATAGGCGGTATTGACACATGATAATTTTGGATGGGATAATTAAGACGAGTTAATTGGCGTTTGGTTGGAAATAGGGCATCAGTATTAATTAACTGTATCATCAGGATAAGGGCGTAATCCCCTTGCTAATTATCTCGAAAAATAGGTGGTATTATTAATCCCGATGTAACTGATTGAGCTGATTATATAGTTTTTCCAAATATGTCCTCAAACCTTCTCTCTCAAAACCTTACATAGCAAACTTTTTTCTATCATTTGTAACCAACTCCAATCCAATTCCAAAGGTATAAGCTCTGCGATCCAAAGCTTCAGCACCACCACTCATGATAAAGACAATTGTAACATGCATTAATATTGATTACCGCCGACAATTTCCTTCTCAGATCATGTGGTTTACTATGTTTTTTCGAAAGATCAATTTCGGCCCTAAATTGATTTCAAATCATTTTGATTTTGAATTAAAGTGGACATATAAAATGGTTTCGTGATTTTTTTAGTGCAATAACTCTTTGTACAACTGAAGGATCACGAATTCATGATTTCTGTAACAAGTATAGGATTTACGAGGGCAACTATCAAAGAAAGATGAAATCTTGAAATCATTGTATAGCACTGTTGATAAATTGAAAAGCCAAACTTTAGAGTTTTTGGTATTTTTAACCGATTTAAGGTGATTTGATTTTGTGTAAAGTTGAAGAAATTGGAGTTTGATTGTTGGCTAGATACAGTGTATTATAATGCAGATGGACTGATGGGAGAGATGAGTTTGATTGATCTTTACTCGAATATGATAACATTTTTGGGATAACGACAATGGTTTGCCATGATGTTAGGTAGAGTGGAGGATGTTGATTGTTGAAGAAAATGAGTTTAATGGGTACCAACTTTGAAACGGATATAATCATTGTTTACGCGGTATGTATTAAATATCAATTTTCCACTACCCCAGAACCGAACTCATAAGTCTTTTCTAAGCAGAGTAGTGAGCTCACTTCACTTGAAGCTTTCACTCACGAAGTAGATGGCGTTTTCAACCTTGGAATCTTTCTTCTACTCTTGAGCTAAGCATAGCGTTTAACATGTCCGTGGCAGGTTAGATATAGCAATAGTGGCTTTTTCTTGCGATGTGGCGGGCAAAGAAAAGTGGGATTCACAAGGTACGCCATGATCTTTTTCAAAAGCGATCCTGGCACCTCAGGAGTCCATTCCAATGTATGGGCGCTTGCTGTTCAACTAACTTGAAGATTGGTTCATAGATTATAAGTCAGTTGATTTACAAAATGGCTTATGTATTATGAGTCTTTCCATGAAAAGTTTCACCTTCTATAGTGTCAGGTGGTTTCATTTCGACTATGGCCTTGATTTTACGGGGTCTGCTTCAATTCCCCATTTCCATTCCATTCTGCCTGTCCTATAGCGCCATGCACAGTCTTTGCGAAGGTGCATTTAGCCATTAGATTAGTCTCCATCTTTCTTTTTTGCCCCCCGTGATCTCGGAGGCGGCCGAAGAAGGTACTATAGATGCAACGAAGTGTTGGCCATTATGGATCCTTTGGAATGTTTTATCATATATCAGTCCACATAGACCTCCATTTCTTTGTGGATCATGTCATGGAACAAAGGCATGGCTGCCCTCACCGTGCAGTAACCCAGGCGTTCTTCGGTCAGAACAGCGTAAGCGTGTAGCGAGTCGTGCCCCAAGGGGTTGTGAAATTTGTCTTGGCTTGGTCTTCCTCTGCCATTTTGATTTGGTTGTAGTGACAAAACCGTCAATGAAGGATTTAACCTCGTGATTACAGCGTCATTGTCTACCTGACATATTAATATTTGGTAGGGAAATCGTCTTTTGGACTAGCCTTGTTCTGATCTACGAAGTCCACATGACATCCCGGATCTTCCCGTTCGCCTTAGTCACCGTCACTATGTTGGAAAGCCATGTCGGATGCTCGATGACCACAGATGAACCACCTTTCCCGAGAGCATCTTTTCTATCTCCTCCTTCACTACTTGAGAGAGAACATTCGGGCTTAATTCTTCTCGGCATACGCTACTGGGGCTTAACTTAGGATTAGAGTGGTATCACATTGTTCAACTATGGAAGGGTCGAGGCCAGGCATATCCTTATAGGACCATGCAAACACATCCACAAATTCTCTTAGCGGCTCTATCAGAATATCTACACACAGGTTCCTTCCAAGAAGCTACCAATCTAACGTCTCTTTAGGCACTTCCGAGTTCCCAAATTCACACTTGTCAAAACCTCTTGTGACTTAAGGCTCAGTCTTCCTCACTTTCCAAACAACACAGTTTAAAGATTTCTTTAATATATTGTTCATTTAATGTGTACTTCTTTATCTAGTGAATCATTATTAAGCTTGTTTTTAGATTATTGGTTAATTTATCATTAGTTAAAAGTGTGATCGGAGATACTCGAAAGAGTCCATCATTTCATTAAGAACAAAGGGAAATACGGCATTGGCTACCACTAGCCGTAGTCTTCGGGCGTAAGGCCATCGGACAGCTCTAGAGACTTGAACTCGGCAAATGAGAGGCTCGGAGGGATTTTACGTAGGTTGTGGGGACGGGGGACCCGTCCAAGCTTTGGTGATCATTTTTCCTCCTTAGGTTGCGACAGGCTTGAGAGAGTTTCCCAATTCTTCGATTGTATTCTTTGTGGGGTGGCCTCCTTGCTCGAGAATTGCATTGTTTCTGTCCTCCTCCCTCAATCATTGCTACCATCTATTTGACTAAACCAAGGTCGATCAGATCTGGCACCTGGACCTCTTCCCCGAATAAGCGTCTCCGTAACGCGGTATTCAGGTCATGCGAAGGGGAATGTTAGCTTTGGCTTCCAATATTTGTCGGCTCCAAACTCGGACTTTGGGCCTTCTTGAGCGATCGTGGACTACAGTGGCAAGCTTCTCGGCTCCACTAAGCTTTTGCCCCAAGCAATCAGCTTTGAAAGAATACTCGCTTTTCATGGAAGTGGTAACGCGGGTATCTTAGGTAGATCTAAAAACATTCTACGGTTCCCGGGTTTGCCTTGGTTCCCCAGACTTCTTCCCGAGGTTATCTTATAGCTTGATCCATCCCTCTGTAGAAGTGGGCTTTTGGCAGCTGCATTATCCTGTTGTGTGGGACCTTTTCAGCGTGATAGTCGGCGGATGGGAGTGAAAGGGAGAGATTACAGGGCCGGATTGATTAGGACCCCTCTTGTGGCGGCATCTCCCCTTTTCCGAGCAATTTCCTTTTCTTTCGCAGTATCCGTCGAGGTTGGTTCATATCCCAGGCCGTGTCGAGTTTTCTGCTCTTTCACCTCAATGACTTTGTGAGTTCCTTTGTGAGATGCTTCCCAGGCCAGAGACAGGCCGAGGTAGCTCATCCTTCTCATCATCTTCAAGGCTTTGGAGGGATCTTGTTACATTGATCGTCGAGATCCACATTGCAAACTTGGGCTTTAGGAGGTTCGGCTGGAAAACCTGTTAACATGAGGCCTTCCTCGTCATGTTTGATTTCTACCAGAATCATTTCGCCGTATCGGTGCCCTCCAAAGTGACTAGGATCCCCATAAATGGTTGTCGGATCCCATTACGAAATAAACTTCACACTGTGATGGAGGCTTGGGCGACCCCCGTGACTTGGTGCGGCCAAGGTCTTCCCGAAACAAGGCGTTGAAGGTGATTGGGATATCAATGACACGGGATTCCACGGGTATCATTTTTTCTTGCCGAGCTAGAGGTCCTAAGTGGCAAATCCAGGTAACGTGCGAGATGTCCAAATCATATGCCTTGGGGCGACGGGGAGGAAGGCCCTATGTATGTAGACTTGATATCGAGCGGACTCATGATCTAGGCGGGAGGATATTCATCCGGACCCAATCTCAGCCCCGAAACTCGAGGGAGGCATCGTTAAATCTAGGCATTTGGACCAATGATGAAGAGAGGCTCATTGTGTTCGGCTCCAAGGCGAGGAGATCAAGGTACGTGAAAGTGATTGTATTCTGGCAGTGAGATAATCCCAAATGAGTTGAACCACATCACCGGGAGTAGCATCGATAGGGACTAGTGTGCGGGCCGGACTTTCTTCCAATTTTAGCTTGTGGGGATAAGATAGAGGTAAGCAAAAGGACCACAAAGAGATGTTGGCTGAGTTTATTTCAAAGCTGAGTGAGCACGGGATCCTCCTTTTCGAGTGCAGGAGTTTGTTTGTCTTAGCATAGGGATTTTCGGTTCTCCCCGGTGCTTGATCCGTTGCCTTCTTATCCGCCTTGGGGTTCCGCAGTAGATCTGCCGGATGCAGTCCAGCAGATTAACCTCCTTATCTATTGCTTCTTGACTAGATTTCTTCAATGCTGCCCGAGTCGACGGGAGGAGCTTTTTTTGGCTGCGGCCCGCGGTTACGACGGAAGCTTAGCAATGGTGAGAGGCTGAGCTTGAGCTGCACTGGTTTCTACGGGCGGCCTTCGAGCTTTTGCTTCCTGAGTTACAGGGGCTTTTGAACTTGTGGTTGTGTCATTGTTCCTTGGATGGCCCACAGGACTAAGGCATCTTCCGATTCGTCCTCATAATCATAGCCTGCCCCGCCCATGGCTATCATACAGCAAGAGCTGCTACTCTCAGGGTTGGGTGGTTTTTCCTTTTCATCTTCGGTATAGTGCAGCCAATCTGGCTCCTTTTTGTAATACTCGGTGCTAGAAATGATTATGGCGCTCTGTGCAGGGAGTGCATCGCGTATCATGCCAGCGCCCAAGACTTCTCTCAGAGCTAGAATGCATTCGGGGAAGGTAATATCTTCTTGGGTGATCCTGACAAGGATTGTCACTTTGCCTCGGGGCGGATTTGATTTGAGCATGGTTACTTTCTCATCGGGGAGGATAGGAGTCAGTCTCCCTTTCTCTAACAGATTTTTAACTATCTGCATGGATCGGACATTCGAGAATCCCTCCCCCAAAGCATGGTAAGCAGTGTTGAACTCAACGACATCCACGTATTCAGCCCTAGGAAAATTCATGGCCTTCATGTCCTCGGTTTCGTAGTCGTCCTCCAAAGTTTCTTCAATCTTATGACTGTCAGCCTCCATTTCATCATACATCTTTTTCCTTTCGGCTTTGCAAACAGGGCAACCACAAGTAAAGAGATAGACAATGCTCCCTTCCGCGGTTTGTGTAGCGACTCGGTATATACGGGTCCAAATGAGGAGTACCGGGGTCCCTTTGTCGGGTGCGGGAGCAATTAAGAAGGTGTCGTAATGAGTCCCGTAGGTATGAAGGCAAGTTTAGGGAGACATTTAGAGCGATAACCCTTTTCGGTGACTCTGTGCGCTCGGTGTGTTCGAGCGGCTCGGCGGTGACCCTTACCGGTTGTGATGCCATGCTGTTCTAGGGAAGGAAGAAAAAGACCCGATGGCGGATTTACAAATTCATCATCTGTCGGATTCTTTGAAAACCTCCCTTTTCGACCAATGCCTCAATAAAATTTCTCCATTCGCCCATTCAGTCCTTATAAGGAACATTGTGCTCACAGGATTTTGGATATGTATAGCTCTTGAGAGTGGGCTTTCGTTGTTCCTCATCCTCTGAAGTATGGGACATTGACCACAAGTGCATCTTACCGGGGAGTACTTCGTGAGGCCCCATCCCCATTAAAATGTGAGCCCTCATTTTACGGCGGCCCTTCATCGTCCTTGGCCCGACAACCATCCATTGTACCGGCGCCGGGTATGTCATTTAAAGCATGGTGTTCCAGTTGATTACGGATCTTGGGCCTCAGTTGACTCCTCGCTCTCTTCATCATCATCGTCATCACTATCATCAGAATCATCGTCCCATACTACTAGGATTTCGGCTAAGAGAGAACGCCAATCAAATCTGTTAGGGGAAGAAGGGTGCGTGCAACCGCAGAAATTGTCATATGCCCC